>JBCFYV010011164.1:11525708-11743521 GCA_039000515.1 Timema cristinae | reverse complement strand
GCTAAATCACCTTTCTCACCTTTCATATCATAAAATATTGGAACAATTATGGGGCACCATAATAAATATAATGGTAGCGAGATAAAGTCTTAAAAAGAGAAGGATTAAATTTATATAATTTGCATGGTTTAAATGTATGTTACTATTTTAGGTCTAGGCAAAGGTCACATTTTAAATATTAAGTAAAGTCGAAGTGTTGATTGAAACATGCTTAAAAAAATTCGACGTTAAGATGTTCTATTCTGGTTAAATAACACTACTTTAAATATTCACACCATCCATTAGATGCATATAGGCCAAGAGAGACGTTAATGAATAAAAAAAGACTGCTACAATATTGGAGTTTACATATATATATATATATATATTATAATTCTTCTGTACGTGTGTATGTCACTGAACTCCTCCTAAACGGCTAGACCGATTTTGATAAAAAATTTTGTGTGTGTTTGTGTGGGTCCATGGATGGTTTTGATTCACAATTGAACCGGTAGGTGGCGCTGCAATCGGGTTCTAGGATTTATTTTTATTTTTTAGGGAATTTATTAGAGGGGATTTTTTTTAAAAGATTTTTGGCATATCAGAACATGTAACCTCACAATTTCACTCCCCCCCCCCCCAATATTTATAATAATGAATATAATATGAATAATTGACCGTTAAAACCTTCTGAATAGTGAATAATTGAACTTCTGAGAATAATTCATAGTTATATTTGTGTACCATGGCATTGATTTCGAATTATGTGGTATTTGACGTACGCATCAATACATGCGTAAGTCTCTTGCGTCGTGGCTTGGCGTTGTTTTGACATTTCAATTTCTGTACGATATGTTTCGATAATCCATGTATCACAATCGCGTGAATATTGAGTGTATTTTTCATCAAGTGTACTCAAATACATACATTAGGAAAATGTGTAAGGTGCTGTGTTGAAGTGAATATCTTAAATGATCTTCCATAAATTTAAATTATATACATGCGTATTCAATGTCAATCAATCTAACCTGCAAATTTTTATTTTAAGTGCTTATTTGTGTCGATGATTTTATAAAATTTACGGAGTGTTAAACGTTTCATCGAAAAAAAAACCCATGTAATCCATTAAATTCAAATATAAGTTGCTTATATTTTGGGGTTGTGTGTTTATTAAAGAACATTGCCACGTCTTCGTGGACGAGGAGGAAATATTGGTCGACGTACACATAATTCACAAATAGTCCTACCTGTCGGTTAAATCGAACGGCAGAATATCAATTGACAGACAATGCAAATTTAATAGTCCAGGTTGCAAACACACGTGCAAATGAAAGTCAACAGCAACGCAACGAATGCCTTCGAGCTAATGCATTGAGACAAAGACAGGCGCGTCAACGAGCCACTGACGCACACAGAGCACATGAACCACAGCGCCTGCAAGTACATCGCGCATCACTTCTCCGTCTTGCGTTCGAATATGAGTCGGACATCGACTACTCGTCACATTCACAAATTGTCAGCAACGCTATGGACAAAGAATGCCAATCTGCCATGCATTCAAATACAAAGGTGAACCGGCCAGTTTCTGCTGCGCGTCTGGTAAAGTTGTAATTCCGACATTGAATTCGCCACCAGAACCATTGAAAACACAATTGGCTGGAGCCACAACTCAATCAAAATTGTTTTTGTGTAAAATTCACAAATTCAATTCTTGCTTCCAAATGACATCATTTGGAGCAACAAAAATCGTTCAGAATGAGGATGGTCACAATTTTGAATCAACGTTTAAGATTCAGGGCCAAGTATGTCATCAAATAGGTTCTTTAATCTCAATGCCTGATGCCGATCCAAAATTCTTGCAGATCTACTTCATGGGCGGTGAGGAGCAACAAATAAACGCACGCTGCCAGTACAACCACATCGAGCAGATGGAGGAGCGAGAAGTTGTGGCGACTTTGGAACCGATTTTGCGAAATCACAACCAGTTGGTCCAGTTGTTTTATACCGTTTCAAACAGACTACAAAACGACAACTACATGATCGTCAATAAAGCAGACAAAGTACCATTTGGAGAGCATGCGGGCCGATTCAATTCACACACCGTTAATGAAGTTGCAGTTGTTATGGTTGGCGACGCATATGAACGTCGAGATATACGGATCCAACACAGAGATAACACGGTTCACACAATTCAAGACAGTCATCGTTCTTACGACGCTTTGCAATATCCGTTGATATTTTGGGAAGGAGAAGATGGTTATCATTTTAACATCAAACAAATAAATCCAGTGACAGGTACAATCTACATATTATTTACTTTTTCTTTTTCTGTAAGATTAATTTCTTTTTGTCTTATTTATATATTTACTTTGTTGGTGCAGAAACCAACCAGAAAGGGAGCGCGATGAACTTCTACGCATATCGGTTGATGATTCGTGCCAATGAAGACAACAACATTCTCTGATGCCTCCAGCTGTTTCATCAATACATCGTTGATATGTATCCGAAAATTGAAAGCGAGTGATTAAGGTACATCAAGTATAATCAAGCGAAGTTGCGTTCTGAGGAGTACATTCATTTGCGTGATCCTATTGTCGGTAACGTCGGTAACGTTGATGGAACCACTAGTAGCAATGACATCGTTACCGCATATATTCTTTATCATCATATATTGGTAGCTGCGTCATATGCAAAAATACATTCAAGATGCCATGACTTTCATGCGCACGTGCGGCCGACCAGATTTGTTCATTACATTTACGTGCAATCCTAACTGAGATGGAATTAAAATTTTGTTATTGCCAGGTCAAACAGCAATGCATCGCCATGATATCACTGCACGTGTCTTCAAACAAAAATTAATATCGTTGATTAACTAGATTACACATCAATCTGTTCATTTATACACCTCAGGGATTATACGATAAACATTGTTCATCAACTCGCATTAAGATAAAAACAAAACTAACTATATTGATTTTGTCGGACCGTTTTTATAACATCACAACCTTAAGTATAAGAGGGGTGAGGTTTCTATGCAGCTGACTGTACGTATCATCGAAATAGTATGCACTTCGTACAACAAGTATATACTATTTAGATGGTACGTATATAGGTAAGTTGTTCTGCTTAAGCCCGTAAAGTTTCTAGGCCCAAAACAGTATATGTTTTGCACTATGAAAATAGAAACAATTAAAAAGTAATTTGACATTTGTCATATTTGAACGTACGTCAATAAAATAAAATTAGCTGTACCCGGCATACAAATTTGTAAGCAAGCTTCGCAATTTTTTTCGATACAGCTGATATTTGTGGAGTTGTGGGCGAAATTCCAAAAATTGTTGGGATCACTATTCCATATATTATTATTTTTAATAATGGATACCATGTATGTATAAGTGTCTAGCAGTTCCTATTCTAAGTAAAATTTATTAGTTTCAGAAACAGACAGGCGGAATGGGAAAGAATTTCCATTACTCTGAAACAAAGTATTTGTAATGTACTATTATCTCAATATAGTTGATTTTGAGGAAAGAAAAGATGTTTTATTTTGTATGTTGTCTTGACAAACTCTGAATTTTTAATATTTGTGTAGCTCACTAATTGGAGTTCATTGTGAATTTGTAATTGTAATGATCACATAGTGTTTGTTTTATTATCGAAATCAATTATGCCACCCAAACGAAAAGCCAACGTTCGGGCAGGACAACGTCTGTCGGGTCCACTAGTATATATATATATATATTGATATATATATAAATTATATATATTGATATATTTATATATTGATATATATATATAGATATATTTATATATTGATATATTTATATATACATTTATATATTCATATATATACTTTTTATATGGCCTCTAATTTCTAGTTGAGGTTGCTAACATTAGTAGTTATTATAAAAATGATAATATGATGAATTATGTTATTTTTAGTTAGATATTCCAATCGTTTCATAATATATCGAAGAAAGCTTTCTTCTTCCTTTAAAATATCTCATAGATGCGAACAAAATTGTGGGGGTTGAAGTTGAAGCGAAAGAAACATATGTATAAGATACTTAAACATTTTGAATATTTACACACCCCTGTCCTGGGGTACAGATTATAATCACTTTTCTTGTGTGAATAGGCTTATAAATTATTCTGTTTCACCCTTTTTTTCAGCTTCCAACTTTACTTATAATAAATGATAATTATCCTAGAATCTGGTCCCTTTCTAAAATATACTTTTACAAATAAATTTATTGTAAAGATGAAGTGAAATAGGTAAGTAAAACATGATTAGCTAAGTTCTAAAAATGTCTACTGGATATACATTACTCTAGTTAAACTCATCGAATTCTCTGAATTTTTTTTTGTGCATTGCTTTACAAAACTCAATTTTAAAAATAAGTTTTGTAGTTTAATTAAATTAAATGTTGTGTAAGCTGTTATATATAGTTCATAACTATTTTAGTAGCACGAGGAGTTAGTTAATGGTCTCAACTAATCTGGTTTGCTGGTTATCTAGAAATTAAGGTTCGAATTTATATGGGTACGCTAAAGTTTTTTTGTATTATTTGCGCAAGTGCTGATATGATCTTGAAAATTATTTTCAATCTTAATTCAAGACAATATATTTTTTGGATTTACCAAATATGAGTTAATTTATCGCAAAGTTTAAGTTTTCAATCTCAACCCATAAATATTTAAATATTGCTATAGGAATAGGAAATTGTTATAAAAAATATATGGAATTTTGTATTTTGCTACGTGGTTATTTTTGCATCAATATTATTAGAAATTATATTAGATTATTGTTAGAAATGTTTATTTTATCTCTTAAGAAAATATTGAATTATACATATATAAATCTTAAGAACAAATAGTTTATATATATTTATTATCTCTTTCACTATTTAATTAGTCTTCCAAAGACTAAAATTTTCTTTTAACCATTTTTATCATTTTATAAAAAATAAGTCAGACAACCTGTATTTACAATGTCAACAAAATATGACCTTTCAAAGATATATATTCCATTCTAGTATCCCACCAAATGCATGTCCATGATAGGTATATTTAATTTAACAAAAAATAAAATGAGAGTTCAAGGGCGATTTTTTGTTCTTAGATTTTTCGATTTGAAACCATACGACATAAATTATATTATTATTTGTAAGAATTTCTTAAATGAATTCAAGTGTTTTTTACTTCATTATCAAGCTAATACATCAGAAATCCGACTTTAATACTTATGTCTAGATACACAATTAAAAAATACACTTTAAAATCTTGTTACTTTAAAGTATTAAATCTTAAAATTTTAGTTATTCCCCATTATATATATAACGTGTATATAAAACATTGCATCAAACTTTGGGAGGCTATTCCTTGGGTGAAAATAGACTAATTCACATCAGCAACCTAGGGTCTATCTTGAATATTAAGAGTGGTATACACCCCTAAACATAGAGCTAAAAACGACTATTGTGGGAAATATTAAGAAAACTGATTAAGGTATTACAACGAATCTTTGTATATTACTTATTGAAACCTTGATCATTAATAAACTAAATGTGCTGTTACCGTTACCCACCGCCATAATATAAAAAAGGGGGGTTGTAACACGTTTTTCTGCAATAAAATGTGTCAGAGTAATTATTACTAATTTTGACTTAATATTACAAAACAAGGATTAAAATTAACAAAAAAGGTGTCTTGGAGAAACTGTCTAGCTTTCCCCATTTTCGAGATAATCATGTATGTTTGATTTCAAAGACAAGTGTAAATGCCTGCCAGGTAGGCAACCAGTATAGCTGTTGCATAGCCACCACGCTCTCCTTACCTTAATCCGTTAGACTTCTTTCTGTGGGTTTTTTCAAAGCTTTGGTGTACGAGACCGCCATTGATTCCGAGGAAGACCTGTTAGTCAGGCTAGGTGCTGCATGTGATAAGGTTCAAGAAACACCACGTGTTTTCGAAAGATTACGCCAGTCATTTATACACTACCTCAATCATTGAAATGACGTTAGGGGACGCCATTTTTAAAACTTGCTATGAATCTGCTTTTGAAGCTAGGAATTAAAACATACAAGAATTATGGTTATTATTTCTTAATTTATCTTTCAATACTCTAGTGAGTATAATGATTAAAATCCCACCCAAGTGTGAACTGTGTAAGCATAACTTACTAATGTGATAAATAGCAACACATTGGAGCTTATGAAGAAGGAAAAGTATCTGAGTTTCTCCATCATAACACACAAACCAGCCTTGTTTGTCAAATTTACGTGATACATAGTCACATAGTCACACGTGCCGGTAAAAATGGTTAAACGACTGCAATGCCAAAGTAAAACTGCGAACCTGGTTGCCTACCTGGCAGGCATTTACATTTGTCTCTGATCTCAAACTTGTGAGATTATCTCGAAAACGGAAAAAGATAGACATTTTCTCCAAGGCACCTTTTTTTGTTAATTTTAATCCTTGTTTTGTAATATTAAGTCAAAATTAGTAATAATTACTCTGACACATTTTATTGCAGAAAAAAGTGTTACAACCCTCTTTTGTATATGATGGCGGGGGGTAACGGCAACAGCACATTTAGTTTATTAATGATCAAGGTTTCAATAAGTAATATACAAAGATTCGTTGTAATACCTTAATCAGTTTTCATAATATTTTACACAATAGTCGTTTTTAGCTCTATGTTTAGGTGTGAGTACCACCCTTAATATTCAAGATGGACCCTAGGTTGCTGATGTGAATTATTCTATTTTCACCCAAGGAATAGCCTGCCAGAGTTTGATGCAATGTTTTAGATACACGTTGTATATATATATACTGAATAGCTAAAAGATTTTTTTTACACGCACTTATATGTGTGTGTGTGTATGTGAGTGTGTGTGTGTCATAAAATTGTCTTCTAGCTAGTTATTGTACTAAAAATAAAGTGCTAATTAAACTTTTCAAAACTAGCGATACAGTTTACTCGTAAAATTTTTCTTAACTATTTTATAGTTAAAAACTGTCGACAGAATATCTCATAAATTATTTTGGCGTGTTCACGTCTAAGAAAGTAATATATTCTGAACGATTGCAAACCAAGCGTATAAAAGTTAAAAATTGAATAGAGCAATCATTGGAGAGTTTTCTTCTATTTCTTTTCTCTTACTACTAGTCTGGACTATAAACAATTTTATATGAGCTTTGTGAGTAAGATTGAGAAAAGGGTATTTAATAGGTAATATATGATTAGAGGAGAATATGAAATTATTTATTTAAATATATATTTGGTAATTCAAGTCGGGATTTGAACCTTTTGCACCGGGGGAGGGGGGGTGCACAAACAGTTGAGCAAATACAAATGATGAAAACAAGAGAAGGTTGGAGATAATGCAATTTAATGATATAATATACAAGACCAAAGGACATATAAACACATAGCACTAAATCTCAGCAAGTACTTTGTCATATATAACTTACTGTGATAAGTGGCAGCGTTGCCTAAGTCTAGGCCAACTGGGGGGCGAGAAACGCCCAAATAACAACGCAGACTACAAAGCTACGTAATAAACAATACTATAAACTAGGTAAGTTGGCCGCGTAGGCAATATTAGTTCGTACATCAGGCAAGTTCTAGTTCTGTTATAATAGAGAGCCCTGCACAACAGCTACAACCTTTACACAGGGTAAAAACAACGTACTTGAATATACAACACATACGGGATAGTCCTGGAAGGGACGCGTCCAGCTGGTTGAGCACCTGAAGGGTGACCAGTACAACCTTACTTAAATAATAATAATAATTATTATTATTATTAGCACCGCGTCTTACTACCCGTTCGGGTTATACGCACTTACGCTAATGTGTAATGGTAGGGTGATTGTGAGATGAAATGAAGGACCTACAGTTTAACGTGGAATCCGAACCACGGTGGTGGCCTGGCATTCCACACATTCACAAGATGTCTTGTCAGAGGTGTAGGAAGGGTTTGGTAATCAGATAAATCTGTGCCGGGACCGAGGATTGAACCCCGGCCGCCAGCACAGAAGTCTGACACCTTACCCCTAGACCACCGGGTCACCGCCTTACTTAAATAAGAAACTAATGACTGCCGCAACCGCGCCCGAGGGGCAAAGGCGGCTCACGTCCAGTGTACTCTTAAAGAGAGTTACAAAATTAAATCTAAGAATCAACCACGGGCCAATCATGGATAGAACATGCGACCCATTGGTTAACTACCCAACTCAAATATAGGCCATGACTTGTAAACCCAATTAGGCCTGAATCTGCGGCCTCCATATAACAAGAACTATCGCCTGCCCTGGCAAGCTACCACAATAAGGCACCTATGGTCACATAGTACGTGCCGTGGGATTAAACATCCCAACGTGAGCCTGGCCATTAAGGACTAGTCTCTAAGGCGCGAGAGGCGAGCTTTACCGCAAGTGTATAAGTACCTTGCTTTCCTAATAAGGGAGAGTCTACTCTCAGCCTATCCTATATAACTAGTCATACAATGATATCATAACCGCGTCTCAGAATAGACACGTAATATTCCTCATCTCTATCTCTAATGATTAATTATACTAACTATCCTGCGAGGACATAGACTAAACCACAGTTGAGTTTTAAACTTGGAGTTTACTCGAGAGATCAAGCCCTTGAATTAGGTTGGCCCTGCGACTTCCTCCTGTCCAAGGGACCCATTTCCCTTGACCGCAGGTCCGATGTAGATTATGTAGATTACGTAGACCAGATGTAAACGCGTGGCCTGTTAGCGTGATGGAGGTTTCCCAATCGTCTCCTGACGTGTTCTGTCATTCTTCAAGCAAGCAGGCGAATATATAGTTGGCAGAGCCCACGTGGTGAATTGGTGCGTAGGAAGGGAAGGGGGATCTTCCCGAAGCTTCTAGACGGTCGAGGCACGCTATTCTGAATAGATGAGCCAAAAATATATTCCCCATGTCCACTGTGGTTGATGGAATATGTATATCATTATTTGTGGTTCCAATAATAATCAAACTTCTTAGTATATAAATAGTACGACGCATTTGTACAAACTTCCCCATTATGTTTATTTTGGCTTCGAAGATGAGTTGTAAATTAGGTTATGAGTAAACTACCTTTAAGTATGTTATCTTCATAAAAACAAACACATCTTGCTTATCAAAATATCACTCTTTATATATATATATATATACTTTAAAACACATTTTTTAAACATGTTTTATAAAATCTCAATTTTAAAAATAAATTATTTGTAAATTGACCTAAAATTATGTTATTTATAAAAAAAAAGAAAAATGCGTATTCATCTATATCATAAAAAACTATTGCCGTATTCCCATTTTGAATTCAATTTTCAAGGTTAATTTCCAAAAATTCAAATTTTCTTTATATTTTTCATAGTAAATTACACTGAAATTAATTTATTTTATATAAAAATAAGTCTACATAATTATTGATAACAATTTTAAACCAAAAGACTAAGGTCATTTATTTTATTATATTAATTTAAAAAAACAATCAATAAAATACACAAAGCCAATTTTTCCCCAAATACACAGGTATACCCCTTTAGTTATCATGTTCACGATAAACACTACCCAGATATACATTTTAAGTAAAATAATTAAGTTCATTTTAAAATAACTTTAATTTTCAAAAATCAAATTCAAGCAAATGACTATTTATCGCAACTTTGATCTAAAACCAGGTAAATAATGTTATTTTTCATGTTAAACACTCCGAAGATGGCTGTTTGGAACCAAATAGTTAAAGCCGTTTGTAAAATATGTCAAGTTTAAAAATATCAGTCACAAGTAATTACCCTTCAATGAATTTTAGCTCAAAAACCAACAACATTGTAAAACAATGTAAAACAAATCCCAGATTTTACATTTAAACAATATTGTTGAAACCATTTTCAAAAATTGCAGCTTAAACAAATAACCATCAAAAATATATTCTTAATTGAAGAATAAGAGTAACAAATAATATTTATTTTTATATTCCTATTAAATTTAATTTTAAAATTTGAACAAAATCCATCAAACTGTGTTTAACCGTTGGCCAGGGGCAGATAGACAGAACATGAGAACATACAGAATTGTAAAATCCACTTTTTTAAGTTTGTGTTCACATAACATGTAAAAAAAATGGTCACAAACTCTATATAATTTTTTTTTCAAGACCACAAAACTTTCTCTTGAAATGAGAAAGTAAAAAACTTATGGATTATTTTAGCTTGGTGTGAAAATATTAAAATTTAACAGTTTAATATTATCTTAGAACATATAAGGTCAATACCACAGCCATTCATTTGTTGTCACTTCATTAAAATTTTGTTTGATTACTTTTAATCTTAATATGATTTAGTAAATGTTGCTTTCAATGTATTTTATCCCTATAAATACTATATCTGATATTATTGCTATCTATTAAATATCATATTTTTGTAAACATATTTAGATGACATATGCAGGTGAAAACATATATGTATTCTATGTATTTTTAAGGGATATCTTATATATTATAGTCTCCACAATTATTGTGCAACATCATAATGCAAAATAAAATAATACGATTGGTTTTTGATGTATAAATTTTATTTAAATATAACTGTTTATGATTTTAAAATATGTGTTAATAACTGTTAGTCTCTTAAAATGTAATTTGAATGTTAATTTGTTTTCATAAATGAAGAACAAGAGTGCCAGTTTCCAGGATAGTTCGGTTTACATAATGTGTGGGGCAGCGATTTCAATTACATCATAGCTGCTGATCGGTGAAGAATTTTAAGTAGTTCCATCTCGTAAAATGACACCCTTAGCAAATAATACCACTGTACCAGGTTTCACTCTTCTATCATTAAATGACTTTTCCTCTTGTAATGCTATTCTACTATATGATTTATGTAAAATATGTTATTATTAAGATAGTTTTAGTGATTTGGTTAAAAATTGCTCTCGGATGAATATTTTTACATTATTAAAAATAATATATCTTTATTTATCCAAGATATTTTAATCTAAGGGAGGTTCACTTAAAACTGATTATAAAAGGAAATTTGAATTGTTTGGAAACTCATATTGAATCTTGAATTAAAATTAGAATATTGGAATAGTTTATCATGTTAAATAAGAAAATGTTTATATTTTTTACAAATAAATAATTTTAGGGTAGTTTACAAAAACATATTTTTGAATATTTGTATTTATTAAAAAAATTTTACAATTATTTTTAACCTCATATATAAAGAGTGATTAATGTTTTTAACAAGTTTACTTGTTTTTTATGGGGAAAATTTACTTAATTAATGATAGATCCCTCAATAACTATTTTTGAAAATATATTCGACGCCATGATACACAATATGAGAAATTTTGGAAGGTTGTGACGTAACTTTTACTTTTATTTCGTCCCTAGCCCTCAATTTAAAGGTAGTTTACCTATGTATGTTATGTATGTTATGTATGTTATGTATGTTATGTATGTATGTTATGTATGTATATACATATACGTATATAATGGTTTTAACGATTATGCTTAGTATTCAGATGATTACCTACTACATAAAAATGATAATGTTGTACAGCCTATTTCTCAGTAACAATGGATTATAACAACATGCGGTTTTATGTATTATATTTAATTTGTAAATTTAAAAAAACCTATATTTATAAAAATTAATACAAGTAAGTATTTACGGTCTTACGATAAGGTGTAGTTTCAATTAAATTAAAATTAAATAAAACATGAAATAAAAGATTATAGTTTTGAAGGTATCATATTACTATGAAGAGTAAGATAATGTTATATCATACACGTTGAATATTTAGAGTACAACATTGTCTACAAAATTTGGTCTTTTCAAATTAAATCATATCTTAACTGTTGAAAAAATTCAGTAACATCCTGCTAGATGGGTCTGTAATCGGAATCTCCTCTCCCTCTCCTCTCAAACTCCTTTTTGACATTATATATCTTTCCAACTTTTTTGTAGCCCCACTACACCCCATTCCCTCACCCCATATATATTCTGTTCAGGTAAAACCCTTGACTTGACACTAATTGTCTGTCACCTCCAAACTTAAGTTATTAAATGCTTCCCATGTGATGTAGTTGCATGATCTATGTTAAAAGATATTTAGTAGGGTGGGCTTGAATCTGTTAAGCTTAGAAATAATTTGATTATATATATTATATTTGTATATCAACGGTTTTTTAAGGAATTATGAAAATTATTTCTCTAAATAGTTGTATTCATGTTTTATAGACGAACAAAACCTTTTCGTACTTATAGCAGGATTAATTTTGAAGATATTAAAATTCAGTCGTCCATCCAGAAAAAATTATTTTAAGGAAATGCGGGTATGTGTATCAAAGCTATTATTTCTGTCCCCTGAAAATATCACATTATTTTATTTTAAGGCTTCATTCTTTTTAACAAGAAATGACGCACACACACACATGTATAGTATACAGATTGTTAAAAAAAAGTGTGCATAATATATGGGTCTTGTTGTACACTTTAACATGAGTAAAATAATTTAAATGATGTTACATAACCTTTGTTTGGTCGTTGATAAATGCCAACAATAATAATAATAATAATAATAATAATAATAATAATAATGAAAGCCCCTTAGAAATTATGGATCCACATACCAGAGAGTTAAATACAATTTGGTTTATTAGTAATAAAAAATAAATGGTACAGTACACTACACATACTTTCTTTCTCTCGCTTTTATCTCGAAATAGACATTTACTTAAAACTCGTAAGATCTGTGAAACGAGATAATAGGTATACACATTTTTGTAGAAACACTACACCAAAAATCACAGACTTACTCTATGGAATTATGAACTAGGAATACTGTTCCCAAAAATTGAGAAAAGAGAAACATCTTTGTTAACCAAAGAGCATAAGAATCAAATTAATATTAAAAAGCCTGTATTAAAAAGTATGAATATTTGTTTATATCTCAGAACTTATTGGTTATAAAAAAATATTGTAAAAATCCTGTAAAACAAAGCTTCAAATCATCCATCATGTCAAAATAAAAACAAAACATTTTTTCCTATTTTTTGAAAATACAGTCCTACCTCACTGTATAGCCCCCCTCCCTTTTTTTATTCTCTCTACTATTTTAATTCCATTCCTCTTTCCTCACCCCTAACCCCCCAACCCCTTCACCAACCCCACTTTCCCTTCAACAATTTTTTTTTTCCAATAACTATATAATATACTATCGTCATTTTTATGAGGAATAAATTAAATTTTCAAAATAAAATATAGTCTATGCTATTTGCTGATAATGTAGCTTTATATTGTTGAAAGAATTTTCAAAATAGGTCCAGTAGTTTTTGAGTTTATCCATTACAAACAAACAAACAAAAAACAAAAATAAAATCTTTCCTCTTTATGATATAAGTATAGATATTTATAATAAATTGTTATCTTTAATAGGACTACAACTTTACAATGATAAGTGATTAGGTATCTCAAATAGTTGTGGAAATATTATGAAAATTTGAAAATCTCTCCTATATAAGGTACCCTTAGAGTCATGTTTATGAGAAAATTAAAATTTCCATCGTGTTTATAATGATAAACAATGATTTTATATACAATTTAATCAAAATCGTTAGAGCGAATTACGAGAATAAGATATATTCTCTTTATGTCTTTCAATAAACTACCCTTTAATTTAGGTTTGTATATCTAATTCCTATAACTTCTATGGGGGGTGGGGGAAAGGTTTCTTATGAATATCCCAGATGCAAAGTTTTAGCCCATTCGGTAAAATGGTTTCGGCTCTGCCCAAGCCAAGGTACAAACGGTTAGACAGACGACATTGTGTAAACAACTTTTTATTTTGTTTCAGAGGCTCATGAAACGTCAAAATTTATCAAAATTTTGAATTCCAATTTTTGACGATCACAATATTCTTTCCGGGGTGTCGATCTAAAGTAAATATTTGTTTACAAATCTTAGTTACTATAAGCTGTGTTTTAAACCTTTAATTGCAGTTGTTTTGATTTGCTTTGATGTGGAGATTGAGATTCTAATCCCGTCTGCGTGAACTGAAGATGGTTTTCCCGTTAAATATATATATATATATAATTAATATATATATATATAATTATATTTATATATATATAATTAATTTATTACTATAATATTATTATAAACCATCTAAAACTAAATTTTTCTTTTTTATTGTTACATTCAGCACATAGGTTATTAACATCTTAGTCTGATTTGATAGAGATGAGAAAGGTAGTTTAGAGGAAGTGAACCCGCATTTTCATGGAGTTAAGATAGCTAAACCAGAGTGATATATCGTTTGTGGAAAACCGTTATATATACGCACACATATATATATATATATATATTATAACGGTTGAATGGTTTAGAACCAAATTATAGTAATAAATTACAAATTTTATATGTAAACGTGGTTTACCAGTTTTATTTAATTCGGATTTTTATATCTTAGAATACAATGTTCTTGTTAATATGGTGTTCATAAAAAGTTAACAGTAGAGCCTATTTGTAAAGTAAATTGGCGTACAGTGTGTACAACCTATTTAATTGAAATAACATTAAAAAATGACAATTTTTCACCAACTTAAGCCTTCTTTTTCTAACTTATTACATTTTTTAAAAGATATTTCCAATTTTTTTAATAGCCTATCACCTAGAACAAAGTGTGGTTTTCGCTTTGGGTTTTCTATCTTCTGTACAAATAATTGTGATGCCCTCATTTTAATTCTAACCTTCTTATACCATGTATCTAAATAGTTTGCACAAGTAGCGACTGTAAAAACAATGTCACTTAAAATAACAAATAGAAGTGGCTATATTTGTTTTTAGATATAGTAAATAAAATATATTTTCATGTATCTATATACATCTACATGAACTAAATAAAATGTCACAATTGACTGTAAATAATAATTCCCTAAGTTAACTGAGAAAAATTGTACTGTGACAGGGATTCGAGCCTTTGTCCTTTGACTTTGGACGTCATAGTAGTAATCTTATGTTTGACCAGAGGATCTATAATTGTTGACTAGCGATAATTTCTTGTTTGACTAGTGGTAATCTCTTCTTTGACTAGAGGTAATTTCTTGTTTGACTAACGGCAATTTAAAAATCAACTAACAGTAATTTAAAAATCTACTAACGGTATTCTCTTATTTGAATAGAAGTAATCTCTATATTTACTGGTGGTAATTTCTAGTTTGACTAGTGGTAATATAATGTTTGACTAGAAGTAATTTCTTGTTTGACTAGTGGTAATCTCTGTTTAATTAAAGTTAGTTTATTATTTGACTGGCCCAAAATCTTGTTTGACTAGCAAGAATATGTTTATGTTTGACTGGCAAGAACATATTTATATTTGGCATTTGGTTACTATATACTAGAAGATATAATATCATGTTATTAGTTCAACAGGAATCGCTTAGCTTTAGATTAGTGGTAATCTCTTGCACATTTATTTGGGAAATATTTCTGAACTGGCCTTTTGAAGTGTGCTCAAGGTGGCCAATGATGATATTTTTATTTTTATTTTTAAATAAAACACCATTTAAAAATATACTTTAAAACTTTTAGTTGTGCATTAATCATTGTGATTAAAAATGATATTACTTTCGAATTTATATCTTTATACTCAGAATTGATGGACCTCAAAATAGATTATAATATGCAGGCAGAACATGCACTGGGACCGGGTAATCGTAGCATTGCCATGTCCTTAGAACATTAAATCAAGTACTTTATCAACTCTTATTTGATTTATTGAGCTCAACAAAAGTTTTAGGACACTCCCAGTGACTCACGCCTCACTTTCATGGAGGTAATTTTGTTTGATACTCGTACAATATCAATAGAACATAAAATATTCACATTCTATTTTCGAACGCCGTAAAAGTAAATTATTGTGAATGTAAGATTGAGCTGTAGTAAACATTGCAAATCATCTCGTCTTTCCAAACGATTATATAAAACGGTATCTTTTATATTATATTTCATTCATCCCTTCAATTCTTTTGGTACGAAACAAATAGATGAATTTTCAAAAAAAAAAATTGAATGAAATAAATTATCATTTCACACATCTCAACAGTCTAATCATTGTCTTAATTTTTATATCTTTTTTTTTTTGTTTGGACAAATGCATTGTCTTTCTTGATCACAATTAATCTCATGTTGTTACTCATCAAACTTCTTTTGGACAAGTTGTCAGGATGGATCAAATGTGGAGGATAGTCTGAGGGAGCGTTGAAATAGTATTCCTAAGTTCTAGTGAATTATACTGTAGACTTATTACAAAATGTGATGTAGTCAATTATAATGATTGGTTATGTCTAAAAGAGTCATTACCCAAATGATGTTGTTTATGCTTACATTGGTGGTCTGACTCTACATCTAAATGGTGCTCAAGCGTGCTCCCATACTTAGGCAATACCCACCAGCTTCTAATGAACTAGTTTCAATCGTTCATATATTTAGTAATGGTGTCTTCATTCCAATTGTTTTGCTTGGTTCCAAAATACAGATGTGTTGTATACAAATTGAGCTAATGGTAATATCATCTTTGTTATTTATTAAGGAATGTTTTGCATTTGGCTTGCTCACTCAAGCTTTTAAGACAAACAAAAACACACGTGCATGTTGTGTAACATTGATATTACCTAAATGTTACCTGACATTGACTCATAATAATTTAATTTTAATTGTTAGGTACGATTCTAATATTAACAAATCACAAATATAGAAAAGTTAAAACATGTGCTACAAAATCGTTTCTAGATAAAAAAGATATGAACAATAGAATAAAGAAATTTTAACATTTCCTATGTTAGCCTTATATAATTAATTTTTAAATTTCAATATATTTTTGAATAACACGGCAAAAATAATATTTTTAATATAATACACATGCATACATTTATTTTTGTATTTAGTGAGACCCCTACCGGTATAATAGCTAGTGCCTTTGCAGAGTTATCTCATTAATAGGATGATTGATAATAAGTTCACAGTTAGTGATGAAAATCCTGGTAAATGAACCTGGGATGTTATTCATAAGCTGAAATTGCTAATCCTACCATCAAGACCATTTTGGAGCGTTTATTACTGTTCATGCTTCGTCCACCCCCTTAATTGTCTTACGATTGTGGTGTAGAAGGAACTTTAAAAAATTGTATTAAAGATTAGGTGCTAGCATATTTATAATGTTCTAAAGATCTAGTATCAGAACTATCTATCATTTTATTAAACTTCATAAGACAAGAGACCATGAGGAGGATGGTTGAGCCATTGACTGTGGGAGAGCTAAATGTAATTAATTGATGTTCAATTCTACCTGTAGTGTGACTATTCAAAGGAAAGGGAATGAAATATATAGTAAAAATTATCAAAAATGTATGTATTATATAAAGAAATCTTATTTATTCTGTATAGCCCTTTGGTCTCTTCCATTCAAAGGTTATAAAGGTTGTCCTTCTTTCTTCGCCTAGGTCTTTCAGGTCTTCATCACCTGGAGGTCTTTCAGCTCTTGCTATTTTGACAATACTGTCTTCTCGAATCCTGTCAATATGTTAGTTCCAATCTCGCCTACGTGAATTCATCCATTCATTGATTGGGTTGATTTGAATTTTTTTTTTGCTATAGTTTATTTCTCTTTCTAGTAGCGATTTTTTAGTGATTTTTCTTAATCCTCACATTTCTGTGACCTCCAGCTCTTGTTGGGTACGTTTAGTTTCACTCATGTTGCTGCGGAATATTTTTTTATTACCAATCTAATTTGGCCTGGCATCTTACAATTTTAAATCCAGGCCTTATTTTACATAGTAAAAACATTTACACCATTAGCGGGGCCCCAAACAACACCCCCCCAAACCTGGGGGGTTTCCCAACATTGGGGTTTTTTTAACCCAAACCTTCCCTTTTTTTTTCCTTCCCTGTTTTTTCACCTTAAATTTTTTCCCCTTCATTTCCTAACCCCCCCTTTTTTTCCCTTTTCTTACCTTTTACCAATAACCCAAACCCCCTTTTCCCCCGAACCCTTTTCCCCTTTTTAAAAAACTAAAGGACCACCCCTTTTTTTACGAAAGGGTTTTCAGACCCCCATTTTTTGTTTCAAAAAACTTAAATTCCCCATGGGGCTTTCCCCTCTTTATTTGGCTGGAAAACCCTTTGGGTAACAGGGTTAAGAAAACCCCCTAGGAAAAATTTGCCATCAAAGGGGTTTTTTAATTTCCCCATCTTCCCCTTTTCCCCTGGAAGGTTGAAGATTTAAAAAAAAAAATTTTTTTTCCCCATTTCCCCGGGGGAAAAATCCTTTTTTTTTTTTTGTTTTAATTTTTTGGGGGTTTTTTTTTTTGTCCACCATATTCCCAAAAAAAAGGTTTTTCCCCCTTTCCTTTTTGCGCGGTTTGAATTTTTCTTAACGTTTTTTTTCATTAAAATTTTTAAAAAAAGTTGTTGCAAATTTAAAAAAAAGGGGGCAATTCTTTAACCTTTTTTTTTATTATTTCTTTTCAAACCCCCTTTTTAAAATTTTTTCCCCAAACTTCAAAAAAAAATTGTAAAATTTTACGCAAAATTATAAAAAATCAAAACAAAATTTTTAAACAAAATTTCTTTTAGACAAAAAAAAATTTAAATTTTTATATTATCAGAACCCGGGCAAAACCAATTACTTTTTTAAGGGGATACATTAACTGGGAAAAAAAATTTTAAAAAGAAAATCAATTTTTTGGGGGGTGGAAAATTTCCCCAAAAAATTGGCGAACCACAAAAAATTTTAAATTAAATTTTTTAAAAGCCATTCTTTTGAAAAATTTTTTAAAAATTTGAAAATCTCCCTGTTTTTTTTGTCCGCTTTTTTTTGAACCAAAATCTTTTGAAAAAAAATTTAAAAATTTTAAATTTTAAAAAAAAAAATAGGGAGGAAAAAAAGTTTTTTCAAAAAAAGATTGGAAAAAATAATTGGGGAAAATTTTCCCCCAAAACTTTTTCCATTTTTGGGGACGTAAAAATTCAGGGATTTTAATTTTTTTTAAGTACGTTTTTAATGGGCCCAAAAACCGGGATAAAAATTTAAAAATTTAAAAAAAAAAAAGGAATATTTTTAGTTTTTGACCAAAATTTTTTTATTTTTTTAATTTTTGTTTTTTCTTTATTTTCGTTTCCAAAAAACTTAAATTGGTGCGTATTTTGGTCTAATTTTTTCTTTTTTAAAAAAGTAAAAGGTGCCAAAAATACCATTTTCATTTTTGGGTTTAACCAACTCTTTACTTTTGGGGTTTTTTTTTTTTTCCTTTTTAAAAAACAAAAAAGTTTCCAAAGTTTAAATTTTTTAAAAAAACAATTTTTTTTTTTCAAAAAAAAGTAAATTTTTTTTTTTTCTTTTTTTTCCACATTTTTTGGTTAAAAATTAAATTTAAATTTCCCCAAATTAGGGGTTTTTTTAAAAAAAAAAAACCCCGTTTATAATGTTTTTTTTAAAATTTTTTTTATTGTACAATTTTCATTTATTTAAAACCGTTTATTAATTCCTTTTTTTTAAAATTTCCCCCTTCAATTGAGGTGAGGCCCTTTAATTAAAACAAAATTTTTTTAAAATTTTAAATAAATTTTTTTTCCCCCTTTGGGGTACACAAAAATTAAAATTTTTTTTTTTTGAAAATAAATTTTTATAAACAAATTTAAAAACCAAATTTTAAAAGGGTTAAATTTTTTAAAAAAAACAATTTTTAAAAAAATAAAAACCCCTTTAAAAATTAAATTTTAAAAACCCTTCGTTTTCGAACCCAACTTTGGGGTTTTGAAACCATTTTTAAAAAAAAAATTTTTACAAAATTTTTTTTTAATTTTCCCGGAAAGGGTTTTTTAAATTTTTACCCAACCCCTTTGTAATTTGGTGCACTTAGGTGAAGTTCATTTTTTTGAAAATTTTTTTTTGGACATTTTTTTTCCAAAATCCAAAATTTTTTTTTTTTTTTTTCCAAAAAAAGGTGGGGAGGAAAATAAAAAATGTAACCCCTAAATAAAGAAATTAATTTTTCAAATTTAAACCCACCTTTTTAAAAAAATGAACATTTCCCCTTTTAATAAATTTGGGAAAAAAATTTTAAATTCGAAAGAAGGGGTTAAAAAAAAAAACCAAATTCTCAAAAGGATAATACCCTTGTGCAACTTTAAATTTAAGGCTCTAATTGCCAAAAATTTTTTTAATTTAAATTAAATAAAAAAAGGGGGGAAAAACTTTTTTTTGTTTTAAAAAATCAATTCAAAAATTTTTTTAAAAAAATTTTAAAATTTTAGCAAAAAATTTTAAAAAATAATAAAATGAAAAATTTTTTGGAAATTTAAAAAATTTTTTTAAAAAACTTAAAAAGGGTAAAAAAACCCCCCAAAAAACTAAAAAAAATTTTTTTTTTTAAAACGTTCAAAAATTTTTAATTTTTAAAATTTTTTTTGAGAAAATATTTTTTTTTTAAAAAAATTTGTAAAAAATTTTTCTTTTAATTTTACAATTTAAAAGATATTTTTTCTACGGAAAAAGTCCCAGGTTTTTTTTTTAAAAAAACCCCAATTTTTAAAAAGAAAAAAAAAAATTTCTTTTTATTTTTGGGAAAAAAAATTTTTAAAAAGTTCGAAATTTTTTAAAGAAATTAAAAAAACAAAAAAACAAAACCCTTTTTTCCCCCTTTTGGGTTCGTTTTTAAACCAAAAACCCCGGGGGGTTAAAAAAATCCTTTTTTTGGAAAAATTTGCGTTATACGGGGAAACCCCCGAGGTTTCAAAAAAAAATTTTTTTTTTAGGGTTCTGAACAACTTTTCCCTTTCGGTTTGAATTTCGCACCCAAATTTTTGGGGTTTAGAAAAAAAAAAAAATTTTAATTTAAAAAAAATTTTTTTGGGTTTTAAAAAAGGAAGGTGCAGAATGTTTTTTTTGGATTTAAAAAAAAGGTTTTTTAAAAACAAGGGGGGGGAATTAAAACGCAAAGCTTTTTAAATCCGACCTAAAATTTTAAAATTAAAGGTGTTTTTTGGGGAAAAAATTTTAGGGAAAAAACTCCAGATGGGGTTTGCCCATTCAAAATGATGGAAATAAAATGTTAAAGGGTTTTTAAAAAAAACCCTTAAATTCAAAAATCTCCTTTTTTCAGTTAAGTTTAAATTTTTTTATTTGGTGAAAAACGGGGCCCCATAGGGCCCTTACCTCTTTTTCAAGGGGGTGACATCAGGGGGGATTTTTGAAGGGTTTTTTTAAAAAAAAACCCCCGGGTTTGGTTTAAAAAAGGAAACTTGTCCTGGGTTTTTTTAAGAAACCACGGTTGGGGGGGTTTTTTTTGTTTTTTTAATTTTTTTTTTTTTGGGGTTTTTTTTCCCCTTTTGGGGTTTTTTTTATGGGAAATGAAAGGGGTTCAAAGTTGAAAATTTTTAAAACTTCTTTTTTGGGAGATTTTGGAAATCAAAGATTTTTTAAAAGTTATTTTTAAAATTTTTTTTAACCCCTTTTTTTCCCCTTTAGTAATTCGGTTTTTTCCTGGAAATTTGGTTTAAATTTTTAACAAAAACCCATTTTTTAAACAGAGCAAAGTCAGTTTTAATGAGCAAACCGTTCCACGCCCATGAATCAAAAGACCTTTCTCCATTTCATAGAGTCTGAAACTTTCCCTCCCCACCTCCATTTCTTAGCATTCGCTCTATAATGAGTTCATGTTAATGATACGCTTTTATGTTCTCTTTGTGTTTAGAAAACTTTCTATAAACTTACTTATAATTAAGTACTATAATAGGAATTGAATATTATGTTATAATTATTTTACAATATGAAATTATTATAACTAAAAATGTATACATTCATAACTGAGAATAAATAATATGAAAATTATAATATACATACAATAATTTAATATTTTAAAGCCTATATTTAAAAAATAAAAGTTCACCACGTTAATACGATGATTTTTAAGTCGTTCACTGTTTATTTAATATTCTGATCTACCTTGCACTGTTATCATGATTTTGGTTATATATTTGAAACATAAAATAAAGACTAACTTATAAATATAAAGCTCACTATTGAAATCACTATTTTATTAATACGACAAACATTATAAATGCTGTTGACCTGGTGGTCTAAGGGTAAGGTGTTGGACTTCTGTGCTGGGGTCCCCGGGGCTCAATCCTTGGTTTCGGATCAGATTTATCTGATCGCCAAACCCTTCCTTCATCTCTGACATAACGTATATTAATCATAGATTGTGAATGTGTGGAATGCCAGGCTACCACCATGGTTCGGATCCCACGTTAAACTGTAGGTCCCCCATTTAATCACACAATACCCCTACCATCACACATTAGCATAAGTGCGTACAACCCGAATGGGATGTAACACGTGGTAATAATAATAATAATAATAATAATAATTTAAATGTTCCTGAAAGTAAGTGGCACGTTACTCCAGAGTCCGACTGTCTCGTCTTAACGACATTATTCAAGTGGCTCCATTTCCCCCCTCTCGAAAGCTAGTCTCTACCTTAAAAAGGATTGTGTACTAGATGTTTCCTTAACCCTTAAGCACTGACATATGGTTTTGTATCATTACTACAGATATAGGTTTCAGAGACTCTTATGAATGAAATAGGGTAAAAAATATACAAAAATTTACTTTTTTCACAATGTATCATTATTATTGTTTTAAACTAAATACAAAAGGATATGAATACATAAATTACAAAACAAATAACATTCTGAGTAATATTTTAAGTAACATTTTACAACACTATCGTCGGTGACCTGGTGGTCTAGAGGTAAGGTGTCAGACTTCTGTGCTGGCGGCCGGGGTTCGATCCTCGGTCCCGGCAAAGATTTATCTGATTACCAAACCCTTCCTTCACCTCTGACAAGACATCTTGTGAATGTGAGGAATGCCAGGCCTCCACCGTGGTTCGGATCCCACGTTAAACTGTAGGTCCTTCATTTCATCTCACTATCACCCTACCATTACACATTAGCGTAAGTGCGTATAACCCGAACAGGTAGTAAGACGCGGTGCTAATAATATATAATAATAAATAATAATAATAATATAATAATATAATAATAAAATAATAATAATAATAATAATAATAATAATAATAATAATAATAATAATAATAATATATAAAATAATAATAATAATAATAATATAATAATAATAATAATAATAATAATAATATAATATAATATAATAATAATAATAATACACTATCTAAGGCACTTGAAATTTCTTATACCTAAAAAAAAAAAAAGCTACTAAAAGTTTCTAAAATCAACAAAGCTATAATATTCTATAACATATGTAATTTAGTCTCATTAAAAATTTCTTGAGATCACATAAAAAATGACGGCACTTATTCATCGCCTAATTTCTGGTCCATACAATTTACGCATATTGGCTTGGAGCACTAGGATGTTTGCAAGAATCATACAAATATTGTCTTCCTCTTTTTTTTGTAATCGCACATGCTGCAGTACTTTCTTTTAAGCAATTTTTCAGATTCCAGGTTTACATTTTGATCCAGTTGAGGCTTGATCAAGATTTGCGAAAATGTGCTCTTGATGTGATCTGGGACATTAGAATTTCAAAATCTCTTTTCCAAGTGCTCATAAACCTACTCTATTGCCATATCTTTTATAAAATTAGAGCGTTTGGATGACAGTCCTGAAAGCACGTCTGCGTTAGCTGAAGCTATATCCAACATTCGATAAAATATGATACAAGGCCATTGACGTGATCTCCTTTTGCAAGTCATCTTTGAACATTTTTCATCGAGAGCATCAACACCTCCTTTAGTTGCATTGTAAAATGAATTCATTTCCGGTAAATAATTCGTTTAATCTATGCCAGTGTTGTGGTGCATAGAAGACACTAAAATGACAGCCTTATTTATCTTAGTCATCCATAAGAGCAGAGTTAGGTCTTTAGTAAGGGGGAGCTGAATTGTATCCATTCAGACATTTCTTAAACAAGCACCACAAATAAAAAGCCTGATTTGTATCTATTATTATAATACCCACAAAATACTGAATTGTAACCATTCTAAATGGTCTCCATTCAGACAGTTTCCAAATAAACGACTTTAACAAAAATCCTGATTTGTATCCACTGTAATTATTTGATTTATATCCACAAAATCCCGAATTGTATTTATTCTGAATGCTCTCCATTAAGACATTTTCTTAAACACGCATTACAAATAAAAAGTCTTATTTGTATCCATTTTCATAATGTCCACATAATCTTGAATTGTATCCATTCTGAAAGGTCTCCATTCAGACATTTTCTTAAACGAGCACCACATATAAAAAGTCTGAACTGTATCAACTAGAAATATTTGCATTGTACCCATAAAATCCTGAATTGTATCAATTTAATTGCGGCACTACTTGTCTGATAGATGCCAGTAGCAGAAACTATCCTTAACTCATTATTTGTTTACTAGAGAGCAGCACTTATCCTTGACTCGTTTTGTGTTTACTAGAGATATAGAGCAGCACTATCACTATGTTAATATATATAACAAAAGAGAAATACTTATTTGTGTGTCTTTTAAAAAAATAATAAAAGGGTACTTTACAAATCATTGGAGTTTCTCTATTCAAATTGACTGGCTTCGTTAAACAACAACATTTCAAACTACTAATTTATGCTCTGGGAAAGTAAGACGTAGGGTTATATTATTTTAACAATCTGTGTTTAAAGGTGGGAAATTGAACATTTAATTTAATGTTGGGTGCCAACAAATATTGTGTTCCTGGCTGTGAAGTTAAGACATGTCATTATCGGTTTCTCGTATATTCAGGGAAAGTAATTTTATTGTTTCTTGTAGAATGGATGAGTTCAAGTGGATGAAAATTCTATGGCTACTTTACGTTTACCTATCAGGTAAGACTTCCTTGTAAACTCCTAAGTTTTAAGATCTACATTAACGGTACTGACATTAACTTATGAGTTGAGAACGTTTACTGTTACTTTTGAGTTAATATTAAAAAAAAAAAACAGCAACCTTTCATTGCATTGTTAAGGCCCGACACAGACTCCGTATCCGTAGGTGCGTGGTCCTTAAGAAATCTATGCCACGATATCAGATTGCTCTGGCCACAGAGTCCTTATTTTGAGTACTTACTCGTAGAAGTTGACCAAATTTAACTTTTTAGGAGCTAGTTTGTACGGATTACTAATAACAGCCGAGTAAATGTGTGCATGCGTATTGGAATAGAACGTATGGCAGTGAGAGGATTCGTCGCTATGGAAGCATTTTTCTAAAAATCTAAACACCCTGGGTAGTGCGGCTTCTAGGAAAATCTTTTTTCTGAGAAATACCAAGTTCTCAGAAATATTGGCTTTGCTTTTATAGGTTCAACACCCTTATTATCAAAAATATTAAAAGTGCTTGTTTTGTTTTCATCCAAAATACTAGTGCATAACTTTTGCATTTTCAGGCTTTTTCAAACACTTATTTATTTTAAGTTTGATAGTTAAAATTGAGCAATAAATATATGTCTTGTGATTTTACTTGGCCTACATTTTAGTATAGTACGGAAAGTTTTCTCGACAAAGTTGTTTTTGGTTTCTTTAATTCTTATATTATGATCAGCTGACTACTGACGCTCGCTCCTTGTTGTAGACGATTTTATTTCGAATTTTCTTACTGGACGAAGTTTCTTACTATCTTATTGGTTGAAACAGTCATGCGATGACGGATATTAACTCTGTAATTGCTAGTAGAATTTCTTATGGACCAGGCAGGGACACCGAGTACGGACTAGAGACCTACGGATATGGAGTTTGTGTCGGAGGGGTTGGGGGGGGGGGAGGGCGGCTATATACATTAATCCCATGATAAAAATACGTAAGCCATTAACATACTATTTTTGGTTAAGTTTATTAATAATTAATCAAAATGTTTATGTTGTAACAAAACTAGCAAATAAAAAGTAGGTCTGTTTTCAAGTTGAGTATGATAACCTATAACTTCCATTTCATCACTAACCCAGTTATACCTACACTATAAACTGATGAAATTATCTGTAGATAATAGGATATGACACTTTAAAACAAATCTATAATGATTAAAAGCATATAATTACAAAAAAAAGTTTCTTTATTGCTATGCCCTGTCTTAGATATAAGTTACTATAATCTTTGCTTAGAATAAGTGATATTTTTCTGTGTGCAATTAATATGGCATCGTTAAAGTAGCTACTGCTGTCAATTGTCATAATAATAGTATTTAAATACAGGATTGCCAACAAGATGATTTTAGGGTTATTTCTTTATCCATATATATATATATATATATATCTGTCTATCAAACAAGCATCTTATAAACAAATATATTCTGTAATTTTTATAAAAATAAGTCCTAAAATCCGTGTTTTGATTTTAAAGTAATAAGACATTAAGTAAAAAGACTATATTTTTTATATTAATATAGAGATAGTGCTGCTCTCTAGTAAACACGGAATGAGATAAGGATAAGTGCTGCTCCCTAGTAAACATGGAATGTGTTAATGCGAGTTTCTTCTGCTGCCATCTATCATACAAGTGATACTGCAATTAAATGTATAAAAATCAGATTGGATACAAATCAGGATTTTGTGGGTATAATAAAAATATTTCTAGTGGATACAATTCAGACTTTTTATTTGTGGTGCTTGTTTAAGAAAATGTCTGAATGGGGACCATTCAGAATGGAAACAATTCAGGATTTTGTGGACATTATGAAAATAGATACAAATCAGACTTTTTATTTGTAATACTTGTTTAAGAAAATGTCAGAATGGAGACCATTCAGAATGGAGACCATTCAGAATGGATACAATTCAGGATTTTGTGGACATTATGAAAATGGATACAAATCAGACTTTTTATATTTAATGCTTGTTTAAGAGAATGTCTGAATGGATTAAATTCAGGATTTTGTGGATATAATGAAAATAATTACAGTGGATACAAATCAGAATTTTTGTTAAAGTCGTTTATTTTAAAACTGTCTGATTGGAGACCATTCAGAATGGATACAATTCAGGATTTTGTGGATATAATGCTAATAATTACAGTGGATATAAATCAGGATTTTTGTTAAAGTCGTTTATTTGAAAACTGTCTTAATGGAGACCATTCAGAATGGATACAGTTCAGGATTTTGTGGGTATTATGATAATGGATACAAATCAAACTTTTTATTTGTGGTGGTTGTATAACCCTCCTAATACCATGGGGTCACCAGAGACCCCAGCACAAGTTTGTTGACCTGTAAAACCTGTAATATATTTTCCAAAATTCGGAAAAAAATTGACTTTGTTTATTTATCTATCTACCTTATAATGTATTATTTACTATTATATTTTTTAAATTAGTACCTCAAAATTTATTTTATACCACTGGATACCATCTGGGTCATATTGACCCCAAGATTTAAAACATTTCTTTTTAGAGTTTCGCGCATTTAAAATGTTTAAAAAACACACACAACTGCTACCATCTATTGTGTAACGTTATAATCAATTTATTTATATTCTCATAAGTTGACTAAAGATCTACATCATCTTGAATGAAATGCTATAATAAACTATTCTGCTATTTGAGAAACGTTCTTGCCAAAATGGTGGATAAATGTTGTCAGTAGAAGAAATATCAAAAATTCTAAATGAAGAGCTTAATGATTCTGAGTTTTCAAATAATGTGAAGTTGAACATAATGAAGAAGCTTCTGATGATGAAGGAAAAGTAGATTTTGTCGAAGAAAATGTTCAAAGCTATAATGAAAATGAATATAATTCTGATGATTCATCAATGTTTACAGCTTCGCAACAAAATTATTATTTCAAGTAAGTAATGTACTGTAAAACTTATTTATTGGCAGTAATAATTGATTTTTTACCAAACTATAAGAGAGATGTACTGTATTGGCAACCAAGCCGCAATGTAATGAGTATTGCACCTGGTCCTACACATTACAGCATCATAAATGTGGACACTGTACAATCTGCATTTGAGCTTTTTATCAAACCAAGTATTGTTGAAGAAATACTGAAGTGGACTAACAAATAAGGTTGTATTACTTATGGAGAGTTATTGGTGAGTGTTGATAAGGATGAACTGATGTGTTTCTTTGAATTGTTGATACTTGCTGGCGTATTCTAAGCTCATAATGAGACTATTACAAACTTGGGGAATCTAGAAGATGGTCACCCAATTTTCAACAAGTTTATGGCTAGAAACATATTCACACAAATATCACTCTGTATACAGTTTGAAAATGCTGAAGTAAGGAGGTAAAATCGAAGTACTGAAAAATTGTCACCAATAAGTAATATATTCTAGATGTGGTCTGAAATATTACAATATGCTTACATTCCAAATGAGAATGTAACTGTGGATGAGCAATTAGATACTGTCAGTGTAGAATGCCCATTCCGTCAATTTATGCCATCAAAACCTGGAAAATATGGTATAAATCTCTGGGCATCATGTGACAGTAAAACATATTATGTAATAAATATACACGTATACACAGGCAAATAAACTAATTCTCCTAGGGAGGTGAACCAGGTGAAGAGAGTGGTGCAGGATAGGGTGAATTGTTTGGAGAAAAGTGGAAAAAATATTACAGCAGACAACCCTTTCACAAGTCTTAGTCTGGCAATAGAGCTAGTAAAGAAACAATTAACACTATTGGGTACAATAAGAAAAAATCGTTCTAAGTTACCACTGCTGTTCACAACTGTTAGAGGTCGAGAAGTGTATTCATCTCTGTTCGGATTTCAGAAAGCAGCCACAATAGTATAATATTGTCAAAAAAAAAAAAAGGAAAAATGGTAGCTCTATTGATTACAATGCATTACTCAGCTCAAACTGAAAACAAAGAAAGAGCCAAACCTCAAATGATTCTGGACTATAAATCAACAAATTCAGGAATTGACACCATGGATAAGTTGATTAGAACATACACAACCAAACGAATGACAAGGAGATGGCCTATGGTTTTGCTCTACAACATGTTGGATATAAGTGCTCTAAATACTTTCATTATTTGGATTTATCTAAATACAAATTGGAACCGGAAGACCAACTACAAAAGACAAATATTTCTTATGGAATTGGGTATATCCCTAACAAAACAAAATCGACACCGACGTGCATCTGTTTCTCAAACAACCACACCGACTCAAAGAAGTGCAAAGCGTGGACGATGATTATTATGTGATCGATTAGTAGATAGGAAGTATAGTGATAAATGTGTTAAATGTGTATCTTTTGTTTGCAAAAACCATTCAATCATTGTATGTACAGATTGTGAGAATAACTGAAGTAGCCTAACCAATCATTTTTATACACATTCCAAAATATTCTCTCTGTAACCAGTGAATTTGTATTCTGTGTGATGAAGTAATGCTTTAAATTTCATATGGTATATATATATATATATATATATATATATATATATATATATATATATATTATATATATATATATATATATAATATATATATATATAATATATATATATATATAATATATATATATATAATAGATATATATATATATATATATATATATATATAATATATATATCCAAAATAAGTAATAGTAAAACATATTTAAGATAAAATATAATTATTATTATGACAATAAATCATGGGTAGAATGTAATGTTAATAAAAATAATAATAATGGGGTCTCCAGTGACCCCATTGGTATTAAGGGAAACAAAATTATTCCGGTAGTAAGAGGGTTAAGAAATGTCTGAATGGATACAATTCAGGCGTCTCTTTTGTAAAACCATAAAGACAAGAGCCAACTTCTTTTTGACAAAGGTTGGTGAACTGGTGGGGCATGTGGGGGGGGGGGGGGGGGGGTATTTTCACTTAGAATTTTTTGAGTGTTCCACAGTAAGTAAGACCTCTTTTCAAAAGTTAGTTCATTAATTATATTGGGGAAAACCAGTTATCAGCTGTTATGATATTATTCGTGTTTATGATGGGTTTCATAAGTCTGATAACTGACTGTGTGTGTTTCAGAAACTTTTTCTCGTTTTGATCAAGACCAATGCCGACAGAGTCTTTACCAAAGTACAAATACGCATTATTTATTTTTTTGGAACAGTTTCCAGTTCAGTGTCAGACAAATTGCATTCCGAATTAAGAACCTGGCTGGGCGGTATCTATTAAGAAATATTCGTCGTTATCTGATTTGCCACTAAAATCACCATCTTCTTCGTTTCGCGGACAGCCTTCTAATGTCAAAGCAATTGCAGTGCCTGTCAATACTATTGCACGTGGTCGCAGTGAGCGGGAAGAAGCCGATTGTTCAGAATCCATTCTAAAAACAAAATACAATTTTGTCAAAAATATCACGTTTCAACTGATATCGGACTGTCAAACCTACATGAAAATTTCAAACAACGATACATACCTTCATATGCGCACAAAGCGGCCTCTCCCTTTGTCAGTCCACGGCTCACTAACTTGAAGGTACCAAGGCGTGCAATGCATTCGAGAACACCAGAGCGAGACAGCACCAGTTTGATTTTGTTATGGGAGACTACTAAACCTATTTCAGAGCATAAGGGTTAATCTTACATTGCAATAATATAGTTAATTTCATCAATACAAATGTTGATGTCTCAGTATTTTTTTAATTGGAGAGGCTGGTTGAATTTTTCAATAATGAGGGAGGGTTTGTAATGAAATAGATTTTCATTTAGTGATAATATTATTCAAAAGTTTCCACACTTTACATATTTCAAATAAATTAATGAATAGTTTTAGAAAATAAAACTAAATGCATCCACACGTGTTAGGAAATATTCTTCCACGCCTCATTGATCTTTTTTTTATGTTTACAAAGACTCTAAGACGTCAGCTTATATTTTCATTTGTTTAACTTCCTCACACCCCTTTTGCAAATACTTGTGAAATATGGCCACTTCGAAAAAACACTTTATCTCTCCCTCCCTCTAGAACATTATGCAATCTACAGACAAAATAAAAGCTACTTGATCAATTTATTTCGAAATATATCCTCAAAAAGAAGGCCCCTTTTTTCAGTCGTTCTATAAACCTTACAGAGGAAAGGTCATCAAATTCTGATCTCAATAATTTATATTACATCTTTCAAATTAAATCCACGACGTGTTAAGCTGACGTATCGGGTGTGCTAATAAAGTTATTCTGAATAAACTTGATTTAAATCATAAAAAACAATTTCAACAGATTAATATATTTTATATTAATAAATAATATCAATATTAAACCCATATAAAGATCAGGATGAACTGAAACCCAGGACTCCCATAAAAGATAGTCATACAATCCCCTACATTCCAATTTCCCTATTTGGCTTTAAAACGAGTGACATCTAGAGAAGGACTTCCCAAAGAGCACGAAACAAAACCTTATCTCAACAGGCCGAGTAAACTAATAACAATCTCTAGAGAAGGATTGTGAGAAGATTGATTTTTATCTCTTTTTGCCCTTCAGTAAACTTCCATTAATTTTGGTTTGAAGGCCTATATCTAATTCCAAAATCTCATAAGGGGAACCTTATAAAAAAATTACAAACAAAGTTTTCGATGGGTTGGTAAGATTGTTTCAGTTCTAGTCCAAGTTAGAGACAGAATATAGACAGATACCATCATATTGACTCTCAGTGAATTATGAAACGCTGAAATTTATCAAAATATCTAATTTGATTTTTTTGACAATCACAATACTTCGCCCTCTCCGATGGCTCCAGAAATATTAAATAATAATTTAAAATCTCTACAATTTCAAATTTGTCAGGAATCGAATGTGAAGCTATTAATAATTAAAACGAAACTTTATCTAGATTGAGCAGCCCACCTATTTGATTATACCGGTAATAAACATTTCTTAACTCCCTTCTTCATTAATTCTAGAAGGAACTAATTTTTTTCTCACATTCAAGACAAAGCAGTTAAAAGGTTAAATTAATTGATGTCAAGAAATTATGATAGTGAAAAGTATGATTGGAAAATTGTTTTGCATTTACTCTTAAAAGCGCCATTCCGAATTAACAAGCATAACGTAATAAATGTCAACTGATGCATCGTTTTTTAAAATAGAGAACACTGCCAAATGCACTGTCATTTTCCAATAAGACATTGAAAGAAACAACTTACTCATACTTTATATGGAACTCCACATGAGATTAGAAAATAATTTCCACATTTAAAATAGTATATTGAGCAAGTTCTACCTAGTCTCACTCATTTCCCCCTATTTCCATCTTGAGATAATTCTACACAGTTCATCTCATTTCACCTACCCCTATTTTGGGCTAATTCTATTCAGTCCCCCTCATTACATTTTATCCATATCTTGAGCTAGTTCCACCCAGTATAGATCAGTGCATCCTATCCCTATCTTGAGCTAATTATTCCAGTCCCCCTCATTACATTTTATCCATATCTCGAGCTAGTTCCACCCAGTCTAGATCAGTGCATCCTATCCCTATCTTGAGCTAATTATTCCAGTCCCTCTCATTACATTTTATCCATATCTTGAGCTAGTTCTATACAGTAGTTATCAATCAAACTTATCCCTATCTTTAACTATCTCTATCAAGTCCACTTGATTAAATCCTATCTCTTTCAGATTGAATCTAATGCTATACTCATATCTTCGTCTAAGTCTTTCCAATGGTTTTTTTCCATTATGTATGCCAGTCAATACCTTGAACAAGGATTTAGCTTATTCCATTCATATTGCACGTCCAGCACACCGTTACCTACACGTTTTGATTGCCTTAACAAAATACAGTGATTAGTGCATATTGTGTAACTCATCATTATGTAACCTCCTTCACTCTCCATTTTCACTATCTTAACATGCATAGTGAAAATACTTTTTCTATTTTTCTTTACAGTTGAGATCAGTTTATTATTATAGTAGGTATTTTAAATGGAGACCGTGTGTTTCGATACAGACAGCAGTGTGTCCATTATGCATCGATACACACATCCGGCAAGGACAATTGTACGACTAAAGTGAGATTTTTGTGCCACCGATCTTTAAAACTAGATATAATGTGTCGTTCATTATTTTAAATTATTTTCATGTATTGTTCTAAGAAATATTACTCTAAATAATGATTGTATGAATTTGTGGGCATTATTTATGCAACTATAATAAGACAGTATTTCCAAGCGTTATGAGTGTGATATATCTTCGAGCTAGTTGAAACCATGAACCCTTCCCTCTGTCTGCAAGATAAAATGCTCTTACCTTTCATTATACCACTATGGTGTAACTTATATTAAGGTGTCATAATGCAACCCGTCAAAATAAAACTCTTAATTAAGGTGGGATGGAAGTGTGTAAGAGGAAAAGACAATGTTTTTGCAGTTTTTATGGCAAAACATTTTATTGGTCGAAATAAATAAACTATTGCTTCACAACAAACCGAGAAATTAATTTTCTTCACATGATTGCCTCAATTTATACTTTCTCACTATCTTTCAGGTAGAGAAAGTATTGTGACCATCACAAAAATCTAACTCAAGATTTTTATGTATCTCGACGTTTCGTGACCCCCGAATCCGGAAAAACTGTTTTTGAACTTCCGTCTGTTTGTCTGTCTGTCTGTATCTCGGGCTAAAGCTAAACTGTTTTACAGATTAGGCTAAAACTTAGTATATAGTGTTTTCATAGGTTTATCCGAGGGAATTTTGGAATCGGATATCCGACCCTAAAATTAATGATATTTTACTTAAGGGTGGAAAGAGAAAAAAAAGATTTTATCAAATTCGGCTCTTAAGATTTTGATTAAATTTAATTTTTAAGTTTCTATCAATATTACAAACCAAATGGCTACTCTCAACTTTTCGTTTTTAAGTGTTCCGGTCTGATGCTTAAATTCTCATTTTTAAGTTTATCTCCGTAAATATTTGAGTTATGAAATTACTTATATTTGCATACATTTGGATCTATTTATAATAAACATCTTTCATTTTAAATATATTTTTATAAAACCAAAAGTTTTCAAGCTATACACAAATATATTTATCTTTTAACTTTACCAACATTTTGAGGTAAAGTATTACGACCGCCAAAAAATCTAGCCAGAAATATTGATCGATTTCTTCGTTTCATTACCCTCAGAACCCTAAAAAGTGATTTTTGAAAGGCCGTATGTCGGTGTGTTCGTCTAACCCTAAAATTAATTGATGTTTACTAAATGATGAAAAGAGAAAAATTCAATTTTCTCAAAATCGGCTAAAACAATTCTATTTCTCTAATTTTAGAGTCAATAGTCAATAATTACCTATTTTGATGGTCAAAATTATTAAAAGAGATATTTAATAGCAATGTGATAACCATAAGTTGTGCATGCCCTAGTAAAAGGGGGAAAATATTTAACCAGAAGTCAAAATTTGAATACAAAACGTTTACCCTCGGGGAACCAATATCGATATTTGTTATTGGTCCAAATATATAAATGAAGCTGTTAATTCTTTAAACATAAAATTATGAAATTTAAAGCCATGAGTCAAAAAATATTTTACGTATGTCTAGCGCAATTTGTTCTCGGGTTTGCTAATATATATTATATAACGAATTTTGAGTAAATATCTTCATTACTAAACAAAAGAGCGAAAACGTTCGTGAGGAGTTCCGTAACATTTATTTTTTAATAACTGAAAAGGGTATCCTGGAATTAAATGACAATTTTTCTTTTCATTTAAAAAGTGTACAAGCAAATGCGGCAATTCTCTTGATGGATATTCAGGAATTGTTGATTTAAACATGTTAATAAAATTTAACTCTCTATTTGTACTGGAGCAATAGTTTATTTATTTTGGCAAAAAAAAAAATTGCTATAAAAACGGTTGGAACACTCGCTTTTTTTCACTTCCCCTTCCATACCACCATAACTTTCAAGAAACAAGTAATGTACAGTCCAATTTTGTTAGGAAGGGTTATATAAGGTAGCTCTAAAAATTACTTAATATTCCTTCATGTATTTATTCCACAGGTCATGTGTGATTCGATTTCACATTTAATAGATGGTCAACTTGTGAATGTGGGGAATGCCAGGCCTCCACCGTGGTTCGGATTCCACGTTAAACTGTAGGTCCTCCATTTCATCTCACAATCACCCTACCATTACACATTAGCGTAAGTGCGTATAACCCGAATGGGTAGTAAGACGCGGTGCTAATAATAATAATAATAATAATAGATGGTATCTATATCTATAAAATTACACTCATAACACATTAAAATGTTTTAAGTTATTTCTTTAAAAAATGTGTTTATAGTTTATAAAAGGCTTTTTCTGTGAAAACTCTCTGAACTTGTCTGTAAGTTGTACACTATGTAGATGATTAAATATTTAAAGTATTGTTTGGGTAAAGAGTTTTTAAGTTTTTAAGAGTATCACGTGGTGCGTACTAGTCAAACTTCCGTTCTTGTATCTCGTAGAAGCTACTTGTGTTCTTGCTGTCCTAAAAGGTCTAGTTGTATGTGATTGTGATGTTATTGAAACTGCCAAGAGCACGCTTAGGTGCTACACAATGAACGAATCTCGTGGAGTGGTTTCACCCCGAGGCAAATCCCACTCACTTCCTAGTAAGAAGGAACACACGAGGTGGAGAATTAACTTGTGAAAAACTATAAGAGATTGGCGTATGTGGGCGTGTGGACTATACATCAAGCTCATCAGTTCCGGTTTACAAGTGATGAGGAGACAGAGATTTGAATAGTTCAGCCGGCCAGGGTTTTTTTTGAGCTATTTAGATTAAAACATGTATTACATTTATTTTTTATTTATTTATCACCACGTCTTACTACTCGTTCGGGTCATACACTTATGTACTAATTATGGTAGTGGATTAGGAATTGGGAAGGTTGAATATAGAGGAAGTGAACCCGAATTTACATGTAGGAAGAGTAATAAACCATTTTTAAAAAATATCCCTATTTTATCCAACCTATATTCGAGCCTCGATCTCCTCGTCCTCGACAGCTTAGCTCAAAACGCTTATGGTGTTAGCTAACAATGCCACTGAGGCAGGTCATTAAATACAATTGTCTCACAAAAACTCGAATATATTTTCTTTCTTTCTTATCTTCTTCATCCCTACTTCAATAGTTCAATGATAGTGAGCACGGGTGAGAGATATGATCATTTAGGTGAGATAAAATATAGAGTTGATTTCTAACATAACACTCTATATACATACATGCTCCTTATAAGTAAACATAGGCCTAACCGCCTAAAACATAAACATTTACTAAAAATATGATTGGTTTTGTGAAATGACGAAATACTAATCGATTAGTTTTTAAAAAAACAGATATTTCTTTTAATTTAATTTTTTTTAAATAAATATATGTTCATACTATTATGTGTCTAATTTTTGTGTGTGAAATATTTACAAATTCATTTGAACCCTTGTTTACCCTGAACAAGGTCATAGTTCATCTAACTTACTACACTATGATGCTCTTTTAAAATTTTTAAGCTAGACCACATTTTAATAAAGCAAATAAGCATGTTCGTTCTCAATGTAAACGGAGTGGACACATTTAAATTTATACAAATCTTATATAGAGAGGTTTAAAATTATGTTAATTTCGTTACCAGAAAAGCTAATATCTGTGAGAGAGTTATTTTATTTTAATCATAAAAGCAACAAAGATATTTTCCTGAAGAAATTAAATATATTCTCATCATTCAAAATGTATACTTGTTTTGTATGTTACTAATATATTTAATAATTAATAATAAAAATGAAGTAATACCTTCAATAATAAATGAGTTAGAAATGTAATTCAACATTTAACTATCTAAATATTACATACACGGCTGTACTATAGTTTTAATAATCGATCAATGAAGTATTTGTATATGTTAATGTTTAACATTTTTAGAAGAAATTGATTTTCAAATTCAATTAGAAGATATTTTCTCAAAACGTGCATACAACTAACGTCACTTTTGTGTTTTTCTAGTTTATCCCTTTACAAATACTCTTTGAGTTATAGTGAGTATTGCATGTCATTACTCACTATAATGAACTGTAAATACTCTCTATTTCCTCCGTATGTATCTCCTAAGGATACTTTCTATGTACTAAATAATGTTTATCAACAAATCAATGTATTTCTTTGTCTACTAGCGAATGAACCAAAAATTAGCTGTTAGCGGCCGTTCCCTCAAAGTAAAAAGCTGAATCGCTACGGACACGTTTGGGAGTTAAGGGCAACACTGTTATAAAAGTTACAAAGACCACCACACTTCACTACAACTTTGAACACTTTTTATTGAACTTTCATAACTTGTTTACTTCTTCACAACTTCAAAATAAACTGTTTGATGGAGTCACAGTTTTTGAGAACACACACATAACAATATATTTTTAATAGATAACTTAATTGAAAAATAAAACTTTGACAGGCATAAATGATTACCTCTTAATTAGTAAGATGTTATTCTTCCACAATATCTCACTTTTCATTTAGGCAATATACATCTTAATGTTGGTAGTAGTATGGAGTATACATCTTGATAATATTATGTTAAGATGCTCACCTCAAGACTTATGATCGTGGGTTCAAACCAGGCCGAAGTCAACGGACTACTCTAGATACAAATCCGTAGAGTTTGTGTGAACCTATAAACCGTAAGGGCGTAGACACCTGTACTGATGGCTACAAAGATAAAATTGTTGATCTAGTTAGTAGTATAGTATAAGCCGGTGACTGTCTATAGTTTGGTGATATAAAGTCGAGTTAGAGTTCGATCTGGGTGTTTTAAGATGTTTATTTCAAAACGGTTTGCTACCCTTTCTACACAAATGCCACTACACTTACTCTAAATATATCTTTATTCTCTTTTCAGGTAATTTTAAATATGGGGATAGTCAGGACAGCTAATTTTTCAAAAAATACATTAAACAAAGTCTCGTAAAACGTGTAAGATACGGTACGTGACTACCAGTACGTTGATCGGCCAGAATAGTTTTATTATACTGCCCTGTATTTTTTCCAACGTGTTAAAAGATATTAAATGGAAAGCTAACATATTTAATTAATAATGTCAGCTATGATAGTGTTGGGACCATGAAATTCAGAAAATACACAGTAACTTACAAGAAACCTGGCTTGGATCGCAAACCATACACAGTATATATCATACTTCATGTTTTTAGATCGGTCGATATACGCATCGTCTAGAGTGCATTTTATTAGTATTTTCAGTAGTTAACAACCACAATTTATCAAAACACCTGTTATCACAATATTAAAAACTAGTAACAGACGAAGAATAAGTTTTATTTTAGACTAGATTTTCAAGAAGATTTGTCTAACTTAACTGTCATATACCCTGTTTGGTAGCATGATTAGCTTTCAATGTTCAACTATGACGTATCTTATAAGATAGGGTCATTAAGTAATCCGTCAAAGTAAGGCTGCTTTCTTTCGGGCTACAAGGAGTGACCATTAAATATTAACACTTTATAGAGGCAAGCTTTATCCCGTGACTGAGTGGATGAAGGAACCCACTAAATAATTTATGAATCATGATTATGTGTGTGTGTGTGTGTGTGTGTGTGTGTGGAGAGAGAGAGAGGAGCCAAGTCTATTGCCCTATACGTCTGTTAGAGTATTTGTAGTTTTGTGGTAATAATAGGTAGGATATAAATAAAAGAAACTGATTCTTCATTTGCATACAGGTGGATTATAAAACCAATAAGAATAAAAAATACCTTCATATCCCCTGTTCATATCACCATTATTAATACATCCTAGTGAGAAATTGATTCCCTAGACCATGCGACCACTGGTACAGATGACCTGATTTTAATAAAGGTGCGCCACCAAATAGATATTCTATGAAGAAGACCATTTTATGACCATAAAATACATTTCTTTAAACTAACGTTTAGCGTTGAGCTATTTTGTAAGTCATTTGTGTATATATATATATATATATATATATATATACATTATTCAATGGTAAAACTACCTAAGGTTTCACTCTTGCGATAGACTATACTGACTATGACGGAGGGATCGAGGATGGATTCCCTGTACTGCGTATTGAGACTTTTTTTTTGCTGAATGCTTTTCCAATCTCTCTCCACGCAAATTAGGGTAAGCCTCCACTAAATTCCATAATTCCTTAAATGGAATAGTTAATACATGGTCGTATGGCCCTAACGAGTGGTAAACACGGTGTTAAGAAAAACTAGATCCTAACGGGTAGGCCTAGGTACAAGCAGAGCTAAAAGTTAATAATTAGGAATATATATTTTTTTAGAAGTGTTCGTAATATCCCCTATATAAAACGTAAATGTGTGAGTAATAGCGACCTAAAGTTGATAACATATATCCCAAACGTCATGTGTTTACACTTAGACCAGGATAAGTGATAAACACGAACACGTTTATAACAGTGATCTGTTTTTTTTAATTAAAATGATTAATTTAGGGATAAATGCAAATTTTCTAGAATTTAATCATTCATTCTTAATATGTTAGTTTCCTTAATAAAACAAAACTGAATATTACGCCAGTATTATTGAAAAAAAACAACTATCTATATAAGTTATTTTAGAGCTATTTAATAAAGGCAAGTTTCACAGTGAAATAATTTTCTGTTTCCGTTTAAGACGAATGTTCACATTTCTTAATATAATATTATGTTTTTGGTATGTAATTGTATTTAGGCTCTTCAACAAACTCTGGTGATTTTTTTTCTCTAGTACTTTGCCTTACTACCTGTCCGGGCTATACGCCTATGTATTAATAACGCCACTTATGAAAGGTATAAAGAAGGCTGAATTTAGAGAAAGCTTACTTGTATTTGATTGGATTTAGAGATTAAAACCATTTTTGAAACACCTTCACCAGTACACTCAACTGTGATTCAAACCCTGATCTTACCCGTCATTTTTAAAATGATGCCTTATACCACGTGGCTACAAAATCGGTTAGCAATAAAGTAAAACTAGCCAATTTTTTTCCTAAGGATTATAAATGGTACCGATAATTTGAAAAAAAACGTACATTATACCTAATCCAAAATTTAAAATTAAATTTTGTTTGATGTTAAAATAATAGAATGAAAATAAGCTTTTTACATGATAGAACAAAGTCACGTACACTTTGATAAAATAAACAACTACTAAAAATGGAGATTATTGACATATACATTAATACTCTGCAAAGAAAGATATACTAACCCAGCTTCTACTAGTGTTTTTAGCCATACATGCAACTGTGACCTAATTGTATTATATTTAAACAGAATAACCTTTATTGTTAGTAATTATAAATTGGAAATAACGTTGCAGAGTAAATATAGATATTTGAAATGGCACAACTTTTTATAAAATAGACGGTTTCGTGAGTAACTTATTTTTAAACATGAGGTCTTTATTAGCACCAACGAGCACCTAGCTGTACAGCTTTCTGCTCTGCTACGTAAAATGAAATGAGTGTTAATTTGCTAACGCTCTTTTTAGCTTTTGTATGTTCCTCATGGTTGTAACAGCCTTTAATACGTTTTAATAGGCGTTCGCGCTATACTACCAACATAATGTGAAAGTTTTCTAACTTTAGGAAATTTTATTTTACTAAGAAAAAATAAATTTTGTTGAAAATGTCATTACTTTGCAGGAAACACAAGTTCTTTTGTGTAAGTTTTGTTCAATTTTTTCTCTCTCTTTCATCCCCCTTATGCCTCTACGTCGGCAAACATTTAGGTCTACTCCATCAATTTATTACTTTGTGGCTCTCTTCGAAGCGAAGAAAGTATCTTTTGTATTCGATCAATGATGTTAAAATTACAGGTCTCTGCCGTTAATATGATTGAGTTTTTAATGAGTTTATTAGTATTCTAGTTAATTGACAATAGGCCTACTTCGTTTTAAAATGTATTATGGACATTTTCAACAACCTATTTGTAAACAACCATAAATAGGATACATATTTTCCCAGAGCTACGTTCTTCAAAAGATATAACTTCACAGTTTGGCATCTTATTATGAAAATGGCAGGTCAGAAGTTTCAAAACTCTCAAAACAATAGTTTTTAACTATCCTAAATTGTCTATTTCGAACGAGTAAAAATTTCTTTCTAACAGCATTAACTGAAAAATAGAAATGCTTTTAGATATACTTTAATGTATTCATACGTCAAGTAATTCATTTAGAGATGCTACATATTATTTATATCATTGAACGGTGACCTGGTGGTCTAGGGGTAAGGTGTCAGACTTCTGTGCTGGCGGCCGGGGTTCAAACCTTGGTCCCGGCACAGATTTATCTGATTACCAAACCCTTCCTTCACCTCTAACAAGACATCTTGTGAATGTGTGGAATGCCAGGTCTCCACCGTGGTTCGGATTCCACGTTAAACTGTAGGTCCTTCATTTCATCTCACAATCACCCTACCATTACACATTAGCGTAAGTGCGTATAACCCGAATGGGTAGTAAGACGCGGTGCTAATAATAATAATACATCATTGATACCATTAAAACAACAGCAATCTAATATTATCAAATTTGACGATAAATAATTATACTTGTGTTTTATAATAGGCCCTTCCTATGAAAGTGCTGTATGCTACTAATAATTTACTTTGATTTCAAAACACCATTATTTAGAGTGAAACGGTCAATAAAGTCTTAGTCATTTCACATTATTTAGTTTAAAAATAAACTATATAATTTAAAATGTATGACTCTGATTGCCACATGGAGATATTGAAATCATTCCCCTTTGTTTAAGTGTAAACTACATTTTCAAATAACAAACCATTTACCCGCTTTGATGTCCGCATGGTTTAAGTCATAACTCTCACAATAGATTGTATTGTTGGTATCGGATAGATTGGGGTTCAACTCTGTTCAGATATACTAAGGGCTTTCATCCTAAATTGTTTTTCACTCTCCCACCACGCAAATGCAGGTACATGTCTTCTAAATTGATTATTCCTAATCTCCAATAGATTATAGTAATTATTACATAGCCTGAATAAAGTTATAAGAAATATTTTCTAAATAGCGTGGTATGTCTGGACGTTTGCAACTAGTCTAAGCATTCCAGCAGGTGGCCTCATTAACTGATTCCATTTATCATAGTGACTACTTTAATTGGGGTTTCATTAAGTGAGTATATTAAATGTAAAATAGTTTGAAAATGCTTTTAGATATTCTTAAAAGCATAATTTATTCCCATCTTTGCTTCGTAGATTTTGTATGGGCTATTAAGTTCCTTCATGTCAAGACATTCAAACTTATGGGCCCTTTAATACAGGTGTTTCGTAACGCACGACAAATGTGACGAACGTCATGGGCGTTTGTTTTTATACAATAAACATATGCAGGGCGTCATGAAAAGGGCGAGAGGAAATACAAAATAAATTCCAGGGCTACCAGCTTATTTTATTCCACCACTCGTGATGAATCCGTGCGTTAGCTTCCTCATATTGTTGACATTTCAGGAAAGAATGAAGTACTACACAATAGACATCCAACAACAAATAATAAATACACAACACTGCCACAGAAATACACTGGTAAATGTACTGAGATGTACTCAGGTGTCAACACAGGTGGCGTAGAGAGGTTGGCTGCTCTGCAAGTTCACCAACATGGCGAGACAAAAGCTGACGTGTGTATAAAATGCCCCATTGAATCTATACTAATATTATAAAGAGGAAAGATTTGATTCTTTGTTTGTTTTTTTGGTTTGTAATAGTTAAACTCAAAAACTACTGGACCGATTTTATAAATTCTTTCGCCAATATAAAGCTACATTATCAGCGAAAAACATAGGTTATATTTTATTTTAAAAATTTAATTTATTCCTCGTAAAAATGTCGATTGTATATTATATAGTCGTTGGAAAAAAAAAAGTTGTTGAAAGGAAAGTGGGGTTGGTGAAGGGGGCGGTGTGGGTTGAGGAAAGAGGAATTAGATGAAAATAGGAGGGAGGATAAAAAGAGGGAGGATAAAAAGAGGGAGGGGGCTATACAGTGATGGTAGGACTGTATTTTCTTACAAAAAAAGTTTAAAAAAGTGTTGTTTTTATATTGACATGATGGATGATTTGAAGCTTTGTTTTACAGGATTCTTTACAATATTTTTTTACGGGGAAGGGGGCTAGTATAATATATCTTGGATCATCTTGCCTCAATTATGACAGGGCGTTATCTAGGTTACGGCGACTCACTTTTCAGATTGCGACGGAATAAATGACGCTCAACAGAGTATAACGCACTCATTGTCTCCTATGTATTTTGAGAACGCTTGTAACCATGCCACGCATCACGAAACGCCTGTATAAAATAGCCCTAAGTCTGAATAGTCTTCAATTAACACTTACTCCCTTTCTAATAATTAAGATTGTAAAAGATTATAAAATATGTAGACCGACACTTATTTTAATCTATAATACTTAAAATAAAATTAATATACTACAATAGGGGGATGAAATTAATATATTACAATAGGGGTATGAAATTAATATATTATAATAGGGGGATAAAATTAATATATTACAATAGGGGGATGAAATTAATATATTACAATAGGGGGATGAAATTATTAAAGACAAGAAAGAGTATCCAAATTTGAAAGTAAAAGAATCTTAACATTTTATTTCACCGGCTTCTCTAAATACCTATTCATTTTGTACGGAGATGTTACTATTGTTTTAGTAATCAAGAGGGTTTAAATACATGGCCAAGGATGCTAAGACGTCCTATCGTCATAGTACACTTTATTGGTTGGCTAAATAGTAATGGCTATATTATATATTCATATATATATGAAAGAATCGATAGTAAAAGGAAGAAAACCAAGCTTAGAATAATAACTTTTAATGTCTTTATGCTCCACCGAAATTCTAAAAAGAATTTTAATATTCCTCAAGTATCAATGGAAACGCTCAAGATATTACTAGCGGAGATGTATTGCTTCTTCAGATTTCTAGAGACTATTTAGCTATATATATTAAGAAAAAGCAAAAAACCTTACTAAAAATATTAAAAAGAAAAGTTAAGTGGAACATTTTAAATTCTATAACAATAAATTTTCACTCTTCGCCTAAGCTAAGATGTTGAACTATATTTATAAAGGAACCAGATTTGCCATTAGGACGACGAAAATGATTTCAGAAAGAATGTTGGAAGTTGGGAGAGAAGTCTATATTGGTTTCATCGACTGGCAAAAGGCGTTCAAGAGAGTGAAATGGAAGATACTGATAAACCTAATTAAGAGGATTGGCATCAACTGAAGTGACGGAATGCTGATTGTAGACATGAGACAGCCAGTGAATGTGAGGTTGAATGATGGGGAGACCAACAGCGTATGATAGGAAGAGAAGTGTGACAGGGGTGCTGTTTGTCACCCAGTCGGTTAAACTTATATGGAGAGTTGCTGGTCAGGGAAGCCCTAGAGGTAAGTAGCAATTACAGAATAGGAGTACGCGTCATCAACATAATAAAATACGCAAATGATATAACATTGATGGCAAAATAAAAAGAATTACAGGAAATGATGGAATGATTTGTGGTGATAGGGAGATGATATGACATGGAGATAAATAATGAGAAGTCAAAATCATGAGTATTTAAAAATATAAAGAGTTGCTGAAAATCAAAATGGGAAACCGACAGTTGAAAAATATAAAGGTGTTCAAGTAGTTGGTAATTCGCTCTGTATGGAGCAGAAACTTTTAACCTTAGGAAAATGGAAAATAAATACTTAGATAGCTTTAAAATTTGGTGTTGTAGAAGACTTGAGAATATCAGGTGGACATACGCAGTGACAAATGAAGTAGTCCTAAATAGAGTAGGTGAGAATAGGATTATTTTGGATGTGATTCTTCAGTGCAAAGTAAACTGGATCGGACACATATGCAGGAATAATTGTCTTCTGCACGACGTCATAGAAGGGCAGAATGAAAGAAATAGGAGCTAAGGAAGAAGGAGGATTCAAGCACTGGATAACTTGAAGGAACTAAACAAATTCTTGGTGCTAAAGAGGAGGCAGAGTACAAGGCCCATTGCAGGTCTAAGTTCACTGACAAAATGAATGTCCCTGTCGTAAAACCTAGCACCTATTAAAAATATGTACATATATAAACAAAATTACAACATAATTTTTAAGTACTACATTTTATACAATATTAAATTTGTGTACCTGTATCAGTTGGAACACGGACTTAGCGTCGGACTCGTTTAGTCTGGATTGTTAGTGATGAATGTTGCTGGGGGACAAATAGTAGTGTTTTTCCAATTAAATAAAATCACTTTCCCTTTATGTAATTGCGGTGATATTTCCTCTTAGTTTCATTTTGATAATCAGAAGGTCTAATTGGTGGTAAGACGCTGTGGAAATAGATTAACACTAATCAATGTAATAGTATTATTAATCTTAATCAATTGTTTTCACTTTTCTTCGACCCCTCAAAATTTATCAATTGATAAATATCAACGTTTCATGAAACAGAAGGAGAATTCTTTGCGATTCCATCTGTCTGTATGTAATTCGGCCAACAGCCAAAATTGCATTACCGATCATGATAAGACTTGTTATCTAGGGTTTCCATAGGTTACCCAGATGATTCGTTTGAATTATATATTTAACTTCAAATGCAAGGGTAGTTTAAGTTAGGTCAAAAATACAAAGAAAATCATATCAATATTGGCTTTAGCAGTTTTGACTAAATTTTTTCTAGCGGTAGGCATTGGTTAACATAAAAAAAACAAGGAAGAGGGCTGCGGTATCTGATAGCTATCAATTTTTATTGATCGTTCAATGTCTGATAATTCAGGGAATATTGTCCCTGGGTTACGCAATGATTCCTAATTACCTCAGTGGGTAGAGGATATACGTAATATCAATAGTATCGGCTTAGATTCCTATGTCTAAGTAATATTTTTAAATATAAAGAATATGATATTTACATGTAACTATAACATTAATTACCAATAATAGCTTTGCTATTTATCTTACTTTATAAACAAAATTTCAATTCTCATTTTCCCAAGAAAATAACTCTGAGGTAAATATTTTGCATGAGTGTAAATTTTCAATTTTTATCATATCTACGCAATTACTTAAGATACAAAATAACATATCATCGTAAAGTTGTTTGCACTAATACGAATATAAATATATTTTTATAAATTCAAAATTTTTCAATCTATAAGCAAATAGATATTTTCTCTGAGATCTTTGAAATTTCAATCAGATTGTTATGCTCTTTAGTGGACAGAGATGCTCATCTTGGCTTAACGTTTCTGTAACAGTCTATCTTATTTCAAATATTATCTATGTTGTAGCGTTTCTTCAATAATGTATATTATTTTGTGGCGGTAAACCGTACCATTTATTTTCTAAAACAGACTATACTCGTTCAAGAAACCGATCAAGAGAAGAGAATTAGAACTGTGTATAGGTCTACGACTGACAGGAAGCTTGATATCACGTGTTTCTCTAGAATTGACAGCTTATTGGCCGACACACACGTACACAAAACACACACACACAGCGAGGATATATCACGTTTGACATTCTAGCCTTTATTCTTTTTGTTCTTGTTTTCCGTTTCGCTTGCGTTGCCAAAAAATGACTTCATTGTGTTTTTAGTAAAAAGTTGTGTGTGATTGAAAAATAGATAGTGCAGTGTTGAAAATCTATAGTGCTGTGTGTGATGTATGATAATGCTCTGTGACGCTGCAGGCTACAGCCTGACTAGATCAATACAAACACATTTTTTTTAAAGTCTGCCTTTTTAAATATAAAACGTTTCATATCACATTGATACTTTAAATATATATAAGAATTAAATATTAGTTGTATGGCGAACACCACAGTCACATACGTATTATATCAATCTTAGGAATAAAACTTTATATTTTTCTAAACTCTATACGATATTTAGATACAATGATTAGTACTACTAATTATGTTAAGGTTTTGTTATTGTAGTTTTTAAAGTTGATTTTAACAAATAAAAAAATGTAGCATAAGCATTTAATGTTTTCTCTATTGAAATGAAATGTTCTTTTATTCAATTATGTTTTTATAATAGTGTATATTATTTTATTATTTTTCTCTTATGAGATGTAAGTTTAATCTAGATAAAATAGAGATAAAGTTGGTATGGTGCACCATACCATTTATTTCCATTATGTTTATGAAAGTATATTATTTCGTCCAACATATATTACGAATTTTAATTAAATCTCGTCATTTTGAGGTAAATGAGTCAGAGAGTATGTGTGATACCTGCTTCATTTATTAATAAATTGTTTTTCACCTTTTCTCTCTCACGCAAATTCGAGTACACTTCTTTTAATTTCAACCTTTCTCATCCCTAGATCATTAGTGTAATTAGCACATATGCATGTAACCTGAATGGGCTAGTAATACGTGTTGCTAAAATAATGTGTTTGAATGGAAAAACAAGTGTAACGTAGTGAATATTTGGCTTGCATTATTTTGAGTATCATCAGATATTTAAATTGCTGCTATTGGACAGATATTATCTTATGAAAATAAATAAGACTATTTTTAGTGATGCTTTATGCAACCCTCCGGTTCAACGTGAGGCAAACCTTGTGTAATTTGTCCAAGAGTGTTGTGACAACTCTCTTAAACCTGTAATATTGTTGATAACGTGGTTTCTAAACTTTATGTCTTGTGCATGGTTTCAAATGTAGGGAACTTGTATTAATAAAACCTTAACCATACAAAATAATGCATTTGAATAATACAATCAGACTTGTATTTTATAGTTAATTAATATCACTTAAAAAGTTGTATACTAATAAGGGTAGTTAATGTGTTTATTTAGAACAAAGGATTAAATGTTATCAATACTGAACCTTAAAATAATAATTGGATGTATAGTACAATTTTTCCAGGAAAAACAGTACAAAATAGTTACTAAAGTTACTAAAACAAGTTTTATATATTCATACATCAAGTCACCTAAGCTGCAGCTGTAACTTTTGATAGATATTATCAATACCTGTAGGATAACACAAATAATATAGTAAATCGTTATCTATGTTGGTCGTAAAGAAATCGATTTGAATTTTATCTATTTTTCCTCCAACCAAACTCAGACTATATCTGTAGTCAAAAGTGTATACTAAAGTTAAATTTTATATAGTAATTTTCAAAACACAATATTGATTCTAAGTAATAAACCGAATTATTAAATTAACAATTTGGGTTTGAACTACATTATCATCCTCAATTAGGTCTTACCGCTTAACCATAAGGGCAAGGCCTACTAACATCTTTTTTTGAATGAGAAAATCCGAAATTCGTTTTTAAATTTTTATCTTGTATATGTTTGTATCCATACTTCTATGGTAGATGATGTTTCCGTGAAATATTATCTTCGCATTGGATACATTTTATTTTTATAATTGTTTATCTATTGTTATCATTCATCCTTCAGGCTATACGCATACATTAATATCGTTAAAATAAGATAGATGCTGAAGTTATAGTTTTTGAATAAATCTGCAAGCAGTTTCCTAGAGCGCGAGTACTAAAATATTTAATAAAATAGTACACATAACAGGGACTCGAAACCTTACTTCCACACAACCATAAATTCAGAATAATTCTAGAGTGATGCGTTAATTAGACCATGCAACCACAGAACATAACTTTATAACCAAAGTTTAAAATTTGGGTACTAAGAAAAGTTTATATATATAATTTAACAATACACAATTCTCTTTGTTCAGCAGTAATTTTACTTTCTCATTTAGAAAATATATTATAGTAGCTAAAAATGATAATCTCAAGAATATGAAGGTTATTGTTTAAATGGTCCACCGAACTTAAATAATATAGTTTCAAGATTTGTTCTGTTCTTTCTGTACGTCTGTATCTGGGGCCACAGCCAGAATGATTTGATGGATCCTATAAGATAAATTGGGAATTTAATTTTATCTCTAAAATTGTAGATAGCTTACTAAATAGTCAAGTTTAATCATTTTAACTTTAAAAAAATTGCTTAAATTTATTGATTAAAATATATATATTAAGAGGGTTTTTACATTATAAATAATACCGTATACTCTACTTTTAATGAAGAGCGATTCCTTTAAAGGTATTTTACTGAAAGCTCAATTCTGGTTTTTTTTTTAAACATACTAAAAGATAATTTATATAGGATTGTGTCGCAGCGTTTATTTAACTTGTAACATAACTGAGTTCTTTAAGGGGCAATATTATTCCAAAGGCTATCGAAAGTTATATTTAGTCATAATTACAACGAACGTTCTGTCACCTTCCTCGTGTATGTGTGTTAACCGTGTGGACCTGCTGATCTGTCAGGATGTCTTTGGCCGAGCATACTCGTGTGGGTTTGTGAGTGACGTTAGACCTTGCTTTAAAATGTTTATTGATACTACTGTACTACTAAAAATATGATGTTAAAAGTAAAGCTAAAATGAAGAACTTAGTGAATATAGAGAAGCGAGTGACTGAACGAGGTGTTATGAGGATTAACTAATCGGCTGTCAGACTGCTAGGTGGTCCCTGCACGGCATTGATACCAGTTCCCTGGGCTCGAGTGGCAGCCCCGACTGGTACTTGGTGAATCCAACGACTTAGCCGACGTGGCCCCGTGACAAGTAACGTGACCTACTAGCGTACGATCTTTCGTAGTCAGACCCGAGGAGCTCAAAGCCACCCCTTTTAACCGGGCCGATGGCTTGGTTCCTTTTTTTTATTGATTTGGCATAAAAATCCTTGTAACAATCGTTGTGTCATTCGCCACTCACAACATAAAATGTTTACACAAACATACCTTCCAATTGAGGCTCTTCGGTGACATTTCACATATAATATATATTACAATTAGTAACTATTATTTCACTGTTTTTGTATTTATGTATCATGAATCTGAGTTGAAATAACTTACAATTATATGCAATTATTAATATTATTATTTTTTATTCCAGGTAAGTTTGGCAACACCTGTTATCCCAAAATATATATTGTGAGCATTGTGGTAAGTAGAAATTTATATCATACATTAAACTAAGTATTTAATTTAAAGCTCTTTGACTATTTATACATATGTATACATCATTTATTAAATAAATAGTACTGTAAACTTTCTCACTATGTGTGTTAAGTATTAGAAGATAATATTCAAGCATAAGCTTTGAATAAAGTATTCTTAATTATTTTTTCTTCGTAAAGCAAACACATAACTTTGCTAAACACGATAATAATTATTCATATTTAAACTTCGAAATCAATTGTTCAAATATTTTTAACAAAAATAAAATATTTGTAAGTTATCCAAAAATAGTTATTTATTTGTTAAAACTAAAACGAGTTCTTACTTATCATTAAAACCTAGTCGCAAATTCCCATTTTGAATTAAATCTTTAAGGTCAATTTACATACGAATCAACTTTCCTATGATTTATTGTAATTTAATTTAGATAAATAAATAAGAGGTAATTTTGGGGTGTAATATTGTACATAATCAAAATATCAAAACAAAATGATAAACTACATCTAGCTTAATTTTCTCCGAAAAAAAATTACACCGCTTTATTTGTCATAAAAATGTCAAATCCTCCCCAGATATACATATTAAGCCAAATAGTGATGATTCTTTCAAATTGTACGAATTTTCGTAAAAAGTTCATGAGTAAACAACCGTTAAATGATTTTTTATTCAAAACCAATATATTAGGCCAATTTTCACTTCACTCACTCACTCCCAAAATATCCATTTGGAACCAAACCGTTAGGGCAAATTAAAATATATTTCCTGCGTTTTAAAAATCAGTCAACTACACATAAATTAGTTTGCACCCTAACAATTAATATTACACGTTAATTTTCATGTTAAAAATTCACAGGATGCCTATTTGTAATTAAATATTTTGACCTATACATAAAATATTAAAAGTTTTTGAAAACTACCCTTAAACGAATGTTGTCCCACATAATAATTATAAAGTGTTCTTTATCATGTAAAACAAATACTAGATGTACATTTTATGTTAAATCATTTAGTCATTTTCAAAATATTTAAAATAAAATAAAATATTCCTATTCCTATTAGCACCGCGTCTTACTACCCGTTCGGGTTATATGCACTTGCGTTAATGTGTAATGGTAGGGTGATTGTGAGATGAAATGCAGGACCTACAGCTTAACGTGGAATCCGAACCATGGAGGAGGCCTGGCATTCCCCATATTCACAAGATGTCTTGTCAGAGGTGAAGGAAGGGTTTGGTAATCAGATAAATCTGTGCCGGGACCGAGGATTAAGCCCCGGACCCCAGCATAGAAGTCTGACACCTTACCCCTAAACCGCCAGGTCACCCTTAAATAAAATAACTCATAAGTAAACTACTCTAGAATAGAGTAAAACAACAGTTTCATGGTACATCCCTGTAATATCCAGTTATAAAGTTTGAATAATATCCACCAAACCATTTTTGATCGGTGATCAGGGAAAAACAGACTGACAGACATGGGAACAGACAATTTAAAATCCAATATTTTGGGTGCGTGATCATATAAAACGTAAAAGTTCGTCATAATCTCGATATGGGTTTTTTCACGATCACAATACTTTCTCTTGGTTTAAATTAGGAGTGATAACGAGTAAACTTTTACTGGTGATAACGGAGTATAAATTTTTAAGATAGAACACTAAATAACACACAACACATAATAGGGACAAGTGTTCACTGTCACAAACCGATTAATCAGGTTAAGAGTAGACTGATGCTCTTGTTTGAACCGCAAGTTTGACTTTGTGTTTTTTTTTTTGTCCATCTAGACAATTTCTACTCCAGTATCACCAACGTAAGTGTGCTGACTATTCCTCCTAACCTAAGCCATGACTTAGCCTAATGGTCTAATACAAATACTTTATCTTGATATGAGAAATTTAACTAATAAATAGTGTAGACGAGTCTGTGAAAAATAGAAACATTGTTTTAATAATAACTGGATGATCTGGTGGTTTAGGGATAATGTGTCAGACTTTTGTGCTGGGGTCCGGGGTTCGATCCTTGGTCCCGTCAGAGATTTATCTAGTTGCCAAAAACTTCCTTCATCTCTGCAAAAGATGTGTATTAATCATAACTTGGGAATGTTTGGAATTCCATGCCTCCACCTTGGTTTGGATCCCACGTTAGACTGTAGGTCCTCCATTTTGTCTCACAAACACCCTACCATTACGCACTTACGTAAGTGCGTACAATCTGAACAAATAGTAAAACACGGTGCTAATAATAATTATAATAACTAACTCAATGTATGGATGTTTTTGAAGCGAGAAGAGTATGCAAGGAAAGTAAAGTGTAAGAAAGTTGGTGAGAATGAATTAAATACTGAGTTGTTTTTATCAATATGCATAGTTTATTATACTCCTCGAATTAAAACGCTGTATTGTAGTATGTATGTATGTATGTGTATGTATGTATGTATGTATGTATGTATGTATGTATGTATGTATGCATGTATGTATGTATGTATGTATGTATGTATGTATGTATGCATATGCATGTATGCATGTATGCATGTATGCATGTATGCATGTATGCATGTATGCATGTATGCATGTATGCATGTATGCATGTATGCATGTATGCATGTATGCATGTATGCATGTATGCATGTATGCATGTATGCATGTATGCATGTATGCATGTATGCATTATGCATGTATGCATGCATGTATGTATGCATGCATGTATGTATGTATGCATGTATATGTATGTATGTATGTATAGTATGCATGTATGCATGTAGTATGCATGTATGTATGTATGCATGTATGTATGTATGCATGTATATGCATGTATGCATATATGTATGCATGTATGCATGTATGCATGTATGCATGTATGCATGTATGCATGTATGCATGTATGCATGTATGCATGTATGCATGTATGCATGTATGATGTATGTATGTATGCATGTATGTATGTATGTATGCATGTATGTATGTATGCATGTATGCATGTATGCATGTATGCATGTATGCATGTATGCATGTATGCATGTATGCATGTATGCATGTATGCATGTATGCATGTATGCATGTATGCATGTATGCATGTATGCATGTATGCATGTATGCATGTATGCATGTATGTATGTATGATGTATGATGTATGTATGTATGTATGTATGTATGTATGTATGTATGATGTGATGTATGATGTATGTATGTATAGCATGTATGCATGTATGATGTATGTATGTATGTATGTATGTATGTAATGTAGTATGTATGTATGTATGTATGTAATGTATGTATGTATGTATGTATGTATGTATGTGATGTATAGTATGTATGTATGTATGTATGTATGTATGATATGTATGTATGTATGTATGTATGTATATGTATGTATGTATGTATGTATGTATGTATGTATGTATGTATGATGTATGTATGATATGTATGTATGTATGTATGTATGTATGTATGTATGTATGTATGTATATGTATGTATGTATGTATGTATGTATGTATGTATGTATGTATGTATGTATGTATGTATGTATGTATGTATGATATGTATGTATGTATGTATGTATGTGTATGTATGTATGTATGTATGTATGTATATGTATGTATGTATGTATGTAGTATGTATGTATGTATGTTATGATGTATGTATGTATGTATGTATGTATGTATGTATGTATGTATGTATGTATGTATGTATATGTATGTATGTATGTATGTATGTATGTATGTATGTATGTATGTAATGTATGTATGTATGTATGTATGTATGTATGTATGTATAGTATGTATGTATGTATGTATGTATGTATGATGTATGTATGTATGTATGTAGTTTAGTATGTATTATGATGTATGTATGTATGATGTATGATGTATGATGTATGCATGTATGATGTATGCATGTATGATGTATGCATGTATGCATGTATGCATGTATGCATGTATGTATGTATGTATGTATGTATGAATGTATGTATAGTATGTATGTATGATGTATGATGTATGTATGTATGTATGTATGTATTAGTATATGAAGTATGTTATTATGTATAGTATATATGTACGTATATAATGTACTTTAATAATTGATCACAATAAAATCAAACATATGTAATATTGTACCCATAAAGATCATTTGATTTTGGAGAAACATTTAAAATATACTTATATAAATTTAGTGAAACCTTAAAAAAAATATAAAACTATTTATATTGAATGTGTAAATTATAAATATTTATTTTTCAATTAATGAAAAAGATACTATTGATTGGATGTGCTAATAGTCTAACATATTCATTTATTTTACTCAAAATGTACTATACTTCTACATTACTCATCTTATTTATAGTTTGAGTTATCTTAGCTTACACTTTTTCACCCCCTCCGTATTTTAAAACCCCTTGAGACTAGATGAAATTAACCTCACAACTAAACTAGGATTACGCAGGGTTTAATTTAGAGGAAGATAATACTAGTGTGTTACCAATATCTATTTCTCCTCATTATATCCGTCCATAATTTGAACCACCAATTCATCGCCAATGGCTTACAAGACTATACAAGACAATATTTGTATGTCAATCCTGCGTCACTATTAGGGCTAGATTTATTCTAGTTAATCAAATACTCATATAAGAGAGATTTTTTACTAATCATCAAAATTATTTTGTAAAATACAATATCTATTCATATTTTTTAAATAATTACATCCATTTTAAGATGAACATAGATTTAGGGAAATTGAATCATAATTGGTTTGAATATATAATTTGAAAATCACAATGTGAAACATGCAACAGTGTGATTGGCTAAAATATTATACAACTCTCGTTGGATGGATAAATAAGTCAAACACGCTGCAAATAGCTTTTTGGAATTCTCATGGGTTACACTAATTTATATTATTGGTATTTAGGCTTCCATATATTTTATAGACATACATTAAGCCAATAAAATATGATATTCAACCATTACTCTTCCTCAAACAAACATTCATTATTGGTATTTCTCTTTCTTCAACTCTTCTATTTAAAAATTAATGTGTTACTTGTTTTGTAATTATTATTTGTGAAATATATTTCATTCATCCACTGTTAGAATAACGTGTAAATTCCTTTTGAACATTCCATTTATAAAATTGGACATCTCGTGGAATGCTTCTGATCGTAACAAAATTATTCCTGTAATCATATTTATATAAAGTCTGACACCCTAGCTCACTTGGTAGCATGTCTACTTTAGAACTAAATGGTCACGAGCTCGATTTCTTCCATAGTTGAACCATTTATAATTAGTTAGGGGTGATGACTTAACAGCTGGAGGGATATTATGTTAAATCAATTTTTAAGTAGTATATTGATATAATCAGTGGATTGAGATATTGTGCTTTAATTTAATCGAATAAAATAGAAAACAAAACTGTATTTATAGATCAGTATATGACATATTATGCTATTGATAATGTTTAATAATCTTATTTATCATCCTTCAGGATATTTGAAGTGCGTGCTAATAGTTGATTTCATTGAAATTCTGTTATGATTAATTTTCTAACGTGGTATAAGTCAGATGCACAGATATAAAGAATGACAACTAATAGAGACCTAACCCTGTATGTTCTAATTAAATTTCTTGCTAAAGGGTGTTACAAGCATGGTATTTTGTTGCCATGATTCTTTTGTTTATATCTTACGCAAATACTTTAGACACACCGTTATTACCACAAAACTGGTAGGGTCAGGTTTCAATATTTATAAACCATACTTCTAATGAAAATATGCTGATTTTAATTAACACACAAATAAATACTTACATAAACGAATAGAGTTATAATTTAGAATATTAATTATAAAGAAAATGTTATTCCTAATTTTATATACCCTCAACAACTTCTACAATTGAGTCGGTAAGATTAATGTAAACCTCTTACTGAGTTTCTGTCTCTTATACAATGATAGTAGAGCTAAGCTCTAAGTTATTATTATCTAGTATCTAACATATTCACCTATATAGGTCGATAAAATAAAATGTAAGTTAGTTTATCATAAAAAGAAATCAATCTAGCCGTTGACGTCTATGACACGACATGACCAATCCAGCTGAGTTACTCCAACACCTCTTCTGTAATGACTAGATACATTTGTCTGCTAATGATTTTTATTCATAATGTATCACGAGCCCAAAGATATTTAATAGGCCTTCGGAATCTGACGTATATAATATTGGATTTACGTATTTCAGATAAAACCAAACGTCATATTGTGGGGAATTCCTGTCCCGAGAAAACAAAACAATTAATTGGTTGGAAAACTGGTTACTCAGGCCAAAGTCATAAAAAATTATGTCCATCTAAAATAAAAAATGTTTACACTTAAAAACTATATATTTCCTCATCCTATTCTTACATTTTTACCTGGGAAATAATGTATAAAATCAATTTATTATATTATATCACTTGCATCGGTGAAGACGTTGCTTAATACGTCCCTCTTGCAATAAACTGGATTTCTGATGACAAGAATATTTGGGTTCGATTCCTAATCGGGTTTACTCTGAATGTTTTTCTCCAAATGATTCATTCATTTTATTTTTCTTAAATTTTTGTACACTTACTATAATTGATATCTTCTTCGTCTCTAGCCAAAAAGTACATATTATATTAATTTTTCCCGAATTGAAAGAAATACGTGGTTAACAACTAAACAAAAATTCTAAAATATATTTTTTTAGACCTAGACGTATAGCTATGTGTTTATAAATAATAAGACAAAATCTATAGTCCAATATTGGCTGATAGCGTTTAGTTTGTCTTTGAAATTTAAATACTGTTATGTTTCATCCTTCTTGTCCTAAACAGTGTTGTATATTCATATTAAAATAGTTGAACTATCATATGCATTATTGTCAAACTCTTTTGATGCCATATGCTTTCAGTGCTACACTCTAAAATATGAGACCCTGATAGCTAGTAAATTCCTCTCTATTGTAATTTACGCTAGACCCGACAGGACTTTTTTTTTACAGTAAAGCTTTAACGTTACACAGCGGATCCGGACGTTGAAAGGATCGCAAAGTGATGGAGGAGTTTAAATAAACTTAAATTGAAATTTAAAAATATAAGATAATATATTCAGCCTCTAAACGTAAAATAAAAGTTTGCTCAACCTCTAACATTTCAAAAAAAAGTTCTAAGAAACTAATTTTAAACCTTTGTTAAATTGTGAAAATGGTTTACTATTCTACAAATTTGTTGAAGTGGATATTTTATTTTACTACAAAATAAGCTAGTCTCTAATAGTGTGTATTTATTCCTATTTGTTTATTTGGTATGAAATTCAAATATATAAGATTCATAATATGAATGTAATTTTTAAAAACTAAGTTATACCGTTCCCAAATGGATTTTTCGGAAAGTATTATTCTGTTTCAATATCCCAATATATATATAATTCACTGCACAATAATAACCTTTTAAATTAAGATCAATATATATCATTTATCTGCTCTTGATTTTTATGATATGATAATATATTTTAATAAGTAGAACATACCAATACTCTATTGTCAATACTAAAAGATCCAATAAAGTTTGATTATTATTATTATTATTATTAGCACCACGTCTTACTACCCGTTCGGTTTATACGCACTTACACTAATGTGTAAGGGTAGGGTGATTGTGAGATGAAATGAAGGGCCTACAGTTTAACGTGGGATCCGAACCACGGTGGCAGCCTGGCATTCCTCACATTCACAAGATGTCTTGTCAGAGGTGTAGGAAGGGTTTGGAAATCAGATAAATCTGTGCCGGGACCGAGGTTTGAACCCCGGCCGCCAGCATAGAAGTCTGACACCTTACCCCTAGACCACCAGGTCCCACAATAAAGTTTGATGAAATTGATTAGTAACAAGTATAAATACTGATTGAATAAGATTCATTTGAATTAAATCGCAAAGAAAATTGACGTAAAAATAGTTTGTATATATATCAGTAGACCGAAGGGCCAAGATTTAAACCCTTGAGCATAATTTATATCACGAATAAAACGTGTATATAAATTATGTTCGGAGACTTATAGCCCAAACTACTATATAATTTGTTTTAACCAAAAGTAGTGCAAAATCACTACACACTTACATCCAGAAAACTATGCTAATACCATTAAATTGGGTTCAAAGCTTCGGTGTATACCTATTCAAGCTTGTATGCACAAGTTTCATAGGAGCTAGGCGCGACATACTATACACTTCGACATCTTGCAGCATGGCAGCAGATTAGATCACAATTATTAGTAAATATCACACCACTCCATCTAGAAATGCGAATACGTCCTGAGAGTCATCATTAACGGTACCACGTAACTGAAGGTTATTGCCATTAATACATGCGCAGTACCGCGCGCCTAGCTCCTATGCAATCTGTTGTACAAGAATGTTTGAATAGCTTTGCTCTCTCGGCGCTGGACGCCAACACTGAAAACAATTTAATGATATTAACATAGTTTTTCAGATGTAAGTGTATAAGGGTTTGTATTACTTTTGTGCCAACCAAATTAAATTGTATGTTCATAAAAATAAATATCCGTTCGTTTTGGTTAATACAACCGTTTAAAAGAACATAATTATTTTTAGTTAATCACATTTTAAAAGGTATTTGGATAGCAGATTAAACATTTTAATCTCAAAGGTAAATAAGTTTTGATAGCTGAAACTATTTTATTCTATAAGCTCTTTATTATTATCCAATTTTTGTGTGTTTTTGAAATTAAATTGATTAGTTTAATAAGAGACAGTGTGGTTCTCTGTGTAAGTATGGAAGTAGGAGAGAGAAAGAAGTTCCTTTATGTAATCCTCTCACGTCCTCACTCCTCATATTCCCTGGATAACTGAGAACTAGAGATGTCTTTATTATAAAGTTACATGGACCGTGATTCATGACGTCATAGCTTGAGTTGAAGGCTTTGAATAGAAACACAACATTATCTTTTATAACAAAAGAGATATAAAAGTAAGGTTTTTGTTTTGAGTCAAATAAATAAAGGTGGAATACTAGGAATTGGTTAACACGATTTGATACTTTGAAGTATAAGTCTAAAATATTTTATAAAACTCGACAAGGTATACATTAATTTTAATGATTAACTATTATTTCGTTATATTTATAGTATAATTTGTAACTTTAATATCTATAATCATCATGTATGTTACTTATAAGAATATTTATGTGATAAATTAAATACTTTCATATATATGTTTATTAAAATCTAAACAGCTTTGAGTTTATTTAAAACAATACTTGTAGACATTTTATATAGTTACTAAAATGCACTTACAAGAATATAGTATATATATATATACCCATTCCTTTAGTAGAGAACTTGTTCAAAGAAACCCAACGAGCAAAATACTGGATTTACTTTATTGATGATGTTTAAGCTCGAATCTAGACAAAATTTAATTTTGTCTTACAAATTTGATTTATATATTTAATTTTTTCATTACTTCACCATGCTAATGTGGATGCAAAGTTACAACTCTTTAGAGTAAGTAATTTATAACTGGAGTGAAGGAATTATAGAAAAAAATAAATCACACTATTGTAAAGTTAAAATAAATTTAAGAATGAATAAATAACCACTTTACATACGGGTGAACTATTATTAGTTATGACATTCTCATACTAAAGTTTTCACTGATCTGAAGTTATGTCTGAATTTCAGAGAGAGACTAATTTTTTTGTGATCCAGTTAAAACTGTGACTAAAAAAACTCCTAACTGAATTTCCAATATTCGATGTTGGGTCGCTATGAATTTATATCGGTGGGTCTCCAAGATTCCAGGAATTACATTTGAATGCTGTATAATCTCTTATTTTTTATTATTTTGTGGTCTGAAGAAACTTTAAACACTTATTATATTTTTCACATTTTAATATATAACTTAAACAGGACATTTGAGAGCGTCTAAGCCTTATGTATTAACATTTGAAAACGGAATTAATTAAAATAAACAACACCATAGCAAACAATATGAATAAGCATTATGTTACCAAATAATTACATTTTTCGTTTTTTTACATTAATGTTGTCTTAAAAAGTAATAATACAATCTTATTTAATATAAATAGGTTTAACGTTTTACATTGTTGATTTATTTCTTAAATATTTAATTTGTATTTATTATTTTATAGCAGTATATTTGTTATAAAATAGATACATAGCTAATATTATTATTTACCATCTTTTAAAATATAATTAGATTACATTATTTGTCCGTAAAATTCATGTAGCCTTTTAATTACCACAATTATTAATAATGATATAAGTTTTGATTTGAATTTTTTCTTGAATAAAGAGATAATTTCATTTTGTATCAACCTCTAGTCTGTTAAATGAAAATTAAAAATATGGTAATCAACTTCAGTGGCCGCATGGTATAAGGCGATTATCTGTCAGTAGACTATACTTCCTATGACATAGAGATGAAGGTTCAATTCTCATTGGGGTGTACTTTAAGGGGTTTTTCCATAATGGTTTCCCACTCACTTTGTATGCAAATGTAGTTACACTTCCTCTAAATATAACCTTCCTAAAACCATTATTGTAATAATTACATAAGCGTATAACCAGAACGGGTTTTCTATGCTAAAAACATTTTTTTTATTCACAACAACAAAAATGCCCAGTTAGCATTATATCGAATCAAATTAAAAACATTAATTCAATAATTAGTAACATATGGAAGCAAGCATTAAAATTAAATCGATTTTATTTAAAACAATTTTATTATATAATTATTAACAGCTTATATAATGTTTAGGATTATTAACATCTCCTGTTAACTACTATATTATCGTTGTTTATCAGTTGTTAACTGTTAATAGTGTGTTTCTGTTACTGTAAGATAATAATCCTTCTTTCAAAATTTAAAATCCCTGATGACTGTGCACTGTACAAAAACTTATCGATTTAAACTAGTAGATGAGCTAATTTCATCATAAATAAGAAATGTCTTAAAATTAACAAAATGGGTTGTTTTATATATATATATACTTTATCAAAAATTCAAATTTTTAGGATTACATTTAAATTATCTTTAATACATTAACCTAAAAATGCATTAATTAATATTTAAAGTAATTAAAATAATGTTCGGAAACACATTTTAGATCTTAAAGATAGCATAATAAATGTTTTTATTAATTTAAGTTTTAATGTATTATTATAAAACTATTTTTATTCATAAATTGTTTAAGAATATTCTCAAAATTTGTTGGTACTTGACTGTTCGGTTGGGGGACTAGTTTCTATTACACTAGGCCTACTTTAAGATAAGCTCCCATATCTAATATTTAAACTTTTTTAAAACTATAGTAATTCACTTAACTATGTTAAGGGGACCACCTCAGTAAGAGACAAATTGACAGGCAGATATTCAGCTTTAGCGTAATATTGAATACCATTATACGTTTTTTTCAAAATATGATTAAAAATGCAAAATTCTGTAGTTTTATTAACATAAAAATGTTATGAAGATATAACTTCGCCTCATTTTCAAATAAGTTTCACCATATTTGTGAAGCATTGAAATTAGGCTTGATGAAAAATGGCCCCAGCATAAGCCTTGCTCTAAAAAAATACTCTAATCTTTTGATAGGCACAAAACAGAAAATTTTAATATTTTATTTGAGAACTAACATTGAGCTTTCCTTTTTATATGGATATAAGAAATTTTTAAGTTTTCTCTCACTTGTTTCTTAATGACATGACTAAGGGAGGTTTTAGTTGAAGGGCAAACGGGAGTATAATCTTAGACAGAATAGAGTTATCCCAGAAAACGAAACAGACTATTGTATTTAAACCATGGGGCTTGATAAAAATTTCTTATTTCTCGCCTACAAAGGCTACTGGCTTAATTTACGAAACAGGATCGAAATCATGCACGGCGTCCCAAATATGATCAAATAAATATTGTTCAAAATTATACCTAGCATTGATCTATATTTTTTTCTAATATCCATATCAATATGTTTGGGTTACTCACAAAATATTGGCAACATTTATAATTAAAGATCAATATTTTATTTTAAAACTCCCCAAACTTATATTTTAATAGTTAGCCAAATCTCTCATAAAATAATTTTAATAAGTCTCAGAAGTAATATTGGTATATATCAATTAGATCGTTATGAGATACTAAGTTTAGAGGAATTTGGTTTGTCTCCCCTTCTCTGCTATAGTGATCTTAAACACCGAGAGATTTTTTTTTTGCTAGCACCACGTAATACTACCCGTTCATGGTATACACATACGACCAGTCTTTGTGACGTAGTTATCTAACGTGCTAGTTTCATGTTGAGCTAGACTGCGAGGTTCAACACTCGTTCAGGTGAACTGGGGGGTGTTTTTTCCTAAAGGGTTTTACAATCTCCTCCACGAAAATACGGGATCACTTCCTCTGTATTCAACCTTTCCTATTCCCAACCCATTAGTGCAATTAGTACTTAAGCGTGTAACCCGACCGGATTGTTGGATGCGATGCTAAGTATTAGTATTATTTGTATATGCATATGTACTAATTGATCTAATGGGTTAGGTATTAGTAATGTTTGAATTTAGAAGTGTACCCGCATTTGCGTAGAGGAAGAGTGGAATTTAATTTAGAAAAAAATACTGTTAACACATCTATCCAGGTTTGAAATCCCTATATTCCCATCACTGGTAGTTTAATTTTGTGTAAGTGTGATGCCGTAGACCATTGGGTCACTGGTACGAGATACATAGATATTAAATAACAATGTTCCCTAAATAACTACTTTAGACAAAATGTACATCTTAAATATTAGCTTTCGTGATTTTATTAAAAATAACTTTGATCAGTTTCATCTTTTTTAAATAATATATATTAATGGTTTAATACTAGAAACCAAAAACTAAAGAAGTGTATTTTTGGAAGCATTTATTTAATATCTCAAGTTTTCTCAAAATACATACATTAATTCAAAAGTAAATGGAAACAAACAACCTCATTAATGCAAATAAAGAAAAACACGTTAGTAAAACACATTTGTAAAAATCACTCCAATTAAAATAAAAATGTCCAAAGATGAGTAACATGTAGTCGGCCGTTTATTATGAGCAAACAGATTCGACAATAATCCAGACAACCAAGGACTCGGCACACTGAACAACTTTAAAGAACTAAAATAATTGGTTAAGGAAGCGAGCTGAAGTGCTAACTGTTGTAAGTCTACTGTGAAGCAATTGCTAAAGTGGTCCACCGGCACCGAGAAAGATGGGATTCCCAAAGCAAATATCCTTAAAAGCTCTTTCGTTTTACTTAGAATTAAACATGCGTCGATGAAAGTGTTAGAGGGATGAGGGAGAAGATTGGGAGAGTTTTGATCGATCTAGGAAAATAATAGCAAACTAGATTTTATAAACCAATTTATACTTGTCCATTGATGGACAAACTTTAATGTGGGATTAAATATTCTTTTTTGTGCTGCATGTCTGGGACATCCACATTGTTACTCAATGACAGGGATGAATAAGAAGTAAGATAGAGGAAATATATCAACAATTCTGTGAATTCTGAAGGATGTGTGAGAAACCAAGATAAAATAAATTAGATAAAATTATATTTACTTTTTATCGGTATCGTAAGCGGAATTGTTGGTCAAGGGTTCAAGTAAACCCTCCATCAGAGAATTATTATTATTATTATTATTATTATTATTATTATTATTATTATTATTATTATTATTAGCACCACGTCTTACTACCCATTCGGGTTATACGCACTTACGCTAATGATTAATGGAAGGGTGATTGTGAGATGAAATGAAGGACCTACAGTTTAACGTGGAATCCGAACCACGTTAGAGGCCTGGCATTTCCCACATTCACAAGATGTCTTGTCAGAGGTGAAGGAAGGGTTTGGTAATAAGATAAATCTGTGCCGGGACCGATCAGAAAATTAGAATTAACATGATTGACGCCTTGTTTAGTATTTTATTATCGTAGTTTGATCAACTACCTGTTGTTAATAAGATAAATTACTGCTTTTAAGTGTTTTCTACAACATTCAGACACTAATTAATCTATGTTTTCAACACATAAAAATTTTAAGAAAAATTATTATTATTATTATTATTATTATTATTATTATTAGCACCGCGTCTTACTACCCGTTCGGGTTATACGCACTTACGCTAATGTGTAATGGTAGGGTGATTGTGAGATGAAATGAAGGACCTAGAGTTTAACGTGGAATCCGAACCACGGTGGCGGCCTGGCATTCCCCACATTCACAAGATGTATGTGTTTATAAAATAATATAAAATTCAATTAATGAATTTCCTGTTATTTATTAAAGATAGACCATTATTTTATTAAAATTCTTTCTTTTCTACTTTATTATATTATTTGAGTTATTTTTTACCAATAAGAATCAATTTACATTTATTCTTGGCTAATGATTTCATTGACTAGCTTGTAGAATAATCTAGAAATAATTAATTAATTTCCTGTGACTAATTTAAGATAAACCATCCTTTTATTAAAATTATTTATTTTCATTTTTAATATATTATTTGAGTTTTGCTTAGCCACTAAGATTTAATTTACTTTTTGTTCTAGGACTTAATTTACTTTTTCAGTGGTGTCATATAATTTCATTAATGTGTTTGTTTTTTATTTTGTATCTATTTTTGGTCGATATATTCACAAAATAGATTAGTTCTCATTAATATGTACATTCTAGATCGTGTTGAGTAATGAATTATTTCTTTGAATATATAAAACTATTTTATTTATCTATTAAGAGTTTTGTATGGATCGTTTTTTAATACAAAAAAAGAAATATTGTGTCTATTTTGTATAAATTATTGTTTAATTCCATAAAAAAAAATAGCAAATAATTGTGTTCCGTTTGTTTCGGACAAGTATTCTACAAATAACCATCACAATATATACAATCTTGAGTTTATACACTTGAACATTAAAAAGAGTCTTTTTTAAATTTCTTTTGAAATTATATTATAATACATGGAGGTTTTCACCTATTCTGAATTTTTAATCACAATTAATTTTAAAAAAAATATTCTGTGGTGGTTTAATCAAATTTAATACATTCTCAGTTTTAATTACTCTTAGGATTACATGCAAATTATCTATTCTACCATATAAACTGATGTTTGATACCATAAAAAAATATAATTGTTTCTACCATAAAAATAAAACTAATTATGGATTAAAACGAATTTATTTTTAAATTACTTTTTCTAGTTATGTTAGTACATTGAATCCAATTATATACATTCGAAATAAAACAAAATATTTTCGGAAATAGAAATACGTCCATGAATTCCACTTTCCGGTTTAACTTTTTCTGATATTTCCAATTATTTTACTCTTCGTGTTCATTATTAGGTGCTATTGATCTAACAAAAACCGCTATATATGTAGGCGTCTCTTTAAAAAATCGATAAATATATCATTTTCATATTTAAAAAAATAGATTTTAATATGTAAGACTAAATAAGTGTGTGTTTAAAATAAAATGTCAATAGTTTTTAATATAAAGAGCTAGAAATATTTCTATAAATTTATATCAATAATTATATTCAAACATTTTAAGGCAATGAAGTGAATTGTAAAGCTTATCTCTACAGATATCTGAAACATCTTTTTCTTAAGAGCACTCATCATAGCAGGCCCAACTCATCTACCAGCTCGCATCTGCATTTGTGGGTATGCGTGCGTGCGTGCGTGGTATGGGAGTAAGAGAGAAAATAAAATACCTAAATATTCCAGAAATGTGTGCAGTGCATTCGATTTGAATAATTACTCGAAATTTTCCGCGATGACGATGGGGAACAAAGCGACAAAGTTTCTTGTAACAACTACAGTATGTCACTATTATGACAGAATGAATAATTGTGCATAGTGATTATCTGTGAAGCCATGTTCTTTAACAGCCTTTTAAAATCCAGTTTTTATCCACATATTATTTAATATTTCGACAATCCTAATTATTAGGAAATTCTATTTACGTATTATCTCTATTAATCTTTAATTAGAAACGAACCATGTACAATAGTTTTCGTGTAAATTTACGATTTCTAGCAAACTGTTTAACAGAGCTGATTGGCATGTAATGTATGTTCTTAATTCTGCTCGCTACTAAAATATTGTTTCAATGGGCATACCGAAAAAAACATGAAGCTACTCTAGTCTGATTTGCTGGAGGTTGTGGTGAGGTCGTATACCAAATATATTCTAATTGTACTTGGGGTAGTTTATTCCTATATGATTTCTCACTCTTTCTCCAGAAAAATACCTTTAGATTTTCTACTGAATTCACCTACCTTATTTCTACTGATTCGATGTGACGGTAACTAAAAAACGTGGATATTCTGAAAGGGTGCAAAATAAAATTAGAAAATTGTGGAAATGGTTCGAAGTATTGTTTCATAAAAGAGTATGCAACGTGTGAAGTTTTAGCAAAGTTAATATATTTTTAGGGCATGATAACTACCAAACCGCCTCGGTGGTGTAGTTGGCTAACGCGCTAGTCGTGTTAAGCTCGACCGCCGAGGACGGGGAGATCGAGGTTCGAATCTCGATCGGGTGAACTGGGGGTAGTTTTTCCTAAATGGTTTTACACTCTACCTCCACGCAAATGCGGGCTCACTTCCTCTAATTCAACCTTCCCAATTTCCGATTCATTAGCGTAATTAGTACTTAAAGCGTATAACCCGAACGGATAGTAAGACGCGGTGCTTAATAATAATATTAATAATAGTAAGATAACTACCAAATATATATTTAAAAGTCAGTATAAGTCATTGGAAGCCACTTGCCTTAGTAAATTTCCAACAAATTAGAATAGGTTAATAAAGATCTAAATTAAATTATATAATTATTTCTTTGTCATTTGACGTTAGTTGTTGATACGTCTTATAGCAAAGTGTTTACAAATGACTTGCCGAGAATATTCACGTTTCTATACTTAGGAGAGGTGTTGGTTGTGCCTACTTTGAGACTTACTAACAAATGTCGGAAGCTGATTACATTGTATCCTAAGCGAGCAACTTTACTCCAGAGATTAACTAACTCCACGAGCCCAACTTGCCTACCCGACGCCCGCTGTTGCTGAGTAATTGAAGGGGTCAGGGGAAAAAATCACCCAACTCACTCCTTCACGGGATAATTAAACACTTCCGAAGAAACATTGTTTAAAAAATTTCTCATTCTGTTTCCACGGATGATATCTTGGAGCGAAAATATTATATTTGTAAATTTATTTTTAGCTTTATGGAAATATCCTGTAATATGTTATTTGGATTTACATTAATTTATGATCTCAAACTATTATTATTATTATTTATTTACAGATACATGTTGGCCTAGTTCTTATTTTTAAAGATATTGTTTATTTTAAACAATAGGTCTACAAGTTCAGTTTATTTTTATCTTCCAACATTTTCATTGATCTATATACTATGTTGGTATACCTTTTTTGATGATCATTTAATATCTGTATTTCTTTCTTGGAGCTTTCATCTTTTGAGAGAATTTTTTAATTTTTTGAAAGAGTGCCAACTATCTCGACAACATGTTTAGAAATCTTATCATTTCATTATAAATATTTAAAATATAATCGAATTAATGGAAGAAAAAGATTTCTCAATAAATAGGCACACTGATTCTAACAAAAGTCTTATTTCCTGCCTCTATATGTATCTCCTTGAAACACTTGATTGAGCAACAACTATTAATTAAACTTACTCCACACGTTTCAATCAACAATCTTTAAAATCTAATTGCATTGCTTCACAATAGTCAAGTTAGTGAAAAAGTAAATTTAATACCTCAATTTTCCTCTTCTAAGTGTCTGGATGAATGAGGATTCCTTCTGTAAAATCTGGGAAACACTATTGATGTTGTATTAAGAAAAGAAAGATAATATCAAGTTACATTTTTATATGATAAAGCTATATTCTTTATCTTTACTCACTATCACTTAAGCCCTGCGTTAGAGTGGTTTAGAATTGAAAAAAAAAATACTCCTTACTTTAATTAAGGACTAAAAATCATACAAAATAATAACAAGAAAATGTATTTTATATTAGGGCCTAAATTTATTAGTTGAGAATAACATCCCATAGCTTACTTAACCCCTGTGTGGATAAATATGTATCAAAATTATGACTAGACAGTTCAGTATCCGAAAAAGTTTTATCTTTATTAAACATTATTTTATCAATCTCCTAGAAAGAAATACCAACGCTCACAAATTTCTGGGCATAGTTTAAAATTCACTATTTATTTTAAAATATTTATCACATATATACTATCGTCTGAGTTTTAGGGTGCACAATAAGATAGTTTAGAAGGAACAACATATTTAGAAGGAATTATATAGCTAGGAGGGAATACATAAAGCTAGGAAGATCAAGCGAGGAAGGAAGAAGGTATCTTAAAAAAATAATGACTATCATGAAAATTTGTAAAATATGTTGAAGAAATTTCCTACGTGTTTTCTCAAAATAAATATTTTTGGGTATTATTAGAGAGAAATATCAACAAATTACAACTAAGAACATTGTCTTACCATAAGTATATACGGTAATCTTACTTGTTTTCAGAATAGCGCTAGAAAACCTAACCCAATATACATTTAATTAACATTACTGAGTATACCTCTCCAACCACCGAACAGCAATTTGTGACACCACCAATTCGATATGCTAATTCTAGTCTCACATAATAAGCAGTACCACGTAATATATATTTGTACATTCTTATTTTTTGAAAGAATTGTGTAGTTGATAGTACACTTAGAATACTAGTATATGGCAAGGGCCGTGGGAGCATCTGGCAGCCAAGCCGGACCTACGGCTGATCACTTCCCCGTAAGACGTTAATGTTTGGCGTTGCAATTGTGGGTAACTAATTATTACCAGACCGTTTGGATTCGCACAGATACCACCTTGACACAGTTTTACCTAGTTTTCTAGGAGACGTACTATTTATTTTGCGACAGAGGATGCGATATCAATGTGAAGGTACTCCTGCACAATATGGGGAACATGTGCGGATATTACTTAATGAAGTTCACTCCAATGAGTGATATGGCCACCAAGGTCATAGGACCTCAAACCAATCGACTTTTTTCTTGTGGGGTTACCTCAAAGCACTGGTGTTCCCAGCTGACAATTCCCAGCTGTCACTCAAGAACATTTTCCCACGAATCCATATAATGTTTGGAGTAATGCACAGCCCTGCGAGGATCAACCTTCAAACACCTACTGTGAACTAACATACACGTATGTACCTTTCAGGCACAGTTTTTCCCCATCACTCCTCTCAGACTTTATGAAGTTTTACCCAGAAAGTTTGGGAGGAATACATTTTTTACCAAAAGTATTTTTTAACCAAATGTAGTTTTAATTTATATTTACCCATCTAATCATGTGTAACTTTCCGTATCCGCGAGTTACTACTCCTTTTGTATATACAACAAGGTTTTCCTGTGAGGTTTTACAATAGAAACTTTGAAACAGTTTCTAGTAAAAATGATTTTAATACCTTTTCTATCTGAGATTTTAGAATATAATATATAAAAATATAGATAATATTTAGCTGCTCTTATGGATAGAATATATTTCGAAATTTATTCTCTAGATCATTAATAAAATAAACATATCAATTTTATTAGCAATAATATTAAATAAGTATGTTATATTTTGTATGTAAATCTCTTACATAAATTCTTTGTCAACCTTATATTTAGTTGTCTTGTTTTGAAGGTCTCAGATTACATTTTTATAGAAAAAAAATACATTTTCCTTAAAAAATAAAATTAATGACCAGGAAAAATAACTCTCTAAGATTATTTGTATTACAAGTAGGGGGAACTAGAGCGAAATAACTCACCAAAGTAATATCGATTGGAAAACCAAAATACATTCCTATATCCTTCTCATTCTCTTTTTTCCATTTTGTGGAGAAGGGGGGGTTGGGAAATGCATTTGAATAGGAACATCTTTGCCTTTACCAACGTGAACACTTTCTTTCTAACCTTACAACCGTCATCGAGGTTTGCATACAATATAAAATGTGGGAAACATCCCTCCTACTCTTCTCTCCAACCCCTTTACGTCTCTCATCCACTATTTTGGTGGCTGTGTGGTTGGTATGCATGTAAGGTGGATGGAAAAATGAAGAGATGAAGCGAAGAATTCGAATGAAAAGAACCTACCACTGCTTTTTTTTTTTACTCTTCAATTTACTTTCCTTTAGGTCTTGTGCAAGAATTTATCTTGATCCTAACAAACAGACTACTCAATAGAATAACGATGAACCACATCGCTACATAGCGAAATGTAGTATTTTCAATAAACATAATATATACATTGGAACGAATTGCTAGAGGAACTTAAGTGCTACCCCATGTTATCAAATATGGAGCGTAGAAGTCGAGAATTAGAGGCATTCACTACCTATATAAAAATAATATTACAAATATAAGTTTCGCATTGACATTGAATAGCATACCAAAATTAACCATTGTATTCAAGTTTTTTTTAAAAATATTTATTGAAAATAGCATGACAAATATAAAACTTGTATTAAAAATGACATGAAAATACAACACTTGGATTGAAAATTACATGACAAATATAACTCGCATATTGAAAATGACAAAACAAATATAGCTACTGCATTTAAAATGACATGACTAATATAAATCCCACATTGAAAATGACATGACTAATATAGAATGTTCATTAAACTAACAAAACCTCTTCCTTTAATGGTATAGCAATGTAGTGTATTAAAAATAATAAAGAATATATTCCTCTACATGCACGGGGTTCTAATGTTATCTCTAAAGTAGAACATTTTGTAATGAAATTATTACCACATCTATTAAAAATGACATGGCAAATTCAAATTTAATAGCTAACATACAAATTATTTTAGATAATTAAATGACAAGCTGGGATATCTTAATATATTATGGTAAAAGTCATGATTCTGAAAAACTGTTTTCAATATAGGTCTTATATTAACCAATCTTAGAATTAAATTATATTCTTGTTAAGTTATTGAAATTAAAAATGGAAACACATATTTGGTAGCAGCCACATTATGAATATTGGTATTGTAAAATGACCCTTATTACCTCATTGTGTAGATGGGCCAATACAAGCGAACTATCATTAATATTGTAGTGTAAAATTTTTAAAAAATGCCTATAATTCAGTTAAAAGGAAAAAATTATATTACATTTTAGTTAAGTTTGGAATACCCAAAAAACTGGTCAATCTAATTGAGGTATGTTTGAGAGATACGCGTGGGAGGATACTTTAGAAATACATAATGGATTGAAGCAAGGAGATGCACCTTCCCCATTACTCTTTAATCTAGCCTTACAATATGCTATTAGGGCAAAGCAAGAATGTAAAGAAGGTTTTACATTAAAAGGTACAATGCAGCTATTTGGGCACGCAGTTGATTTAGCTTTGTAAGGAAGCTGTTGCAAAAAGTGCAGAAATGTTATTAGAGAATTTTCAGGAAATATGTCTAGAAGTGAAAGCTTAAGAAACTAAATAAAAGATAATAGAGAGAACACAGATTGAAAACGATAATTTAGATACTAAACCAAACAACATACCATTTGATAAGTTTAATGAATTCAAATATTAAAGGAATTTTTAAGTATCAATAACAATATTATATTGGACATTACATAAAGAATACAGTCGGGAAATGCTTGTTAATACTTGGTCAGTAAATTGTTGGCGTCACGCCCGCTGTCAAGAAATTTAAGACTCGTAATATACAAAACCATAATTTGACCGGTTGCTCTCTCTGGGTGCGAAACGGGGCCTCTTACCTTTAATGACGAAAATAAATCTAGAGTTTTCGAAAACAGGGTGCTTAGGTTGATATTTGAGCCAAAAATAGATGAATATAGTGGGGAATGGAGAATGATACATAATGCTGAGCTGTATACCCAGTACTAATTACCAGACATTGTTAGGTTAGTAAATTCTCGTAGATTACGTTGGGCAGTTAATGCAGTTCAAAAGGGAGTATCTATAAACAGGGTTCAAGTTATTGAGTGGTAAACCCAATGGGAAAATACCACGGGGAAGACCCAGACGCAGATGGGAGGATAAAATTTGGATAGACCTGAGAAATATAGGGCTCAAGATAGGGATAAGTGGCGTACTTTTGTGAGTGCGATAATGAACCTTCGAATTCCTAATGCCAGGGAGTAAGTAGGTAATAAATTTTCAAAATAAAGTTATATTTAATCTACTAATCAAATAAAACTTACTAAACTGAATTAATTACACATATTATTGTTAAATATTTAATTATATGTTGTAAACGTTTAAAATCTTTAGTTTGAGAAATGAATACCAAAGTATTTTTAAATATTAATATTTAAATTTGTACCTGAATTTGTTTACTACATAAATTTAACTTCATAGAGAGGTTTGATTGATGAACATTTATCATTATTGCATATTTGTTATATCGCATGAGGTATAGTGATATTATAACATATATTTTACCTATATGTCTTCTATGCATTGAACAAAAATACCTGTTTTGGTGACCACGTGTTCTAAGACATCAATTTCAAAATACGAGTATACTAGACTGCCGATGATTGGATGTTTAGGGTTTGAAATCGTGTCGGGTGTATTGAAGGTGGTGTTACAAAATAGGGCTTCACCCTCCCTCCACACAAATGCAGGTCACCACACCTAGATTTAACCTTTATCATTCTTAACTCACTTGTGTAATTTGTAGCTACATAAGAATATAGCCTGAACAAAGGCTAAGACGCGGTCATTGATACAAAAATATATGTTTACAAAACTTTTTATTTTATCATCACATCTTTTTACCCGTTCGGACTACACGCCCAAGTAGTAATACAACTAATGTGCCAGGAGTTAGTCAGGCTTAATTTAAAGAAAGTATGAAGTGAGAGTGCACTTTACCCAACCTTGATCTCCTCGTTTTCAGCAGTCTAGTTTACTGCAAGAGTAGCGCGTCAGAGCACGCGGCCACTGAGACAGGCTCTACAAAACCTTACAAAAGTGACAATGATAATAATCATTATTATAACAGTGCAATTATGGATATTTAAATTATTTTAAGAACGAGAGATGAATTTTAACGTCAAACACTGCAATTTGTGAGACTGCAAACGAGCTATACCGACATAGCAACTGCAGCAATATTAGTAACAACATTCGCGGATAGATGGTATCATGTTATCAGTTCAACGGTCTCAGTTTTCTAAACTGGATCTGATACTTATTAAAGTAGCTCAACATTTGTCCTTACGAGGCTGAGTTTGACTCCGATCCAGACTCGGTGCTTTGCAGATACATTTTAGAAGCACCGGGGATCGAACAATAGACCTTTATATCAGTAGCCAGGAGCTCTTGACGTTAGCCCATGGAGGTGGTCATTTTTACCTCTAAATACATTCTAACACATATCTTAGTTTGTTCTGATGGGAAACGACTAACTGGATATTAAATGTATGTTTATCCCCAAATCCAGTGGACGAATATTTTAATCAGTTATATCAAGAAAGGGCTGCGCTATGGGCTATTAAAGAGCCGGATATATTAATTAAAAAATGGGTTGATAAAGAGATTAGGATGTAGCTTAGCTTCATTTAAAATATACTAGGAAAACAATCATTGACTACTTTCCATTTACGTCGGTGAGACGCGATGTAGAGGGGTGAGGGGGGATAATTGACAGCCCACAAATTATGTAAATAATTAATAAAGCCAAGATAAAGGGATGACCATTATTCACTATTGATAAGGTAGATACACTATTTAAGGAGTTGACAATATGCCACATATAAGGCAATAAAAAATATAATAGTGCTGGGCTACCTTCGATTCGGATATAAGATGAATATGGTGGACAATTGGTGGCCTTCAATTAAAACATATGAGATGGGGCTCAGACAATTGGATGACTTCTATTATGATACACGAGACAGGGAAGATCTCAGTTATTTAAGACACCATTTGAGATATAAAGGCGTCTATATTCTATTTTATTATAGCTATTTTTTGCCTCGTAATCTAAAACTGCTCTTCTTTCACTTTCTGAAAAATTGTGTTAACCCTGGCTTTTTATGGCTAATCAAACTATTAACTCGATTTGTAAGTATTTTTGAGACAAAAGAAGAGCTTTAAATAAATTTAACTCGGTAATATGACAAAATATATTTGAAAAATCGATGAATGTGGAACTGTTTAAAACTTTTTACGAATTGTACAAACGTATATTTCTAGAACTAAATATAATCACAATCACTGTGTTAGGTAATGACAGTTCACAACTCGCCCACTTCAGAAATATCATAAAAATATTGGATGTGTTATATTCAGGTGCTAAGGATGTCGTACTAAAAAAGCAATTTAATGTTTCCTTTTCAAATAAAATAACAAATGTTTGCCATAGCTCCTAGGCCACGTCTCGTCACAAAAGTGTTGTAGAGTAGTATTAATATCAACTAAAGTGACAGGAACAGGAACTAAGCAATACAATAGAATAAAGGGTTGTATCAATACATTAATGTTTGTTGGTAAGGGGAAAGGGTCAAAGTTTTTTCGGGCGGGGCTACCATAGAAATGCTCTGGCAAAACTTGGGCTTCAATATTTATTTCACAATATGAGTTCTCATAAGGAAATAACGCATGGCGCTTTCATGACTCACTTATTGAATCAAATTAATTGGGTGCAATTTCCTCTGATACTAGCTTGCGTTTACAAGCTTATATCACAAAAAAACGTCCTTTTTAAAGTATCATATCCCTATTCACAGGATTCAAAAATATCACATGATTACAACCAGAATTCCCCATATAATTATGCCAACACTAATATACACATTGATTTGAAAAGAGACGACTTTTATTATTTTATTTAGCACCGCGTCTTACCACCCGTTTGTGTTATACGTTTGAGTATTAATTAAACTAATGGATTAGGAATAGGGAAGGTTGAATTTTGAAGAAGTGAACCTACATTTGAGTATAAGGAGAGTAGAAAACTATTTAGGGAAAACCACTCCTAATTTACACGACCTAGATTCGAACCTCGATTTCCCCATCCTCGGCAGTCAAGTTCAACACGAAACAAGTACGTTGACCAACCACGCCACGGAGGTGGGTCAAAAGAAACAACTATAAGTACTTCTGTGCTAGGGGTCTGGGGCTCAATCCTCGGTCTTGGCACAGATTTATCTGATTACCAAACCCTTCCTTCAGTTCGGTGGTTCGGATTCCCCGTTTAACTGTAGGCTCTCCATTTCATTTCACAACCACCCTAAATTGCACATTATAGTAAGTGCGTATTACCCGAACATGTAGTAAGATGCGGTGCTAATAATAATACTAATAATAATAAACATAATAATAATAAGTACTGTTTGGATAAGGCCTATGATTAAACACTCAATCACGTATTTATAAAAAAATATTTGATAATAGTAGTTTTATATTTTATAAATGATTAGTCTTTGCTCCGGGTCTCGCTCCTGTTAGTAACAATTTTAAAACCATTTTAATTTTAAAAAATCCGCATCCAATTCCCGAGTTTCTATTTTCCGTACAGAGAAGAAATATCGCAACGTATTTGCTAGAAACTACCATGATGACAAATTTGAAGTTGTTTGCATATTTTGATTCTGAAGATACATCTTTAATGTAGTCTAATTGTGTATGTTTTAAGATAAGACACGCGGAATATTTGTATTAAACGGAGGGCTATAAAGTAACCAAATTTAAGGCAAGGTCTTTTTATAAACTACAGTACTGAATTTATTATCAATAGACATCGTTAAAGACAAAAATTTAAAAGTTTCATGGCTAATTTGTATATATTTTTGACATATTTGGCTTCCATTTTTGTAAAGCCTTTGATTGAAAAACCTTCAGGTAAATGCGATGTAATGAATCAAAAGGTATCATCAACTTATTATTATGTATATTATAAAATAAATATTTTTCTTTTATAAATGAATATTATATTATGGTACAACCATAATAGATAATAATCAATACATATTTGCTAGCAGTTCTATTTTTCGAACTCTCAATTAAATAGGTGATTTTTGCACCGTGTTTTACTATACACTAGGGTTATACGCTTATGTACTATTACACATATGGCTTGTGGGACTAGGAATATTATATTTAGAGGAAGTGTAACCACATTTTCGTGGAGGATGAGTGGAAAACCATTTTGGAAAACCACCTTCAATACACCCAACTGAGATTATAGCCTCGATCTCAACATATTCGGCAGTCAAGTATACTGTAAGAGTAGCAATTATATTTGAATATTTATGATTTAATCTACACATTTTCTCAGATTCATATTATAAACACTTAATAAATACATTAAAAAATTGTTTCGATGTTCAGGAAATAATTAGACCAAGTATCAAATAAAGATTCTTTAATTTAAATACTTCTCTTTAATCTGAAATATCTTCCAATTTTAATTGATACACTCATATGGTTATAAAGTCCAGAGAGATACTTAGTAAGCAAAGTGTTGAATATATGAAAAATATATTTCAAATTGATTATTTTTATTAATACCGGGTTTATATATAACTCTACTATTTATATTTAGAATTTAATATTTCCTTTATATGCACCCCAAAAAATTGAAATACATACTTTTGCTATAAAGCACTACAATACACTAGTTTTTGGGTTAAAAATTTGTTTAAGGCTAGTTTACTAATTACTTATTTCTACAAAATTTGGATTAATTAAAAAATGTCTCTAACTATTTGTTTCAATGGTTTGACGTTATTTATAACATTGGAAATTGTTATTTGGGATAAAACTTCACTTAAGATTGTTTGTTAACTGATTTTTCAAGTGTTTGAGATATTTTAAAAATGGCTCATGATTCGGCTAAATGTAGTAGCCTACCAGGTGAATTTATCAAAATAATGAAAAGTGTATATTTGTATTTCATTTAAATATTTATCAAATAGTAGACTATTTTATTATTGACTGGTTTTTGAAAAATTTCATTTCTACCTTCTTATACAAAATAAAAGATTGTAACAGTGAACATTCTGTAGCATTGATATTATGATAAATATTTTTTTCCTAAATAAGATTGGATTTTACAATCTATCTTTCTGGAAGTCTGTCATGGCATAGGTCCAATACATTTTAATGGAGCTTATTCAAGCTTATTATTTTGATTTTATAGCACTATACAACATAATGACTTTTTGATTTTTACCATATGTCAAAAATTAAGAGTGTTTCACTGATGAATGATTTTTGTAAAATTTGAGTTTTTTTTAAATATCTATAATGATTTTGTTCATAATTGTTATCGGGTTATTGTTATACATTATAAAAATGAGAGCATTATTTTTTTCTACGATACGTTCTTATAAGGGCATTACATTTAAGATATATTATAGAATATATTTTTTAATGACATTGATGATTTGAATTAGAAGTGGTTTCCTGGTAATATTAATTCATGATAAATGAGAATTAACTTTAATTTTTACAAATTACAAATAGTTTTACGATTTCAAAAATAACTTAGTATTAATTTAAAATATTTGTACAATTTTGTTTAAAATTTATATATATTTTTAGTGTGTTTATTTTGATAACACAAGATTATTTATTCGTTTTTATAATTGAGAATTACTGAAAGGTTGCTAAATAAAGCATGTTTTTTAAAGCTTTCTTCAAAGCTTTTATACTCATTGTGATAAAGTTTGTGTGATCGTGACATACAATTTTTTTATATAGAGATTATAAATCAATTTAAAATCTTAAAATGGTTTTAAGGCAGTATCTGTGATTTACGTTTGTAAATGATATATCGTAGATACTACGTTCACCAGAGTCTAAGGTGTCACTTTGATACTTCCGTTAGTACAGATAAATGTGTATCTTACAAGAACGTGAATAAAGTGAAGAAAGGCAAACGCTTGTATAATTAATTATAGAAAACTATACTGAATTTTAGATGATGCTAGTTGTCTTTTAGTTTCATTTTACAAATGGAAGCAAAAAGTCTAACCCGTAGTCACTGGTGACTGTTGGTAGTATCAATGATTGATCATTACCATCCCGAGGATTTCCACACGTCCATCAGACTCTGCCTAAGACCATGAGTAAAGAATGATCCTGAGCAACTGTTGTTTCCTGGACGGCTAACTGGTGTGCCATGCTAAAGCTACAGAGTTCATTTCCCGATTACACGTGTAATTTTTCAAATAGATGCATTTTATAAGAAAATATAACATTATTTAAGTAGCTAGTTCTTGAGATAAAAAAAAGCACTGGGATGTCTCTCCATTTTGTAAACCCTTTAGTACAAGAAGACTACACGCAAATTTGTTAAACGCACTAGTTTAACACTGCAAATTGCATTACTTCCTGCTAGTATTGATCATATCTTGAATAATTACTTAGAGGCTTGCCAACTTGTTCTCTTGTCGGTCCCATTGTAACACCTTCACTTTCTCGGCCTTTCCATTTCTTGAAAATCTACCGCCATACATGTCGGCTTTATGTTTATTACACTTCTAGTCTTTTGTTTAAAGTTTGGTGGCTACACAACTTAGTAGGTACAATTAAATAAGAAGAGGGTAAACTAATAAAACATCTCAAATTTGCCTAATATTTAAGGGAGGTATAAAGCTACATAGGTGAACATATATATCTTAATACAAATTGATCATAGTTATACTTAGCATATAAGAATAAGCCTTAGTAAATACAAAATTAATTATCTCTTTAATATGAATAATATTTTTATATGAATATTAAAATAGGTGCATATTTATTTTTCTTTGAAATCACTGTTTTTAAATTTCCACTAATGGAAAGTTTTTTTAGTGAAAATCAAAGCATTCAAATATCATGTTTTATCAGTTTTGTATCGTTTATTTTGTAAAATATAGAACCTGTTGCCATTTTTATTATTTAAAATATAGAATAATTCATAATCTTTACTTATATTCATGTAATCTTACATTTAAATTTTAAATCAAACTATGCAAATAGCATTTCAAATTATTATATGTAAAGGCTAACAAAGATGTTTAATACTAATAAGGGATAAAGTGGATACCAATTAAGTAATAGTTAATTAAAATATCATATAATTCTTTAGTAGAATATTTCGTTAGTGATGTAAAACTAAAGTATACATTTTCACAATATTAATTTATAAATAATGTGTTCATTTTTGCATGTAAATTCACACATATATTCGTAGATTTTAATATTTATGGGGTTGATTATAATTATTCAATAGCTAGGAAGTATTTAGCTATAATTTTCATTGCTAATCTCAGATGTACATTCATTATTAACTAATGTAAACCATAGAACTGTGATAAATGGCATAGCTTAGTAACATAATTTTATTATTGCTTTATTTTTCGGGCTTTATCTTAACTGCCAGTTTTGAGTCTCACTAGAAACAAAACTTCTTCCCCTCATTGTTTTTTTGTGTGCTCGTCTTCTTAGTTAAAACACCTCGCAAAGTCTACAACAGTTGCGTCTGAAACTACAAGAGTAGAAGTCAACTTGCTGTGATGTAATTAGTGTTCTTCTCCTAATTTGAGTCTCGTTCAGTTTGAAGTATCGACTGACTGACTCTCCTCGTTACAAAGCTGCTCTGCCTGCTAGAGAAGGCTAATGGTTTGTCATGCAAGATATGGACAAACTTTGGGCGTTAATCAACGTCAACATGACTTCGAGACTATCACTGTTATAAATTGGCGCTTTTAATTAAAGAAATTGATTGTGTAAGCTATATAAAAACAATTCTGAACTTTGAAATACTAAAACATAATTATGTTAGTAAAAAATTTGAAAGCGCTTATAAACTAAATAAATCCAGATATAAATATTCCTATCTATAATACTCTTTTCATTGAGGCTAAAGAGATATAGTTGTGTTTTAAAAAAAAGTAATATGAGGATTTACGGGAATTTCCATGCGCATGGAAAAAAAAACCAGAGAGCTAGGAATGTAAAGAGGTACAGGGAGTAATTTGGATCACAATAGCAGAGATTAAGGCCTAAACTAAAAACAAGTATAAGTTTTGGAATTTTTGCTTGGTTTAGTTTTAGCTTTAAGCTTTAAATAGCGATAATTTATTGAAGTAAATGTAAAATGAACCAACACCAACTATTAAAAATGAACCGATTCCTCTCTTGTGCCGTCATGAACTGTCTTTGACCCCTCGGTTGTCTTATCTTCCATTTCAAAATTCATTACAGCTTTTTATTTATTTATTTTTGAAATGATACGCATTTTATTGCCAATTCAGACTACTCACCATTATGCATTATAATTTTTTTATATATTATAGTTGTTTGTAGAATATTTTGTGTGTACATTCAATATTATTCACATAATTGTATTCATTTATATTTTTAAAAGATGTTTCAAATACAAATAGCAAATATTACTGCAAACATATTATACTAATATATAACAGCATAGAAATGTATAAAAGATTAGTTAAAAACTATGAATGGGGGCTCATAACATATATTGATTCAGGAAATCATATTTAAAACATTCAATAGCGACGTTGTAATTAATATTAACGAACAGAAAGTAAATCATTGTAATTACTGCATAGTTGGTATGAAGAAGACCACAATTATATTAATGTAAATTGGATAAAAAATGACACCTGTTCACAGGTATCAAAACCTCGGAAACTTTGGCTTAGAGCATCATTGTCCTAATACTCAGCCATACAGGGCTCATACCATGTTCAGACCCCCTCCTCAATCAGATTTTAAGGTTTAGTCTGTAATGTATACGTGGAAATCGTTAGCTGCATATAAATGAACGAGCTTACCGTGAGATACAACCACCATCTGTGACTCAAGAAGACAGAGAGAGAGAGATTCAAATAAAAATTCCAGGTATCGATTGCCGTGTCCAGGTGTCATTTTTTAACTAATTTAAATTAATTGAATGGTGGTCTCATTCATATGGACAGTGCCTGAATTACATTGATTTTCAACTGTTTGTCGAATTAATTGAAATCTCACTTGGATCACAATCATTTATTGTCTACCTGGCATCATTACAGACCTTACGAGTTGTATAGATATATATTATATATATACATATAAATATATATATTAAACATATCAATACACACACTATAAATATAAGTATTTATATGTATTATATGTATTATATATATTTATATGTATTATATATATTTATATGTATTATATTATATTTATATGTATTATATATTTATATGTATTATATATGTATTATATATTTATATGTATTATATATATTTATATGTATTATATATATTTATATGTATTATATATATGTATATGTATTATATATATTTATATGAATTATAAATATAATTATATGTATATATATATATATATAATACATATACATATATATATGTAATATATATAAATGTACAAACGAATATTATTTTGTAAATAAATTTACCTAAATGTATACAATAGGCAGACTTATAAATATATTTTGTGTGAGTTTATTTATATTCAGTCCAATATTACGAGATAAGTATAATTTGATATTCATTAAGAAAGGCTTGAATACCGTGATTCTGAAGTATAAAAACTGAACTAGCTTGAGCTTTGATAAGGATTGAAGTAAATTATTATTAAATTTACAAAAATTTCAACAGCATCCCTAAGAAAAATGAACAAACATCTAACTTAATTATCCTCTTCAGGGTTTGAACCCTGAACCTCGCTTAGCGCAAATCTATAAACCCCAAACATTTTCATCCCTACCCCAGTTTAAATATGCTTATAGCCGGAACTCTTAACGTGACACGACCCACGGTGGGGCGAGGGGTAGTGTGAACCTCCATGCAGGTCCACCGAATTCGTAAAACCACGGTCAGAGAATGGTCTCGAATGTTGCAGAACTTGACCAATTAGTGCGGGAATGTCGTTAATTACAAGTTAGCATCAATTAAAGCTTGTTCCGCGTAGTGTTCCCAGAACAAGTCCACGCTACATAGCTAATTATAAATCATCGTTAGCTTTGCAGCAGCCCCGGGATGATTTGTGCCTTTTACCGAGTTAGGGACCTGGCCGAGTATTAGAATCATCTGGCCAGATTTTCTAGAGATAAAATATAGATCCATTGGTTCAACATATTCTCAATCGTGTATTTCTGAGAAATAATCCTAACATATTTCAAACTTTTTTTTTTTTTACTTATACCTTTCACGATCTAATTTAGTTTACTTTAACGCTTAAGTATGGATTTAATTTGAAATACGGAAAGTATATAATATATTATATAAATGGCTAAATTGTTCATAGACATGAATGAAAATAATTATGTATTGAAACTAGTATTTTTTTGTTTATTTTTAGTTAATTCCATCGTCGTCCCTCAGCTACAATAGATGCCACATCTACGGTGATACTGTCCAACCAATAAGAGTAAAAATAATGCATCCAAGAGCTTGTTTCTTGAGAGAAAATTCTCGTTAGGAAATTTGGAATAGTGGGAAATATCAAGGTTGATACCTGAAATGGGAAGTTATTGATAGGTGAACAGCTGCTTCAATTGCATTGATATGAATAACAAAATACCACTGTGAATAAACATTATCTTTGTATATATCTATGTTTCTCTATTAAATGTAAAATTATCAATTTTTCAGTCAGGGACATTGTCTGCGGTGAGTGGTAGGATGTCCAAATAAACATTTTATATTTTAGTTCATTATGATAGTACGGTAATAATGTTAATCTGTCTATCAGTTTGAAATTTGGTGCACAAAACCGTTGAGACACAAGCTGTGACCAAAATATTTCGTCCACTATCTTGAAAAAATGGTGGCCTGAAATAAGTTTTCCTCTAATAATCAAGATGTTTGTGAAAATTTCACAAATGTCGATAAACCAAAATTGTTTAGAGTAAATGGACCAACAATCTTGGTTTTTTAAACACCTTTTTGTGATACAAAAATGAGTGCAGCTGTCTTGATTTAAATGGTGGAACAGTTTTTTGTCTTATTAAAAAAAAGTTGAAACTACTAAGGTTTTGCTAAAAATACTCACAACCTAAACTAAATTTCAAAAAAGAATGTCGCATTGTTTTTTTTTATATAATTGTGCTAATGATATTCCTATCATTTTGATTTTCTCAGAATTTTTGCCGTGCATTTAGTGGCCCTACGTTCTTAGTGGGAGATGAATCTACGATAGCTTTCCAAGCATGGAACTATAACTTGATGTCTTCTAGGCCGAACCCACTACAAGCCGTACCATGTCAAAATTACGTTAAAACATCGTAATGTTTTCCATTAAAATATACAAATAGAACAGCTACGTTACATTACGTCAATCATTAGATAGTACATAAAACTATATGGACATTATTGAATGAAAAATTAATAATTTTAAAGAACTACTTTTTCAAAATCTATATTGACACGTTATATTTGTGCCACATATGAGGAAATAATTGATCTAAAACATATTATATCTATGCCATTAGAAAATAATATAAGTCATTGGTTCTGAATTTGATTCCCATATCAATGTGCCATTTTTTAATTAACGAATATTATTTATGGACTTTGGGCGAGAAGGTGTCAATGCTTATTATTATTATTATTATTATTATTAGCATCACGTCTTACTACCCGTTCGGGTTATTCTCACTTACACTAATATGTAATGGTAGGGTGATTGTGAGATGAAATAGAGGACCTATAGTTTAATGTGGGATCCGAACCACGGTGGAGGCCTGGCATTCCTCACATTCACAAGTTCTGATTAATACACGTCTTGTCAATACTTATTAATTATTTTAAAATTTATTTTTCCCATACAAACACTTCTACTTTCAAACCAGCCATTTAAACAATAGTATATATTTAAATAATATAAAATTGATAAGTTAACTCACGATATATAATATGGGATTGAAAAAATATTGGTATCCGTGATTGGGACAAATTGAGAGATAATGGTTAGTATACTCACAAAAAATTGTTAATATTGTTTAGTTTTATGTTTCTTAAGGATAAATAATTTACAAAATTAACACAATTTTGGAGGTATGTGTATCTGCAATAAATATTATATTAATAAAAGGTCATGTATGATATCCTTAGCATATAAGGCCTTGTATTTATTGTTATAATCAAAACATGCCTGCAACATGAACCATTGCATGCCTCAAAACTATTCTATTTCTAACAAGTTAAAAAACTCATGTTTTCATTCAGTTGCTTTGGAAAAGTTTCATCATTGGAGTGTAAATTGTTCTGTGGTACGGGGATAAAAAATATCCGTGGTAGGTTTTAAGATAACCTAGAAATTAATCTAGATTTTTAATGAATATTACTTGAGTCGATGCTATTCTTAAAAAAAAACTTTGTGGCTAGTATTTTTAGAAGTAATAATAATTACTATTATTATTACTATTAGAAGTAGGAATTAATTTTTCTTGGAATAACTAATTACATACGCACATTTGACGTTACTAACTAACATTCATTTATCCTTCCGCTTTTCAAACTTTCTATGGCTTAATTATTTCGCTTTTTACATACTTTTATTAAAACTGTAGGCAGGAAGTTGAAAGAGGTTTTCTGGTTTTTATTCATCTGAACGTTGTATACTGGCGCTACTTAAAACTGACAGTTAAAACTCATTTTAGGTTGTGTAGACATACAGAAAAGAGAGAGGAAAGGAGATAAAGTCGAAATTTGGAGTTTCACATAGCTTCTATTTCATGTATGGAATTTGTTTTCCCCCTAGAGAGGTAAAGTTTAATTATTTCTGCAGCGAAAATAAATTTTGGGACACCAGCTGCGCTAGAAGTCGGGTTTCTCTTCAAACCACATCCCAAGCTATTATTTAACATTCCAGATCATTCTATGTTCAGACAAAAATCGGTATCAAGTTAGTAATGTTTTTATTAAAAGTTGAGAGAGCATAATATATCTTATAAATAAAAATGAATGGCTAAATGTGTTGCTAACCGCAAAACTTGAGAACGGCTGGACCAATTCGGCTAATTTTTTTCTCTCTAATATTCGTTGCAAGTCCAAGGAAGGTTCTTATGAAGAGAAAAATTGGAAAAATTGCACTGAAAAACGTAAAAACCACGTGTTTTTTTTTTCATTCAAACTGTTCCTAGCTATCAATTCTAGGGATGGCGAACTGTGATTAATCGAAGAATCGATTTTTTTTTGTCGTGAAGATTGATTTGAGCAATGAATCGATTAAGTGAATCGATCTCAGACACCCTAAAATCGACTTTCAATTCATTTACTTACTGTTTAGTTTTATTCAAATAAAACAAAAGAGTACCAAACCATAAAATAAAGAAAAAAAATTAAAATTTAATTAGTAACTTTATAATTATGAGCTTAACCTTAAAATTAATATAAACTACTTGAATGCATCCGTAGATTTGACACTTTCTCTTTCTACGATATACAGTTTGAAGTTCCTCGATTTATCTTTGGTTGATTGGTTTATTTTGTGTGTGTTTCCATTTATACTCAGTTCAAGACTCATCCCACCTATAAGACGCGGGCGGAGCAATTTGAGTCGAAGAACTCGAAATGTTAGAAAACAAGCTATTTTTCACTCTAATCGGACTGCAAAGCAACGTGAAGAGCGAAATGAAATTGAAAGGATTCGGATATCACAAACCCATGCAGCACGTCATTCAGCTAATAATCTTGTAGGTTTGAAACGAGCTGCTTTCAGTTACGATGTTTCAATTGACTACAGTGCCTACCAATGCGTTTATATTGGATCTATGAACTCAGTAACGCATTGAAATACAAAAATGAAGCCGTTGGATTGTGTTGTGCAAATGGCAGAGTGAAATTAGTGTCATTGGTTCCACCAACATTGCCAGTGATCCCACGGTCAACGCCAGCTGATGAACTTAATGCATGTTTAAAGTCCTCAGTTTTGTGTAAACACGTAAAAATACTAAATTTAAGCAAGGATATGCGTGTCAAGTTGCAAAATGATCGATCTGGAGAAATATTTTCAAAACAACTCATTGACATAGGTAATGGCAACTTCTCTTTATACTCTTTCACTGGCTACGTTACCTTTCCTGAGAATTTTTGTCAATTTACTGATTCAAAAACCTAACTCATTCAAAAGGTTTTCCTAAGCGTTGCTCAAAATTACAGAGATCATATTTGGTTGAGCGAACGAGCTATATTGGATTCCAAAAACATGGATGTAAATTAATTAAATTTCAAAATTCAAAATGAAATTGCCGGTGAATTGAGGACATACAAATCAGTTGATTCCGCTACTAACTAAGATGATGTCGTCAACTATCCACCCGAATTTTTGAACTCGCTGGATTTTCCAGGATTGCCGCCTCACAATCTTCAATTAAAGTTCGGATCGGTGATCATAATATTGCGAAATATCAACCAACCACGTCTTTGTAATGGCACAAACCTAGCGGTGAAAAAATTACTGAACAACGTGATCGAAGCAACCATTGTAAAGGAAAAGTATAAAGGAGAAGACGTTTTGATACCACGCATCCCAATGATTCCGACTGACATACCATTTGAATTTAAACGACTGCAGTTTCCAGTGCGGCTTGCTTTCGCTATGACCATAAATAAATCACATGGGCAGTTACTGAGTGTTTGCGGCATTAATCTTGAAAACCCATGTTTCTCGCATAGCCAATTGTATGTTGCCTGTTCCCGTGTTGGAAAACCATCAGCTTTGTTTGTTTACGCGCCAGGTAATCAAACAAAAAATATCTTATACCATAAAGCATTACAATGAAAATATCATTTAACACTATATTACTGAAGTATTGAAGTGTACGAAATAGAAAACTGAATTTTGTAAGTAGTTGTAGTTTATGATTATGACATTAAAATTCATAGAATAGTATATTAACATCATGGAAATTTATTGTTTATTCCACGGTAATGATTTGATAGTAAATTAAATAAAGTGATCACTCTGAAATACGTTAATATTAATTTTTTTTATTTAAATTACACATTAGTGACTGTATAGTATACAAACTTATCTGTTCTGGTGAACATTACTGAAAACTAAAGATGTCATCACGACATGTGCACTCTCTAAACGACGCCATCACCAGGACCCCTAATTTTGAAACTTGCGAAAATACTCGCTTGCGAGCAAACTCGCAACTTATGAACTCGCAAATCGCAGGCTGTACTGAAACAGAGCTAATTTTGAACGGTTTCTAATGTCGTGCGAGTTGGTGTAGTGTTGTTTCGCTTGCGACTGAGTTTTCAATCCGACAACACTGTAAAACCATGACGTACCAAAGGGTTGGGGCGATGGTATGCCACAACACGTCATTATACAAGATACGTAACTGAAAGTAAACATTATTATTGTATCGATTACATCATTTACAACGGTTATTTTAGTTTCATTGGGAAACCATCTTCCAATTATTGTATACATCTAAACTTGTTGTCTCAAAATTTTCTCAAAGTTATATAACTAAAATAAAAAACTATTTCAACGGAACAACCCAATTTAGCACACTTGGTAGCGTGCTTGACCCGAATTCGAAATTTCACGAGTTCAATCCCACATTAGGTAAATTATTTTAATTTTTGTCTGAATTTAAATCACGTTTTCGTAATTAAAATTCAGTAATATATTTTTTTATTTTCGCAACTATTTTTAAAACATAAATATACCCTAAAAAAATCTTACTATGTGAATAATAATTAGCTTACTTAGCCTTATTTTAAAATGTGTACAATTTTATGTCATAAAACCCATTAATTTAATTTTTAAATAATCACCTACATACAAAATTTCAAAATTAATATAGGCCTAGCGTTTTTAATTTATTACCTTTTTAAATTATTTTTAACGACTATTATGTTAGTCTACGTAGGCTCAAATACCTTGTGTATTTCTATAAAATATATTTAAAACATATTAAATGCTTACTAATACGTTCATTTAAAATTAAAGTTTAAAGTCTGATAAATTAAAAAAAAAAGATTTTTTTTATGGATTTGAACACGCGAACCTTAGATCATGAGACGGTCACGTTACCGACTCACCCAAATTAACGATTGAGCAAACTTAAAAAATTAGAAATTATAGTTTTATTTTCACCCAAATAAATATTTGTTTTGGAGGATTGCATAAAATGTACAAAGCAATCATATTCTTTTCTTCTGTAAACCTATTTTGTACAGTGATAGGTTTATTTCAACAAAATCACTCTCAGAAAGCTGCAACCGAAGAGGGGGATGGCATCCATTTTGTTATGTTATTGCCTATTCGATAGACAAGGCCTGTCTCGCACGGTGTGAGGCTGGCGAGTTGAATCCGCTCGCTATTCGATCGTGTGACGTCAGTTTTCGCAGCGCAGAAGTTTCAAAATTAGGGGTTTGCGAGATTGTGTGCGAGATGAGAGAAATACGCTAGCGAATCGCTACTCGCACGTTTCAAAATTAGAGGCCCAGAACTTGACCAGAAAAGATAGGTATGTGGGACTGCCACAATCCAATAGCTTGTGACAGAACGACGTCTGTCGGGTGAGCTAGTATTATAATATATTCCCTTGATATAAATGGTTTATTTGCCAGTAAATAATTATAAAAGTTTTACTTTTATTTTTATTTCTCACTCTACCACACAATAAGATTCACATATCAGTTTATAAATTTATACAAAAATAATTTTGTAATTTTACTTAAATTATTGTATTGTAAAGTTGTGTCAAAACGCAAGCCACGGACTATCTTAACCGAGGAGAGTAATCTTAAAAAACACAAAGGTTATATCTTACACTTTCGTATTTTGTTCGTTTGGGATTAAAATATCGTTAAATGAGAGCTTATTTTGAAGTTACAAGGTCAAAGCTAACGTTTATGTAAAAGTTATCAATAAGTTACCTTCTGGTTATAAACATAAACTCCTACACCATAGCTCAATTTTGTAGCGTGTCTGTCTACTTAGCTGTTTCGAGATCGATTCCTGGCATGGCCGAAAAAGTATAGTTGTTGAAATATGGGATTACCCCTCCATAAACATGAATTAACAGCCGGGGGCTGGGTTTTGTGTCTGTTGAATATCTAAGTTTGTTTATAAGTCGTGTGCTGATATAATCCGTCGGTTTATAAAGTACATGTTAAATATGAAATAAATGAAAATAAAGTAAGCATAATATCCACATTAATGTTATAACATAACATTATAACATTCTGACATATTGCTTTAATTGCAATTTAGTTAAAGTGAGGCTGTATTTTCTTATTTTGAGTACAATAAATGATAACTAATATTAAGATGAGGACATTTATGAGTTTTTTCTTTTAATTCGGTCGAGATCTAAGAGATACTTGAATTTTTATGATTAGGAAAAGTTTGTTTTTACTTTTTCAGTAAAGAAATCATATTTTAATATAAAAATAAATCCAACTAAGTATTTAAAAAATTTAATAAGTTTTTTATGTATTATATTTAAGTTTTGTTCTCAATAGTTTATTCAATATTTTTCTAATGGTTTAATGAGTAACTTTTTATACTTTATTTGAATTAATCTATGCTATCATATATTATTTTCTGCAGACATTTTTGGAGAAAATAAGAAATTTAATTTGATTAAATAAAAAAAAGTAGATAAAATAAAGGTAAATATAATATAAAATAGGTACGGTAAGTAAAATCAATACACAAAAAGGCATTGCAATAAAAATGTTTACAAAATATTATTTTTATCAACATCAGTTATATCACTGGCCAGGTGTTGGTGTAAATTAAATTGTTATTTTACTTGATCGGTATTACTTGTTAAATAAATAGCTCTAAGCTGTTACTGTTGAAATTCTATTAAAACTGTGCTCCAGTTTATATTTTTTACCGAAATGATACATGTATCCAGTCAAGTGTTCTGTCCGTATCCAGGGAAATATTTGCATTATCACGTTTCCCCTCGTTTTAACCCTTTGTTCTCTCTTTGTTTGCAAAGCGAGGTCTTTATGTGCGCCGTTGTCAAACAATGACAACAAACTAAAAGCTTGTAAAAAAAGAAAGTCCTACTTTGGTTTTAATAATATTTTTTTTTAATAAATAAATGCAAATATTTACCATAAATTGATTTAATTTAATATTTTCATTGGTAGTATTTATATTGTAGTTTCTAGTTAATTTTTATTATTTTAGCATGTATAATATATTATTTAAATTAAAAAATAACACCTGGACACGGGAATCAGGCTCATTCATCTCTCATATTTTAAGGCAGAGTCTGTTATGAACGTGCGGAAATCGTCATCTACAAATGTATGATTAATTAATAACACTAGCTATCAGATAACACAGTCACTATTTACTTGGTGGTTGGATTTTTGCTTTAAAATGTACAATTATAACTGGCAAGGTACAATTCCTGAAAAGTTCAATGGGTGGAGCATTAATGTGGTAAGACATTGGTCCTTAATTCAATTCCTGTGTCCAGGTGCTGGTTTTTCAATTTAAATAATATAATATTTAGCTGCGGCAATAACCGTACTTAACAAATAAAGTCTGATCCAAAAGTCATGTAACCCTGTTTATCCAAGGATATTTCTCACAGAAGAACAAGGAAAATGAACATGCTGTTTATATATATATAGCAACACTGTGATGTTGTACGGGTGTAGTGCAGACCATGTGACCTTGAGACGTACGCTAGGTCTAGCCAGTTGAGTTTCAGCATTTGAAAGTGTATTATGAATTTTTCAAGAGGAGAGCAAGATTTCACTTTGGAACATTATTTTAATGCCAACTCGTACATAGAACGCCAACAATAGTTTCTGTGTAGTTTTCCAGAATAACGCGTTCTAAATAAATCAACAATATGCCGAATTGATAGCACAAAATATAAGTTATTTCTTTGGGTTGCGTGACTTTTGATCATCCTGTATAATAACTTTGCTTTTAATCCAACATTTATCACAAATGAGAATCATAATCTACTACTGGAAGACTAACAATTTCTTTAGCGTTACGTCTAAATACTCGTTTGCGTCATACTGCAATGTACTAACAGCTATAATAGATTGGAGAAGAGAAAGGTTTAATATATCTGAAACGCACTACCATTTTAGTGGAGGGAAAGTGAGATACCATTTAGGAAAAAACACTCTCAGTGCCCCCAACCGGGATCGAGCCCTGGTCTCGTCCTAGGCAGTCTAGTCCAACATGAGAGTAGCACGTTAATTAATCACGCGGCCGCCGAAGCGGGTAATAAATATGAAACTTGTTTCTAATAAAGTAAACCCTGACAAACATAATACAATATTTTAAGTAATGCATGGTAGATATCCACAATCTCTTAAATTGTAACAAATAATATAATATAGATAGGCCCTATAAAGATTTTCCAAAACAATTGTAATGATACAACAGATTTAGATAGTTGTTTAATATGCCAAAATTCACGGCAAGTATGAGCTTAAAAGCAAAATTAAAAACGCAATATTGATCTTCATAAGGCTCATTTATTTTTGTGTGTTGTACTCTTTACTGCCCTCCTTAACATAGTCCCCTTTCTACCTTTCGACTACATGCTCCAGCTAACTTAACACTTAGGATCATATTATGTTTGAAATCAAGTTATCTATAGCTCTGTTTCATGAGCTAGTTGAGTCTTTGACTGGAACCATCTCTTATATTTCTAATGATTCCCCTATCTACGGTGCTCAACCTGTGGGTGTGCTACTAGTTCTGAGTAGTGGCTCATGGGGTATAGTTTATTTTGTCCGGCCCCTTCAGGCACCGTTTGTATTGGTTAATGTCTAATGGTTTGCACTAGATATGCACTAGATATAGTGTATTCAAACATGGGTCAAATGTTAAATATTATATTGAATGACCAGGCAGTACTAATGAGGAATAGACCGGCCACAGTATCTTTACAGCTTGTATTCCTTATAGATCGCCATTAACTATTTGTAAACCTATAGTTGCTCTTCTAGGAGCGTATTCTTTGTATTTCGTCATTCACGATGGGGTTAACTCATGTTAGCTAGCTCATTTAGCTACCAACGATGTAATTCTTTATACTAGGACTTCTAGAATTTGGTATCGTCAACTATAACTCTTGTATATGCCTTTCAGATCGAAGTCTATTAGCCGCTAGGCTGAATAGTTGTTATGTATTGTAGCTTAACCTTAAATTAATATTTTCTTCCTATTTAAATTGCCGTTGTGTTGAGGCAGACGCACCTTAGTAGTGGAATGAGTGTTAGTTCTAATTTAACGAGTTACATTCGTGATATAGACTTTACCATATTTGTGTTGATTGCAGGTATAACCTAGATGTCTCACTCCAAATAATCCCTATTGGGATACATATGTCAAAAGCAACTGATCTAAATTATCTTAATAATCAAAGGACTGTCTTGTGTAAGATCTAGTTAAACCATATGTAATACTTTCAACTACTTTCTAATGAAATAAACTCATTAGTCAAAAGCGCAACAAATTAAACTAATTATTTTAAAATATAATGTTATTTATTTTGGTCAAACATTTATCTGAATATTGGGTTTGTCAGGAGAAACATACAATCTAAGTCAAAGTGATTGAAATGAGATAGCTAAGAAATGTATTTGGAAAAACTCGTATGGACGGAGTCAGTAATGAATGGGTGCTAAAGGAGTTTGGTTAGAGAGGGAGTCCAATATGTAAATGTGGAAGAAGCGTGTTACTTTGGTTTGATCATGTTGATAGGATGAGTGTGGATCACGTGATTAATCAAATATATGAAGGTATTGTGTGTGGATCAAAATGAAGTGGTGAGCCACGTAAGACTTGGCTAAATTTTGTAGATGAGTCTGTGGAAAAGAAAAAAACATTAAGAGATTTAAGAATAAAATAGCTTTTTTTTGACTATGTGCTTGGATGTTATTAAAGCAAAGGATATGGAAGTGTGTAAAAAGTTAGTGAGGAAGGATAAAGTACAGATTTTGTTGTTTTCTGAGCAAAATGGATAGTTTATTTCCTACCCGTAGGAGAATGGCGTTATTAAATATGTATATCTATGTATTTATATATGTATGTAACCATTCTTATTTTATATATAAAAACTTCATAAATAGTTTCCTTAATTTTATCTCTCTTACGCACACACAAACACACATAAACACCTTAAAAAGAAACAATTATAATGTTCAGAGCAATACTAGATAATTATTATCTTGTATTGCTCGGAACATATTTTCATAATGAAAAACCAAGGAGGTGAGAAGTTGTAGCATTTTCTTTAGAATAATAATAATAATAGTATTATCATATTTTTAAACTTTGTTTTGAAAATACAAACTATGATGCCTTTATTATAACAAAATTTTTATTGTAGAAAAAAAGATCATCTTTACCAGAAATCCGCCCAAGATTTCCACAACTTAAAGTGCTACAATGTATTTCTACTTTGTTTTATAAAACTTGACTATTTATTTTATTGAGAAAATAGTTACAACACTTGAATATATGTTATGATACAATCATAAAAATGTATATAATAGTATATTAAATATCGGAAAAAACAAAGTGAACAATAGATTATTTATAAACTATCCTTAAATGCAAAAATGCAAATATATTCATATTTATGATAAAAACCTTTCTCAAAATCAAAGGAATATTTTTGTAGATTTAAATTTTCTTACATTTTTAATAGCTAAGCTACTCTTAAATTAATTTACTTTTGAAAAACCAAATAAAAATATTTTCTGTCGTGAAAAATAGACTTCAAATATTAATTTTAGACAAAACTGGTATAATTGTGTCTAATATATTTTCATATTTCTTTAATAAACTGCAATTAAATTATTTTGAAAGAAAAACTAATATACTTTTTTTAAACATTATATAAAAATAAAACATTCACCCAATTTGAGACCAATAGTTAAGCCCTTTCTTAAAATCTGATATTTTAAATATAAATCAGTAATCAGCAGGTGACCTGGTGGTCTAGAGGTAAGGTGTCAGACTTCTGTGCTGGCTGCCGGGGTTCAATCCTCGGTCCCGGCACAGATTTATCTGATTACCAAACCCTTCCTTCACCTCTGACAAGACATCTTGTGAATGTGGGGAATTCCAGGCCTCCACCGTGGTTCGGATTCCACGTTAAACTGTAGGTCCTCCATTTCATCTCACAATCACCCTACCATTACACATTAGCGTAAGTGCGTATAACCCGAATGGGTAGTAAGACGCGGTGCTAAATAATAATAATAATAACAGTAATCAGCAAACCACACTTAAATAAATTTTACGTTAAAAACAAGAATACAATTTTGTTAGTCATTTAAAACATTCCTTATATATAAATTTTAAACATAATTCATTAGAGTGATTTTATAAATATTTTGAATTTTCAAAAATCATCAATCTTAAATCACCACTTAGTGAATCTCTATCCAAAACACAAGGATACAGTGTTATTTTTCAGGTAAAACACCCCCTAGATATCCACTTAAAGAAAAACCTCAGAGCCATTTACGAAAAATCAGCAACTCAAAAAAATCATCTTCACTATACTAGGGTTAAAAGAATCTTGAGGTATTTCCTTTTAACATAGAAATATCAAGTTTGAACAAATTAATATATATGTATCAGATATGTGGCCAAGGACAGACATACATAATTGTGAAAGTCAATTTTTTCTTCGGACAAACATGAAACGTAAATATTCCACATAATAAACTCTAAGCAGAAAATGATGACAATTACAACTTTCTCGAAACATTAAAAGTGATGTATACAATAATTCTACACTTTATTTGCTTGGTAGATACAGTGGGATAACCATTCTTACACGTGTTCTCATTTCATCCACTCCCTAAGGTTTCGGTGAAACCATTAACAACGTCTCCATACCAACATAAATAAACTAGCGACATTCATAATCCATTAGCTATCTAACTCGTCTATCCCCTCTTCAACATCCATCTGCTGTCTTGCATGAATGGCACAATCTTTTTATAACCGTTGTTGTTTCTTAGCATTATCTTACATTCGTAGTGGGACGATTGTTTACTTCCTTACATCCTGCTTAATTAAGTAAGTCTACTTTTCTATTTTGTATTTCTTTATTTATATTTATATTTATATTGTTCCAAACATTTTGCTTATTTGGTTATAATGATTCTTCCCTTCAATTGTAATTACTACCTGAAAACTTGGCAAAGATAACTTTAAGCCAAAGGCACGTAATTCGCTGTTCGACTTTGATCACGGCATAACACAAAAAATGTAAACTTTACAGCAGAAACATTTTAAAATTTGCATTTGACTAATAGCTGAATAATCATCATATAATTTGTTTAAATTGATTCTACTTTTGCATATATTCGGGTTAAGGATAACAGATCATATATTCGCCAAAAAAATGAACATTATTTCAAACGAAATGTAACTTTAATTTTACACTTTGTAACCCATGTTGGAATAAAATAAAACATACAATTTATTTGTATCAAAATATTCTTTGATACAGAAAGTAATAGACAGTCACACATATTATTGGATTATTTTAGAATGATTGATCTAAATCGAAAGAAGAAATAATTTTACTATCTTTACCAAATATTTTATTGGGTTTAATACTATTCTATTTTCCAAATATTGACACCTCAATTAGTCGTAATTACCTGTATTTTCCTTTTATATAACAGCTTTCAATTCAGAGCTAGTCTGCTCATAATCATAATCGTTTCCTGCTGATGCTGCTGTTTTAGCAAGTGTCAATATTAATCGAGTACAGGTGTGATCCAATTTCCCTTCGTCTGGAAACTCAAGTTGTACGGATTATAATAGGGCTCACAATAAATATCAAGACTAAAATGTTACATATTTAAAAAAAACACTGGCATGGCTCAAAATAAACTCTATTAAAACACCGACATAACTCAAATAAATTCTAAAACACCGGCATAGCTCAATAGAGATCGTAAAAATATCACTTTCTTGTATCATCAAGACAGATACAACTCAAAAGGACAAAGTATTTATGATAAATTACGTAAGTGATTGGTATTCGACTTACCTAAAATACAGACACAAAATAAAATGAACCAACATTAACGAAATAGCTTTATCACAAACATTGACTCAACGCTATATAAGCCACTGTTCAAGAAAACAGTATAACCTTCCATATACAACGTCTGTAAGTAACTGAAAATGAGTCAGTGTTGTTTAGTTGAAACAACATGGCTAACTTGACAACGACACAACTGCTCTCTGGTGCGAGACTAATGAAGTTGGAAATGTACAGATTTACTTGATACAAATATCGTACTTTTGGAGTTTGCTTAAGCTATAAACGTAAAATGGATTTTTTTTTTCAAGTTATGTCATTATAAAAGTCAAGCAGCAGTATTAGCTTTAGAAAACCTTCTCTTTGTTAAAGAAAATAATTCTGAAGGTATAAAGTTTTTATTAATGTTAATTAAATAATAAATTTTGAATTCATCTCTATATCTTTACATTTTTACAATAAAATAACTTCACATACATAATATTATATTTAAGATTTGGCCACATACTTTGAGGTGTACTGTGTTAAAAAAACATTGATATCTGGTATAATACGCTCCAATTGTTTTTCAGTAGAATATAAAAAACTCAAAATACAATATGAAAACACATTAATTAATAATATAAAAAGTGATTACATAGTTATGTTACAAACGTCCTTCACAGGACCAATTTGATAACGTGATAAACAAGGTGAAATTCAAATGGAAAAATAATTTGTAAAACAATAAATAAATTTATTAATAACAGAAATAATAATAATTAGGTTTACAATAATGTTACAGTATCACAAGTTTGAAGCTTGTTTCAATTAATAAGACTTTGTTAAATTTTATAGTCTTGCTGTAGCTACCAAGGCTGGGATGGAGCCAGGCTACAGGTAGATGTTTTCTAAAGGAGAAAACAATTAAGTAGTTATTAACAAAAGGTATAACACAAGATATACATATAGGAATTAATCACTCAGCTTGACTGGGCCTTAATACAGTATCTCGCAACACACTTTGAATAATGAAAAAACAATAGAAATATCTGTAAATATCAGTGGTCTATGGCTATCAAACAGGTGTCGATTAATAGGTACTATGGCTGTTCCCTTTCCCTATCAATACTGCCAGAGCATTCAATAGTACTAACAATACTAATTGGAATTACACTAAGAGCAACACAAAAAACAATAGGAGCCATAAACACAAGTAAAGAAAAAGGGAATTATTCATGCGGACCCTATTATGACACAAGTGGAGTTCCGTGGTTTGCTCACCCAAGCTAATACCGTACGTGAAGCGTGACTAATTGACTAACTCAAAACATAGATCTCTAATAACCCAACAGTGATTTGGAAAACAGGACAGACAGCCATACACATATTAAACAAATGCGCATGACGTTCACGGCGTCATGAGAGACATTGACTCAGAATAAATAAATGGAACTAGTGGAGGTTAGCAAGTCTGTGACTAAGACATTACCACATTCGAAGCTAGAGGCTCATAATGTAAAGACTGTATCATAAGGATACAGAGAAACATAGTCGTTATGACTGATATGCCACGTCTAATGGACACTAAATACTAGTCATAATGACACCTTTCCTTCAATCAGGAGGACAAAATTTTAATCAATTAAATAAACTCTTTTCATCTTGAAGTCAACAAGACTTGAAATGGATTAACTGTCCATTCGACATAATATTAAATTATCAAACAAAATTAAAGTCGGCTTCGACTATAGACACAGAACATATAGGATATCCAAAAATGTCTAGGTATACATCGTCTATTTTTTTTTAACAAAACCAAGACTACAAGTCATAAAGACTTAACGATGTTGCAAGAATACTTAAGTATTTCCTCCTGGCCAACACAGCGGCGGATTTGACGGCCAACACTTCATGTTCGCCGTTTCCTTCGTTGAGTAACGTTGTAGAGGTTTCCTCCTTCGATGCTGGGTTGTAGTAGATTAGTTATAATGTGAACCTGAGAAGCAGCCTTTATATACTTTCAAATCTGACTTGAACGGAACAAAACAAAATGGGTGATAAACTCAGAAATACGGGAAAGGATAAAGACGGATGAAGGTGGGGAGAAAGGAAAAACAAAGCTGTGATAACCACTAGCGGGGAAGGGGGAAAACATGGTTCCTTGGACTTCCGCTAGTCTTCTCTGCCGGGTAGGCGGTCACTTGGTCAAGTCCATTCTACACTTCTTTCGTTATCAGGTAGTGTAATGAATGCACGTGTGGCTGCAGTTTGGCCGCCATCATTGAATAATTTTCTTTTCTTACACGTGGCGAATAAATCCAAAAACATCTTGAAATGGTGAGTAGATACCAAAGCATCTTCTATTTAAATATATTCGTTTTGATTATATTCTTTAGGCTCAGCTATTATATTTATGAGATTTTGTAATATAGACGTCCTTTACTATACTTTCTAGTAGGCAGCATAGCAAATCTATGTAAATTCATCCGACATCATCCAATGGCATAGGGGATGCACTAAAGTATTTTATTCATAAATATAATAATGTTAATCCTCCTCTTTGATATATGCTACTGTAATTATCAAAATATTGATATTTAATTGTAGCTGTCCAATCTGCTTGATTAACATGCCACAGTTAAATAGATCCTAAATATAATATTACATTATTTATAGCGATCAACATGCCAAATACCATTAAGTTAAACAAAACAATATAAAATAAAAATAAATATAATGAAAAACATTTTATGTATATCCAGGAATCTAATTTTATGAGCTGTGTTGCATATCAAACCATTTAAATAACCATAATTGTCTCTATATTGACCAATATTAATCAAAAAACCTATGTGACCATATAAATTTTGTTTACTCTTAATGATGTGATTGTTAAAATGTTCAAAACTACACACATATATATATATATATATTGGAAATTGTGCTCTACGTATGTTAAACATGTCTCATTATTGGCTTAAGGCCCATGTCTCTGTCGAGTGCAAGTCTAAAACCTATTTTGAGGGATGGTGGGCGGGAGGGTGAAAGGCATGGCGTGGCTTCACAACCAATCAAAGTACTCTTCCACTCCAACAAGAACAGATGGCTCACGCAGACCATAGATGGCACTAATTACCGGACAGGTTTTGCAGAAAAATCATACGTTTGGAAGTATCAGTTTTCTCGAAAATGAGTGAAATGTTTATATTAATATTTTCAAAATCTCTTATAAAATAATGTACAGATGTTTATTAATTGTTTGATTTTCTAATTTTTTGCTATGAAGTTTCTATTGAAATGTGTCAATTTTATCGATAGTTAATCACTATTAAAGATATAGAAGAGGTGTGTATATAAAAAGTATAACTTAATAAACATGCTTCTACTCTTGAATAGACCATTTCTGAAAATAAAATTGCAAAACAATAAAAATACTTGAAAATAACGGTTGTTTTTTCCATGGCTCTGCATTTCCACGCCTAATGAAAGGGGCCAGTCACCTTGACTTAAAGGAAAATATTAGCAGCATTTGAAACTTAGTGCTAAGGAATAATGTTGAAAATATCAATGATGCAGGTGGTATTAGATACAGAATTAATGTTAAGAAGAGCAAATGAATAAAGGAATCTTTGGAAAGGTATACAGCAAAGAATAGTTAAAATTGGGGTGGAACATTTTAGGGATACGATAGTTTGGTGAAGACAATTGTAAAAGGCGTGGTGGAAAGGATAGATTTTAGAGGGAGACTAAAACAGAAGTACGAGAATCAGATTGCGAAAATGTTACTAAAAGAAGTTAGGAAAAATTTGAGAGCTGCAGCAAACAATCGCAAGATTGATGACCTAATGATGAATAATCATGTATTAATAAGATTTGAAAATCCACATATCAGAAATAAATTATTTTAAATATACATTATAATATTAACCAATAAAATAACGCTCTTAATGGACTAGTATTTAAAAGTAAACACACTATACACTATCAGTATGTAAACAGTGTAATATACTGCTATAAATAGAATATGTTTGACAAACTGTGTTTTATATTTAGTGTGTAACTTAAGCTATCAACGTTTTTGATAAACCAAATATCCCTGTCATTATAAATAATTTCATAAATAAATATTATAATCTGCGTACCAAAGTTGTAGTAACTACATACAAGTATGTCATAAAAGGAAATTAGTCATATAACTACACACTACTGTGTAAGATAGTGTGCATGTGTGTGTGAGAGAGAGAAAGAGAGAAATTTTTTTAGGAGATATATTGTGTGGAAGAAAGTAATGTAAGGACATGCAAGAAAAAGTTTGAGAGAGAAATTTAGAGAGGGAGAGATTATTTTAGGGAGAGAAAATTAGATTTATAGAGAGTAAATTTTATTTAGAGAGAGTAAATTAGGTTTAGAGAGTGTTAGAGAAAGAAATTAAGAGAGTGAGATTGAGAGAAAGAGATTTTTAGTTAGAGAGTGAGACGAAGAAAGTGAGAATAAGAGAGAGAGATGAAGAGAGTAAGATTAAGATAGTGATACTAATAGAGTGAGATTGAGATAGAGAAAGAGTTTGAAATAAAGGGAATTTGAAAGAGGGAGAGAGGGTTTGTGAGAGATTGTCCAAGAGAGATAACTTTCGAGAGAGAAAGAGAGTTTGAAGGCGAGCTTAATAAAAAGAATATTAAAGCTATGAGGAAGAAATTGGGTAGTAAAGAGTATATGTGAGTGTAGAGATTTTGTGAGACGGAGGGATAAGGTGTGAGAGAGAGAGAGAACGAGAAAAAATTATATCAGAGAGTTTTATAGCTTGAATGTGTGTGTGCGAGAGAGAGAGAGAGAGAAAGAGAGACTCTGAAAGTGTGTGAGTACGTGAGAGATTCCAATAAATAGAGGGAATGCGAGAATATAGACGTGGTACTCAAGCATTACAGTACTCTGAAATATCATTCCCTCAAAATTAAATATCAACATGGAACATAACTGAACTTATTATATTTGTAAGAATATTAAAAAATAGTTTAGGTACACAACATATTACTCTTAAATAACATATCCTCAAAATTAAACCTTTAAATGAAAACGTAGCTTAACCTAATTATTTGTATTGTGTTATCATTATTATTATTATTATTATTATTATTATTATTATTATTATTATTATTATTATTAGCACCGCGTCTTACTACCCGTTCAGTTTATACGCACTTATGCTAATGTGTAATGGTAGGGTGATTGTGAGATTAAATGGAGGACCTACAGATTAACGTGGAATCCGAACCACGGTGGAGGTCTGGCATACCACTCACAGTATTGTGTTACTATTATGATAAAATGGACATCAAAACCCATTATTTGAAAAAAAAAATGAAAACAAATCGTATACTTTGATAATCAAAATGGTTATTTTTTAGCACTGTTCAGGATCATTTTGTCGTTTTTGAGCTACACACATAAACATATTTAAACATCATTTAATCATATGCGAAACTTAACGTAGGTATTATTTTCATGAACTCAACAACTTATCCTTTTAATTTTCATTATATACATAATATTATTGATTTAAACGTGAATTAACGATAACAACATTAAAAAAAAAATTCCACAGTTTAGGAATCTCAATTTAAATGTGCATCAAAAGCATCCAAAGAGAAATATTCATCAAATGTGTTCGGACCAACTTACTAATGAAGATTGAGTTATAGTTTTCTAGCCAAAGAAATATATTCTATTTAGAGATTAACAGAAAAACAACTAATAACTGTTTCCATATTGATTAAATAAAGAATGAAAAACTTAAAAATCTCTGTGAAAATCGGGTTTTCTAGAAAAACTACTATTTTTCCCGAAATCCTGGACTCCCTAACCATAACAATATGAGTTGTCTTTTGTCAAAATATGTTCAGTCATTTCTTCGTAATTTCTACTACCGGAAACGAGCTTATCAAATTATATATGAGGATTATATTTGTAAAACTATGAGCAAAATCATTTCTCTCGTGTATCAATAAGTTTATTTACGACTAAGAGAAAGTTTGTTTTCTCTCTTTTCCACCATTCATTCTCCTTAGCTAGGAAAGTAAATTCTAGTTATTTTTTATATATATTTTTTTACGCTAAAGTAGAAGTGCGCACGTGAGCCTTCCAATATCAAAATATATTTATAAAAAAATATCTGAGAGTCAGTCTTCCTTGAATCCTTCGTAACTTTCGTTTCGAACCTTGATTTCCTCCTCATATTTCATGCCCATTGTTCCTTTCGTTTGTTGCTGTGTTGTTTCGTCATTTTGTCGCCAGGCTGCGCCTTCGTCTGTTCTTGGAGCGGAAACTCAACGCGTCTTTTCACGTAGAGTAAAATACGACGCCTTTTGTTATTGTTCACGAGGAAGAAAAGTAATTTTTGTCTTCTTCCAGGATGTGATGTATAAAGTTGTGCGCAACAAACTAAGGAGCGGTTATGGTTGAAGAACCAAATCTACACTGAATAAAATGGAAAGAGATATTGTGCATTATGACTTTTAAGCTAAAGATGACACTGTGAACATGTACTGTATGATACTCTAAGAGCTTTGTATATTTATATACATAATTTAACTCACTTTTAAAGTGTTTCTAGCTTTTTGCCATAAATAGGCACTATATTTTACTCTTTAAATAATAATATTCACACCACTAATACCTGTAGTTCCGTTTCAGGGATAGCAATTTTTTTCAAAACTTGGTAAACTATATCCACCGCCAACAATTTACTCTACGTTTTGAAAATATTTCCAAATAGATATTGTTATACGAGAAAAGACTAGTCATGACCAAAATCCAAACCACATCTATGGTTGCATGGTCTAGAACGTCACTTTCAAAAGAGACTGGATTGTTATTGAATTGAAGTCAGAGATCGAAGTTTAAGTCTCAGATAGATTGATTTACGTTTATTTTTTACATAAATGCTTATAATTCTTTTTCCATACAAATTCTACTTGATTAATTTTAAAATATTTCTTCTTAATCTCCAACTCAATAGTGTAATTAATTGCGGGCAGTACAGACGGGTAGTAAGAATTGGGAAGGTCGAATATACAGGAAGTGAGCCCACATTTTCATGGTGGTAGAGAGTAAAACCATTTAGGTAAAACCAACCTGAGTTCACCCAAGCGAGATTCTAACCTTGATCTTCCCGTTCTCGGCAGTCAGGTTTAACACAAAACTAGCGCGATATTCAATTATGCCACTGAGGCGGGTTTAAAATAATTAAATAATACATTTTTTTTAAATATGACAATTCATGCTTCAATGTTTATCTATTTAAACTTGGAAAGTATTTTACCGTATAATGTTTCATGAAGTTAACATACTTACACACATACATACAAAGTTAACACACAGATTTATTGACTAGAACTACATTAGCTATGGTTTCTTTTCAAACTACATGGATTTATTAAATGTAGACTTTAGCAAACAAACCAAAATGTTTTTATAATATACAACAAATAAAGCTTTAAGTATAAGAAGAATTCCTTTTGTAAAGAAAATAAGAATGTGGAACTAGGTAATATCAAGTCACAAAGTGACTAAGACCACCTTCTTCGTAATCCTTCCAGCTACAAGGCATTTATTTCAGAGACAGAAAAACATAAACAAAAGTCTACTTTTGTTACAAGCAGGATTTCGGAAACGGTTGACATTGTTATATGACATCTTTCAGCTCTGAACATGAAACAATATACTATAGTTGGAGGGTTGGTTAAGTATGGGGGGGGGGGGGGGGTGGAGTGTTAAATAAATAAACATTCATACATTTTCCGAAGAGGGACTTATGATATAGATTAAAATGGGGTATATTTGAATAGTTTTACATAATGAATGATAATATATAATTTTAATGCTTAATTAAAGATTAGTTTTACATATAGATTAATTATTGAAAAACTGAAATGATAAAGATAATTTATTAAACAATTTGCTAAAGATCTATACCTGTAGAATGTTTCTTATAAATAGCCAAATAAGTCATCCATATTTTATTACTGTACAAGTCTTATACAACGTGTATCTAAAACATTTCATCAAACTTTGGCAGGCTATTCTTTGGGTGAAAATAGAATAATTCACATCAGCAACATAGGGTCCATCTTAAGTATTAAGGGTGGTATACTCCCCTAAAGATAGAGCTAAAAACGATTATTGTGTGAAATAGTATGAAAACTGATTAAGGTATTACAACGAATCTTTGTATACTACTTATTGAAACCTTGATCATTAATAAACTAAATGTGCTGTTGCCGTTACCCACCCCAATCATGTAAAAAATGTGGGGTCGTAACACCTTTTTCTGCAATAAAATATGGCAGATTAAGTATTACTAGTTTTGACTTAAGATTACAGAATAGGGATTAAAAATTAACAAAATAGTTGTCTTGGAGAGACTGTTTATCTTTCCTTGTTTTCGAGATAATCACACAAGTTTGAGCTCAGAGACAAGTGTAAATGCCTGCCAGGTAGGCAACCAGAATCGCAGTGTCACTTCGCACTGCAGTCGTTTAGACATTTTTACCGGCAAGTGTAACTATGTATCACATTTTAACATCCCTGTCGAGTTATGGGAGTTACAACACACTCACTAAATAAATTTATAAGGACTTTGGTTGAACAAAATAAAGATATAAACAAGTTTGGAGAAATTTCTTCTGAGTAGTAATGTGGAGGGATGTTTGGATATCACATATTTGGCCTTTACTAAACATGAACAACCTTACCTGTGAAAAAACAGCTGTTACAGTGCACAGACATATACATATCTCATCTCAGGCTGAGCAGTAGAGCACGAGAGAAAAGAAAGAAAAAATTTGTACTTGAAATAAAATTAAAAATTAAAGTAAAAAAGTTATTTATTTACTGTTTTGAAGTGAACACAGTAAATAAATAACTTTTTTACTTTATTTTTTCAGTGTTTAGAACAAAATAAAAAAAACAAGTACCCTGCCTATCGATCGACCAGTATCAAACACAATTAGGACATACAGTATTATTCACAATCGTAAATATTTATAAGGGACCCAGTGGTAAGGTTATAGTACAATTTAAGTGACCTACAAAAAAAATTTTATACATAAAATAAAGATATAATTTAAAAAAAATGGCAACACAAATGTTCCTCACAATGATCCGATATGGGAAACTGCGAGAATAGAGGTCCCGAGTCTTTTATACTCTTATAGAACCGTAAGGAGTTAAAAAAAAACTGTAGTCTTTTTATATCTAGGGGGGGGGGGGTGTGTTCCCGAAATTCACACACGAAATATAACTGGACTGGCCTGAGTTGAATTGAGTCTTGGAGAAAACGAATAATTTTAAAAAATCACAATTATTATAATTAACTTACGAGATGGTAGGAATAAAATAAAAAAATACCTCGGGAATTATTGAAAATTCTCACAACATACATTTGGTAAACAAGGCTTGTTTGTGTGTTATTTTGGAGAAACTCGGATACTTTTCCTCCTTCATAAGCTCCGATGTGTTGCTATTTATTACATTAGTGAGTTATGCTTAAACGTCTCACACTTGGGTGGGATTTTAATCATTACACTCACTGGAGTATTAAAAGCTAAATTAAGAAATACTAATCGTAGTTCTTGTATGTTTTAGTTCCTAGCTTCAAAAGCAGATTCATAGTAAGTATTCAAAATAGTGGCCCCTAACGTAATTGCAATAATTGAGGTGGCGTATCAATGACTGGCGTAATCTTTCGAAAACACGTGGAGTTTCTTGAACTTTATCGCGTGCAGAACCTATTCTGACTAACAGGTCTTCCTCGGATTCAATGGCTGTCTCGTACACCAAAGCTTTGAAAAAACCCCACAGAAAAGGTCTAACGGATTAAGGTAAGGAGAGCGCGGTGGCCCACACAGCAGCTATACTGGCTGCCTACCTGGCAGGAATTAACACTTGTCTTTGAAATCAAACTTGTGTGATTATCTCGCAAACGGGGAAAGCTAGACACTTTCTCCAAGACACCTTTTTGTTAATTTCAACTCCATGTTTTGTAATATTAAGTCAAAAATAGTAATACCTACTCTGACATATTTTATTGCAGAAAAAAGTGTCACAACCCCCTTTTTTACATGATGGGGGTGGGTAACGGTAAAAGCACATTTAGTTTATTAATGCTAAAGGTTTCAATAAGTAGTATACAAAGATTCGTTGTTATACCTTAAGCAGTTTTCATAATATTTCACACAACATTTGTTTTTAGCTCTATCTTTAGTGGTGTAGACCGCCCTTAATATTTAAGATGCACCCTAGGTTGCTGTTGTGAATTATTCTATTTTCACCCAAGGAATAGCCTGCCAAAGTTTGATGCAATGTTTTAAAAAATACACGTTGTATAGGGGACGTATCCTGGCACAGATTTATCTGATTACCAAACCCTTCCTTCACCTATGACAAGACATCTTGTGAATGTGGGGAATGCCAGGCCTCCACCGTGGTTCGAATCCCACGTTAAACTGTAGGTCCTTCATTTCATCTCACAATCACCCTACCATTACACATTAGCGTAAGTGCGTATAACCCGTATGGGTAGTAAGACGTGGTGCTAATAATAATAATAATAATAATAATAATAATAATAATAATAATAATAATATAGGGGACGTAGTTTACTTAAAATATTTTTGCGAAAATATATTAATCCAAACTGTAATACATTATAATGATGAAGCTTGTATGATCATGTATTATTTATGTACAAATATGATCACATAATATTATATCATCAAGTTAAATATCAAAAATCATAATCTAGATTAATGATGTAATATTATTTTGGTAGTTTTCACTTTATCTATCTTGGAGACTAGAGTTTGCCTATGGCTTCGCTCACATTTAACTCACTTAAAATTTATTATGCAACGAATCATTTAAACTACTAATAATACCATTTCAGACAAGTACGAAACAAAGGAAATGTTTTACATGTCGAAGACTATGGAACTAAGATAAGGTTCTTAAATTTTTGCAGTCTTGCATCTAGAGGCATTGTTGTAGTGAACATAAAATTAATAGTCACAATTTTATTCTACTAATGGAAAAAATAGGAAATTAAAAGAACAATCTAAAGTAATCACCCATCACACCAATCAAATTGTACTTTTTGCTTAGTACCCAACAATAAATGAGAAAATCATTTGCAACGTTACCGCACTCAACACAAGAGACGACTTGAAATGCTAGTGAATAATACAACTTTCTTGATACCAGTGTTTTATGTGCATCCGGAAATGCCTAAAGAAAAATAAACTCGACACCCCCTACCCAGAAAACTCTCTGCTCAAATCAAGTGCCATGCTTTGTAACCACGCCTAGCACGTATGTTTAATGCCTACGTTTGGTTCTTTCAAAGCAGCTTTGTTCGCTGATAATATATCGTGAGGGTGTAGAACTTGCCCCGTACCCGGGAAAATAAAGGAGTGCTACAGCAAAAGTCCAGTCTCGCTCCAATGAGTACGTTTGAGTTTTCTGGCAACAAACAAACCAACATACACACAAACATTCTAAAAATATATTATTGAGTCTTCTTTTCGTTTAAACTTCTCAGGAAAAATATAAACTCTACAAAATTTCAAAAGTATAGACATAACTTGAATCGCTAGATGTTAAAAGTAAAATTTGCTTGTGGGAAACAAATAAAAACTGTTTTGTATGAAAATGGATATTTTTATTAGCTTTTTTTAGAGATCAATCTCTTCCTTTGTTTAAACTTGACCATCTTATTTGTTGAAAAATGATCTTAAGATTTTACTGAATATTTTTCAGAGTTGATAATACCTATGACTTATGTACTTTGGACATTTATCGCTGATAAAGGTAGTTCTGAATTCCAATAAAACCATTTCTGATATTTTCTTCAGCTTGGATTAGATATTTATAAATCAAAAAATTAGATTACAATATTGTATAAAATTTAAATAAAACTTAAGTTAGAAGCATAAACAAAAATAATCAGATTACACATCTTTGAAGATCTTTCACGTTCTAATATTTAAGTATACTATTATAATTAAAACAAAACAATCTTAAAAGGAAACCTGTTTATTTTTTGGGGTGCCTAATACTCAACTCAATACCCGTACTGTAGTTCAGTAGATTTATATTATTCATAGTAAATTCAACCATCCCGTCATTAACTCTGTGGCTACCCGAGGGTACCTGAGTTCAAGTCCTCTCGGGTACCTAAAATCTATCCTTCTAACTACGCTCATCACCACAGGAAGCTTTTAAGTAGTAGTGCTGTAGTCCAGCTGTGAACCGAAGACCTACATAACTACAGGGTTCTAAGCTACAACTATGATACTATGAAAGTAACAAATAATAATAATAAAATAACAGATGTGACATTGTTAAATTATCAAGTATACTATAATTTACGCAAATAAATCACCCAACCCTAACTGCAGCACGTTGTCTAAATTACAGACTAAATTATAGGCTATATGTATTGTATGTAACAAAAGATCAAATTTTATTATATATTATTTACTTCACAATAGATAAATTACTATAACCTATTATTTTATTTTATTACTTTAAGTTAACAACTCACAACTAAGATTAGATTCATATATCTATATTTAAGAGCATGCATCACATGCCAATCAACTCTGAAATACAATCGCTTAGAAATCGTAAGTTTACACGAAAACTTTTGTACGTGGATGATTTAGGATTAAACATTAATAGAGGTAAGGTAAATAGAAGTTCTTAATACTGAACATTGTCGAAATATTAAATTATACATGGATGAAAACTGCAATGAAAAGGCCATTTTTGACCATTTTATACCGTCTCTACAGCTAAGCAATGTGCACAAATATTTATTCTTTTATAATAATAAGGACGTACATTAGCTATTAACAAAAAAATAATTGTCTCTTTGTTCCCTATCGTCACTGCAGAAAATTTCTAGTAATCATTCAAATACGAATGCACTGTACACATTTCTGACATATCTTGGTATTTTTCTTTGTTCCGTTTACTCCCATATGTCACATACAAACACATACACACAAACGCGGATGCGAGCTGGGAGATGGGTTGGACCTGCTATGATGAATGCTCTTAAGATCGATGAAATAAAATTAGGGTAGAAAGGTTTTTTTAAACTTAAGTAAAGATTTAACATTTCAAAGTTTTTTGACCTAAGCTTAAATCCATGGTGGGCAGGGAAGTGGTTAAAAGTCAATAATTTGCTCAACTGAGCTATATATGCTATTCAACTAAAAATGTATCTTTCTAAAAGCAGGCAAAAAGGAATAAGTCATATACACACCAATAATGCTCCACAGATACTCATATTAGTAATATGTCATAAATTTTAAAATATTTGTTCAGGCAAAAAGAAATATTCCCTATATTGCCCTTTTTCTTGATTTTAAGGAATAATAGTTTTTGCATGCAGAAGGAAATAAGTCGACCTGTTCCCTTTTGCTTGAACACAGTATATTAACACAATGTATTAACCTCGTCAACAATAAGTATATTGCTATTTTTAAAGAAAGAGTGTATCTATCTCGTTGATCACTATATACACTATGGAAACACTCGAATAGTCATAAAATCAACTGATTTTAACATTGACAACCTAACAATTTTGTATGATGTTCAAGAACATTACTTGTAGTGTACTGTAGTCCTTTTCTTCATAATATTTAAATTAAATGTTTTATGACCTACAATGAGTGCAAGAGCAAATTTCATGAAGCAACTTAAAGCATCAATATGCAAAGTAGACAAAATCAAGTATTTGATAAGTTTTTTATTTAAATATACAATAAATTATCCAATTTGGATAAATGAAACTAACCTCACTTGCAAAACTATTACTTAACAGTCTTATTTTAATACGTTATCTAATTTACTACAACAATCTACCAAAATCCTGGTAAAACTCTTACCTTATTTTAAATCTCGATTCCAAATTTTGTCTATTATAAAATAAAACTTGTGGCTTGACATATTAATATAATACAAATAAACAAGGTGCTATTCACAAAATATTGAAAGCCCCTTCATTTCATTCACTTATTATGTCTTTATTTATAAATTGATTCAATTATCTATCCTGATTTGTTCCTAGGACTATCATATCCTATCCAATATTACCTAGTTTGTAAACCCGCTAAACAACTGCCAAATAACCTTAATTAAAAATAATGTAAAACTTTTATTAGACCACAGTTTTATTATTGCAAAGAATATAAATATAAAATACCAATTCAAAAATATTTTCTTCAAATTGAATAAAATAATGCTTTTCATTCTGACTTAAACATATCTAAGAAAGTGCAAACACCATTTCGGTCAAAGCATTGGATGATTATTATTAAGGTTTCAGGCAATATTCTTGATTTAGAAAGACTTTTTGATTTATTTATGTATACATTTATACAAAACCAACATTAACATAACCTGCTTATGTTTGATCACAAGATAATAAAACTAAATTCTAAGTTTCCATTTTAACATATATTGATGTGTTACCCAACTCTTTGAGAGGTACCATTTCTGGACCCTCCACTGGTGAGACATTTAACCTAAAAACTTCAGATGAGGAGGCAAGTATCAGTGCCCAATTAATTACAGCGCACAACATCTCTGTGAAAGGTGAGCCGAGTTCTATAAAAGATTAGCCTATTTTGTTACTACCGCCGGTTTTAGGCCAAAATGAATACTGAAGAAGTAGTCATACTTTATCTAAGTCTATCAGAATGTGATGATGAAGATTTGTACCCTGATTTTATAATGAATCATAGTAATTTGGGAGAAACAAGTGATTCAAGTTCACAGTCTGAATCCTCAGCATTACCTCCAAAACCAATAAGGAAAAATGAGCATAATCACCCTGGAAGTGAGTATCATGAAGCAGCTATTTCAGAAACAAATAAACCTACTTTATTATATACATGCAATGAGGATCTAATTCAACCTAATGAAGAAGACGTAGACTCTAGGTCACATTCTTTAGCTATGCGTTTGGAAAGAAAACACAAAATAAATTCCGGAGTAGCTTATGTAAGAACAAAAGGAAAATCTGTCCACCAAAATGCACTACAACCATTGAAAGAAAATTGGGTGAAAAAATTCAAAGACAAAATCAAAGAAGAAAACGATTTTAAATGACTACAGAGATTTGAAAAGCTATAATAAGATACTAGCTTATGTTGTTGGGCTCATGCAATGCAAAAAAAGAAGTCTGTGAGAAAAAGGATGGTCAATCCTGAGAAAATGAAAAAATAGACATTTTACTCATACTTACACAATTGAAGTCAATGGATAAAGATGTGAAGTATGCAAAAAGTGTTTCGTGGCCACTTTGGATGAAACTCCAAAAGTCGTTTACAATGTTATGCATAACAAATCAGAGAGTACAGCTGGGACTACTCAGAAAGACAAACTTGGGAAGCATGCACCGAAAAACAAAACCCCATCTTAAGTTATTGATGAAGTTAAGAATCATGTTCTTTCATTCCCAGCTTATGAAAGCCACTACTTTAGACGGGATTATGCACAAAATTATCTCTCTGGAGATTTGAATTTAAATAAAATGTATGAACTTTACTTGGAGAAGCCAGTAGCTGCTAATCATGTTTCAAGAAAAACAATGTTATTCAAAACACTTAATTTAAAATTTAATAAAACCCATATTGACAATACAACACCTGTGATATGCTTAATATGCAGATACAGATTGCTAGTGTAAAATCACAAGTTAATGAAATTGAATCAAAACTGATCTAGCACTAAACTGAAGCATATGGAGCAATCGACCAGAAAAGAGTATATAAAGATTCAGCCAAATCGAACAACAAAGAAAAGGTGTATTCCTTTGATTTACATCAAAGTCTCCCTACTCCACATTTAAAAATTTATGTGGTATTTTATAAGAGACAGTTGTATACTTTTAATCAAACCATTCAAGACAGTTAGACAGGCTCACCTTATTTATATGTGGCACGAAGGAATTGCAGGAAGGGGAGGAAATGAAATTGCATCTTGTTTGTACAAACACATTCTTGAACATGTCCCACATAGTGTAGAGCAGATAACCTTTTACTCAGATACATGTGATGGACAAAATAAAAATAATATGGTCGCTACCATGTTTCAGCTTGCTCAACAAAACCACCCAACTTTTAAACGTATCAATCATAATTTTATTGTTAGTGGGTATACACATATGAAATGCGATACTGACCATGCAGCTATTTAACGCCAAAAGAAACACAGCAATATATTGGTATACCACACTCATGATTGGTATCAATTGATTCAAACTGTAGGGAAAAATATTCCATATTATTGAAATGGAGAGAGAATCATTTTTCAAATTTGGGATGCTTCTGAAGGGACACATTTTTCAAGTACAAAAATTGGATGAAGATGGATCATGTTTTCTTTGGAGGACTGTGAAGTGGCTCTGCTTTGATTAAATTGGCGTGGTGGGCTTCAAAACTATGCTGAGTAATGAATAACCTTTCAAAAAGATTTACTTTAGAAGACGAGACCAAAATGTGCAGACCGTACAGTTGGAAATTGCTCATAAAGGGTCACACCCTGTAAGCAAGGAGAAGAAAAATTATTTTCTATCCATACTTCCACTGATTCCACAGCTCTTTCGTCAATTTTATATAAATTTGCATGTACAAAAAACTTGAGGGATGTAGATCCTGACATTAACATGTCTGCTTTAGATGATATTGAAGATGACTGAACTTTGTTGAGGATACTTACAACTGTTTTTACCATTGGATTAATTCATCTTAAAAGGTGGTTATTTTATTATTACACTATGTTTAAATCTAGAGTTTATGAGTATATATATGAATTTGTTTAATTATTTTCTAATAATTTTGATTAACCTGTATTAATATTAATTAATCTGAAATTTTTAATACTAATATATTGTATATATTATGGCTAAAATTTTCAGATTAATTAATATATATATATTATGGTTAAAAATTCAGATTAATTATTATATATAATAATATATATAACAACATAAAAATTTCAATTTTTAATAGAATTTAAATAAAAATAAAACACTGTAACGAGTATATTTGAATTATAGAAATCAAAAGCTGTGATTTTATTTCCAGCCAAAGGTAATAAGTCAATTATATTAAAGATTATATATGTTTTGTGTCCATTCTTTAATGAGCACCTAAAACTAGTTATAGAAGGACTACAAGAAATATTTTAACTAATCATCTCGATTTAGGGCATTCCAAGGAGTATTTAAGTTTGAATAACTCAAAACTATGATTTTTTTACTTCTCCCCTTTTTCCTGCCTATCACGGAAATATTCGTAGAATTAATGTAGGATCAGTTTATATTTCTTCAATAGTAATATTGATTCAATTTAGACATAAACATATATAATTATGTATAAATTAAGTTTGCTAATCATATATATATGTATATATATTAATAACAAATTTAACTTAGAGGCTGGCAGAATATAAAAATTTAAGGGCATTGTCTCACTGCATGGCAATCTTTATTGAATCCCAGTGAAAAACAATGGCTCAGATAAGATATTATATCTCTGTCCTTATTAATTAATTGTTTATTCAGGAACTATCTCTGGAAACGAACGAACACCTCACTTATAATAATTACTCAAAAGTATCAAACTTCTCCAATTTTTTTTATAGTAAGGTATATTTTTAACTGGACACTTCAACCAAGCTCCAAAACTATATAAGACCACAAAATTGAGTTATTTGTTGATTTAAAAAAATGTTTATATTTTTAGTTCCTGTTTAGACCAATATATACATGAAAGGTATGAACACAGGTAGTCAAAAAACTTAAAAAAAAAATTCTAATAAATGTATATACATGAAAAGATTACTATATTATTTAAAAGTAAGTAATATATTCACCAGAGGATTATTATGTATATTAATTGCCCTTTAATTTTACTAGCTCTAAAAGAAACAACGTCTTTAACACGATGAAATATTAAAGGTTTCTTCAACAAATAATACATAGGACCTTACAAATAATTCTCCATCTTCTTCTTGCGGCTGCTGATGATGGCCAATTCAGCATGTCTCTGTCAAATTCTCCATATACATCGGAAATGTAATGAAGAATTTTCCCCATATTTTGTCAACTTTGTTCTTTTAATGGGAGTTTTACGAGAAGGATTGGATTGATTCTGCCCCAGAGCTTTGCAATCACCCATTTATTGAAACAAGTTTGTTTAACGAGTCCATTATTGAAACGTATTTACGTATCCTTTCCTTTAAATAATACTTTAAACAACACAGTTCACTATATATAGCTGTAGCTTAATTATGAATTTTGCACTGTACGCTTAGCATTGTTTACTATTAACTACGTACTATACATGAATATAAACCTAGACTTATATGTATAGATCTAAGATCAAATTAAATAAATAGAGGAAATATATTGGTCATTTATCGCGTAATTAAGACAATATCTTTGAAAACCCATAGGAAATGGTTTTAACAAGTAAAAATATAGCCTATTTCCATTCTGAGGTTATAAGAAATATTATTATCATCACCATCATCACAAAACTTCCCAGCTTGTGGCCATTTCCATTTGGCAAAATGCCTCCACATTTTTCTAACCACCTAACATTCTTCCTCCTTTAATTCCACATTTAATTCCTCATTTAATAAAAAATACATGAGTGAAAACTCTGTCTAATTATATTCATATTCGGGCATATTTCGGACATAAAAACACCCAAACAAATACAATCTATCAATTATTTATTAGAAAATTAGTATCACTAAAAGTATTTAGGGCAATGTACAAGATGCTAGTTTAAAAGTCAAAAGTATGTAGGAATAAAAATGGGATGTTTGTACTTATATTTCATAATGTTGAACACCTTAGCTCAGTTGGTAGTGCACTATTAAGTTAATGAAGGTGAACGGACTACATCCTCTTATGCTCTGAAAAATTATCATTGGAGAAATTTGCGGTACCCTTTGTCTAATGTAAGAAAATACACAATGATAAGAACGTTATCAGAATGTCGTGACAATCTTACAACATTTGTTTTGCTTGATACATTCTTTACATTTTGAAGTAAATGGATTGTTCTTGAATTATGTATCATGATGAACAAGGTATATATATATATATATATATATATATATTATATATATATATGTTTGTTGGTGTCTGTGTTCATATAAATACATAATTTAATTTAAAAGAAAGAATTTAGGCTATATTATTTTAATGATTATTTATTAGTATACTATATATGCTATAAGTACACCTAAAGGTATAGTTAAGTTATATTTTTGATACCTTTATAGCAGTGAGTTATAATTAGGAACAACGTATGTTAAAAGTACATCTTAAATAATTGTCATGTAGTGATGGAAGAAAAAGCTTAATACATCTAATTTACAAGTAAAATTTTAAAATAACTTATTAGGTACATATTAGCCGACATTGTTTCGCTCACGGATCATATATCTGGATGCTATATAAATAACCACGTGCCATAAATAATAAGGCGTACAATGAAAGCTGTCCCGTATAACTCCGATGTTTAGTTTAAGAGTGTATTGGCAATAAACAAACAAAAATTCAGCCAGTGAAACAATCTAAAATTACATTATTAATCTTAATGTTCTTATACCAACCAGGAAAATATAGAGATATTACAAAAAAAGATGTACAGATTTAACTTTAGATTTGTATTATAATAATTATGTAATAAGAGATTCACATATTAAATATTTATTTACGGAATATTTAGCAGAATTCTTACTATATAAATCAGTAATATATGAAATGATTGAAAAATTATGTGGATGTAGACACTTTCGAATAAATATTCATCACGACTGATATAAAATAACATAATAGATTGTGATTCTCATTTAATCTCAAATATTGACTTTACGTGCTTTGTAGTCTGCTAAAATTAACTACGGCTCGATCAATATGTTATTGTTTGTTAAAACTCCAATGTTTACAATAAAAAACATTTTCATGTTCACCATAGCAACTTGAACACAGAGGGGTTCACAAATAGTTGTCTATACTCTAAGAGCTTAGTCATGATTTACTCAAAATCAATGTCAATTTGCTCCAAATTGAAGCATTCCCATGAATATTTCAGATAAAATATATTCACACAAAATCACAACTTTATATTTAACTATATGTAACCAAGTTAGTTAATTTTAATTATAATATACTATACGTTATGAGTTAAAATTTAAATTTGTTTTTCAAAATTATTTAAGCTAGGCATAGTGCCACTTTCATAGTCAGAATTAGCACGCCTCAAGGTGGTGATAGACTAAATACACGACGACACCTACCTAAATCGAATAGATTGGGCCAATTTGCATGTTTAATTTTCCCATTTCATTATTGTCTAGGTAGGTGCCGTCTTGTATTTAGTATAGAACAATACGTTAGATTTACTTAGTTGACTATAAAATTGCACTTACGCGTTTAACAGTACCTATTAATATTTTACCAGTAATATAGTAGTAAATATTTATCATATATGCACCAACTACGCATTATAACAGAAAAATACAAGATATGTTTGATTACAATAGATATACAAGAACAAAGTTTGAAGTTCCAAATTATTACTGTCTTGTTGCGACACGGGCCAACAATAGTTCTAGGTGGCAAGATCAAATGTGGTAGGCTTGAAAAGCAATTATCAGTAACAAAACAGCTGAACTGACGCCAGACTACAGTAAGGTGATTCTAAAAGAAAAACAGTGAGGTAATTATAAACATAGATTAACTGGAAATCATAAACATATAGTATTATTAATGCAGTTATAATTTAAGCTAGCTTGCTTGATTAGGACTTAAGAAAAATCCTCAAGAGACATTGTATAGTGAATAGCAATAGAAAGGTTAGTTGATTACATTGGTAGATGGCTAACATGCAGGCGTCAACACAAAATAGTACTATGGCCGGTATTTCCCTATTGGTACTGCCAGAGCATTCAATAGTACATGTATTTAATGACCCACTCCTGGGGTACAACATAATTTAATTCATACAATACTAATAATCAGTCAATAGGTGCCAAAAACGGGCAAAGAGAAAAAATGGTGTTATTAGTGCGGACCCCATATCGAAACAAGCGGAGTTCCATGATTTACTCACCCAAGCTAATACCACACGCGAAGCGTGGCAACAGATTGATTCAACACATTGAATACATTGATCGAACTAGTTCCAAAAAAGGATAGACAACCTGGTTGTAGCCATAACAACACGTGTGTAGTCTTAAGGACTAAAAGGGAAATATAGGGCTCGTAGAGAATAGCAACCATTTTGGACAAAGTCTTATTACATCTGGAGCTTAAGGCTCCTTTATCGAAGCTATAACATATGGATATAGAAAAACATAGTCTCTTGGACCAATATAACAAGTCTGAAGGACTTAAGCAACATTAGAGTTTCTGTGACTACACCAACAGAGTCGAAGAACACAAAACCAAAATCTAGTTACTTTGACTGAAACAAATAATCGAAATAAACATAATAGTCGTCTCGACTTTACTAAGTCTGAAGGAAACAATTCAGATAAACAAAAAATCAGAAGGACTTAATAAACATTTTCTAGTCTTTAAACTAGACCCACAAGTCAGATGGACTTATTAACGTAACCTCTATTACTAAGAGAGGAATTTCCTCGGCAGCGGGGTGGTGAGAACCATGCCCAATACTCATGGCCACCGGTTTCTTCGTGGAGAGATGTTCTTTCTTCAACGACGTGATGTATTGAATAATATGAGGTAAGTCTGAGAGTCACTTATTTTATACACTTTCTCTGACTAGAACGGAACAAAAAAAAGAAATAGAAAAAGCGTAATAACACATATGGTGATAAGTGGGACTGGAGCTTGGGTGAGTTAAATGGAGGTTCTAAGACACTTCGCCACAACAGTGGCGCTCGAAGGTCGTGGGAGCGAGCCCAACTTAGTTGAGTTATTTTATTGTCATGTGATGTAGCGAGTGGAAGTGTTTGGAAATACCCTCGTCACCATACTTGTATATTTTCCTAGAAGGCATGTTGGTGGTATCCGATCCCATCCATTCACGGTGAGTAAGTCTTGAAGCATATTATTCCTGAATGTATCCGCTTTTATTATCTTCTTTTATTCCACTATTATAATTTTAGTATTTTTATGCATATTTGTATTATTAAAATCCTTTGTAGTATTTACTATTGGGAGCACGTGGATCATATCCGAGTCCATCCAGTCACTAACATAGGCTTTTAAGGATATTATATTATTAAATATCTCAAATGTAATACTCTTCTTTGGATTTTGCCAATATAATTATTATAATTTTGTATTTTTAGGTAGCCTAATTGTGTAAGTGTCAACTTTACACGATTGACACGCTACAAAAACTATAATAAAGTTAATAAATAGTAGTACATATTTACGATGCCTTAACGAACCGTTGCGGGTATGAAGTCCACCGACGGACTTTAGCATCATTTTATCGACAGAATACGGCTTAAAATAATGTAGTTAATATTATATATTTGGTCGAAACGTTTTAATAAATGAATTTGTTGGTAAAGTGACTACATGTCAGATTTTTATAAAGACCCATGTTTGACCCCATCCAAATGAAGTAATTTTAGGAATATGTATATATATATATATATATAATATATATATATATATAAATATATATATTATATATATATATATATATAACTAAACGAGAGTGCTGCTGAGTTTCCTATGGATTAATATTTATATTTTTTTTTTAGATTGATATCAATTTATTAAGGCTGCATACACAAAGATTGTTTTTTTTGGAGGGTGGTGGGTGGATGAGATTCTTTGAACGTCTTTGATTAACAAATTTCTGTTTTAAAACAAGCGTAGTATTGAGAAGTATGCTAACGTTTTTTGCTATCAAAAATAAATATCCCAATGTTTATTTAAATAAATAATATAATTGTAATTTCAATAAACTTCAATAATTACGATCCAGTTGATTCTAACACGATCAAAATTATAAATATTGTCAACCAAAAAGGTTTACATTGAACTAAAAATTGTTTAGCAAGATTATTAAAATGTTATTCCAACAACTAAGTTAAAAACAAATGAGTAATATCTAAACAGTATGATTAAACAGTATAACCTATCTGTCCAAAAGAGTTCGAGTAAAGTACTAATAAACCCAGATACCCACACACACACATACAGAATTCAAGCTCCAAGTTAATCCTACATGTGTTAACTACATTGATAAGTTAATTTTGCTAAAGTAGACAAATTCCTGGGCTGTTGATGAAAATCGTACATCAATCAAAATTTGTTTGTCATCCCTGCGTGGGAGGGGACGAAGTTTCACGTTAGCGGATTAATTTAGGTTGGTAGCGCTTAGTGACAACGGACTTGAAGCCCTCTTCCGCCTCTCATTTCACCCCATCCCCCTAGTCATCCAATTGACACGTGCTCGTGGTTTTCCGATTGCCGTTTTGTCCTGCGCGCTGGTCGTAGAGGACACTGGGTTTTCCAGGTTATTAGCGATTCTGTCCGGTAGATGAAACCATTGATTTCTGGTGACAGTTCTGGACTGGGTTAGGTTTCTTGGTCAGTAAATACAGAACCAAACAATTCAATTCCTAACCACAATGCAGCGCTTAATGGCTGGCCACAAATCGCTTGATCATTCAAACATTGCTACAAGAAATAATGAACAAAATAGTAGTGCACGTTGCAAATGTGTGTACAAATTTTACAACTCTCTGGTCTGTGGTCAAATTTCAATTCGTTAATATTTCTTATTAATTGTGAGGCAAAGCTCTCTATTCTTAGGATCAAATTCGATCCCCCTATATAAATGGCGCTTCTTAAGAACCACAATATGTTTACTAATCACAATACTCGTTCAGAATGGAAGTAGTACGAAACATTTACGATGTTGTGTACAATTTGTTTCAACTAAACTGAATTTAAAGATGACCTTTCTTTAGATTAATAATATTATAATACATAATGCAGTTAGCTATCCGGCTTTTCAGTTACGTCCCACACGCACATATCCAGAGATTAGTAGAACAACGAGGGTGGGTCTAGATATCCACCTAACCTCAGATACCAGTTGGAAAAACATAGGAAGGCTGTAAAAGTCAGGGATTTGGTTTGGCAGGGAATACGAATTTAAAAAAAAGGGAAATTTTAAAAGTTACTTGGACAATTTTGTTCAATAACACACAGAATACAAAGGGGAAAAGCTAAGATAGATTGTATCTATAATTAATTTAGTTTTTCACAAACTGTTAATACATTCATCTTTAATTGTGTCAACAATTTAATAGAAAATGGTTAAATTTATTGGTTGAATATATACATTTTGGTGTGGAGAATCTGAAAATATCAGTAGATTTCAATCTTTAAGAACATACAAAATTCATAAATTTATCTTTGAATAAAATTTAACATTCAAGCCATTTAACTAAAAATAAAATATGTTATTATTGAGTTGAAAATCATAATTATACTATATTATTATTATTAGCACCACGTCTTACTACCCGTTCGGGTTGTACGCAAATTATACTATAAATGAATTATTTTAATCTACATGAAATAAAACAAAGCAGTCTTTCGCTATATACAGCTGACCAAAGCATTTAGTTTTGTTTCTAGCTTTATTAAGTTAATGGGACTACTAAATATATCTTCAGCCCACGGGGTGTAGATTGATAATCAGATTTGTCCTTTGGTATGAAAAACGTTGAAGCAGCCTGGCTTAAGCAATAAATACAATATATCAATTATTTATTAGAAAATTAATATCACTAAAAGTATTTAGGGCAATGTACAAGATGCTAGTTTAAAAGTCAAAAGTATGTAGGAATAAAAATGTGATGTTTGTACTTATATTTCATAATGTTGAACACCTTAGCTAAGTCGGTAGTATATAGTAGAGGTGAACGGACTATATCCTCTTATGCTCTGAAAAATAATCGTTCGAGAAATTTGGCTACCCTTTGTCTAATGTAAGAAAATACACAACGATAAGAAAGTTATCAGAATTTTGCGACAACCTTACAACATTTGTTTTGCTTGATACATTCTTCACAATTTGAAGTAAATGGATTGTTTTTGAATTATATCTCATGTTGAACAGGGTATTATATTATATATATATATTTTGTTTGTTGGTGTCTGTATTCATGTAAATACATAATTTATTTTAAAGGGAAGAACTTAGATAATGTTATTTTAATGATTATTTATTAGTTTTATAGGTGCTTCAACATAAGAGTTATTCAAACTTAAGTCGGCTTTATATGAATTGAACATAATTATTGGTCGATATTAGTTAGCTCAACTAACAGTATCATAAGTATAATGATTAATATATACAATAGGGTTTCCAGCCTATGGCATAGGTCAAATTTTTATTCAAGCCACTATATAATATATACATATATAATATATTTATATATTTATATATATATACTATAATAATATAGCAACAATATGATAGTATGCATCGCTAGGCACAAAAATTGAATACCAAACATATTTAATCTTGTTTGCCAGTAACGAGGAGGCCAGGTTTCAAACTCAATTTGAGAGTATTAAGGATGTTTTTTCCTAAATGATATCTTACTTTCTTTCTACTCTAATTTGTGTAAATTCCATATAAATTATACTCCTGCCTTATTCTTTCGTGCCCCGTAATTAAATGCGAAGTTTCTAACGAAACACATGCTGAGATGCTTGATAAAACAACAATGTCAAGAATATATACAGATTGTGAAATATTATTTAAACCAATAATATTGTTCACAATTTTTAATTGAGAATATTAAATAATAGGTTTTTAACCGAACATTATTGAAGGGTGATCATATTTTGAACAACAAAAATTATTCATTTAAATTATGTATTTACCAGATATGATGTAACATTAAACATTGATATAATGGGTAAATTTTTGTCTATCCTAAAGAATCTCACTTAGTAATTTCTTAAATTCTGTAATAGTTATAAATCGTTTATAAATGAAGATAAAATAAAAGCGTCTTCCAGCAGAATTAGACTTTCCCTAGTTAACCAACCAATGAGTTTGACAATATATATAATATAATATTCATATAAGTATTTATATTTTGATCATTTACTTGAAATAAAAACTTCAGCCTTCAAGTGAGTGATATCAATCGCTGATCCGCCACCGTATGTTGATGAAGATAGTGCCAACATTCGCTGATGGGGAGTGTCAAGTGGTTCACAAAATAAACTTTCCCTCCGTTAATCTCAGTTTCCTATTTGGAGCCGCTACATTTGTTTCAAGTAGTTACTCAGCTGCCCCCTCTAGGCTGGGTTGATACGGGCTAAGTCAGATATTTAACCCAGGTCCTATGGATCTGTAGCGAGAACCTATGGCCACGAGACCAGAGAGGTGTTTAGCATTTATTTTGGTTTTTATAAACTACCGGACAAATCATTGAAATAGGCAGAGGTGAACATCAGTAATATTTCTTTATTTGTGTGGTTCAAATTACGTAATAGTAGTAAATTTTTACCTGCCTCAGTGGTGTAGTTACCTAACGCACTAGTCGAGTTGAGTTATTAAGGTTAGTATTTCAGTTGGGTTAACTGGGCGTTGTTTGTTCCTAATTGGCTTTCCTCTCTCCCTCCACGCAAATATTGGTTTCAATTATTCTAAATTCAACCTTAACCAATTCCTAATTCATTACCATAATTGTATCGAGGCGTATAACACAAACTGTTAGTAAGACGAGGTGCTAAGTAAGTAAGTAAATATGTAGGTAAGTAGTAAATTTTTTAATTGATTTTCTAATAATAAAATATTAGGCCTAGTATATTATTACAGTATTCTTAGTGTAATTTCCATATCTAGAGTGACAATTTATTGTGTCATAAATTATTTCTCTAATTTATGTAACATGAAATTGTAACTCATACGATTTTACCCTGTTTGGCCCAAAAACCACATAATGGATCGAGTTGAGTGAATGCACGTTATAGTTATGTAGGTTTCAGATACCTAGTACTTTAATGTTCAGGTTTATTGCATGAGAGTTTCATTTAAAATTACTGGTTTCTCTTGAGTACCTCTCCCTTCCCCCCCTTGAACAGTTCATCCCTATTCCCACCCCTCTGTGCTAATTTGTTTCAAGTGCACAGTAGGGCCTGTGTATGTGAGTGCGCGTGTATGTGTGTGTGTGTTTTGGAGCATTCTGTAAATGTTACACATGGGTTTTGAAGATCTACCACAGCAACATCAAGTTAGGGTCTGAGGCCCCTCAACGATCGTAGGCTATTTAGTTTCCCCTTTCCTATTTCTCTTTTCCAACAGTATTTTCTCTTTAGTTCATAAAGAGGGAAACTTTTAGTATACAAGATCCAGGAGTGTAATCAAAACAACGTAAAAGTGTATTTTCAAAATATTATTAATAATATTTCGTGAATACTCAAGTATTTGTTCTCTTCTTATTGTCATATCGGTGAGTTAAAGAAATTGAATATTCCACCCAAGACCTTAATTATTCAGATAAAAGTTTGCATATTAGCAGTTTCTTACAACCTCAAGGAATGTATTAACAGTATGTATCAAATATAAAGAGATAAGCACAGTTTATTCTTATTATATGCTATAAATATCTTGTTTATAGAATATTTGTCAAAATAAATTACCGAAAATTGTTCAAGTTTTATTATACATTCCATTATTTTTTTATGAATTTTTAAGTAAAACCATATATGAGGACAACTACTTTCAAGTTTCAAAACTCACAGGCTATAAATATTTTTCTTGAAATGTAAGCAAACATATTTTCTATTTCTAATTATAAGTTTTGTAAAATTGATAGTTGGATTTATATTAAATCGATAAGATTAAATATTTTTTTTACAAATTATATCGGAAAACTAATTAAGTACTCTTCATCACAATCAACCAGTTGGAGCTTGAGAAAATACAGTCAATTTTTTTGAAGAAAAGGTAGTTAAAAAATGTATGTAAATATTACAATATTTTTAAATAAACAATTTTTAAATCAAAATAAGTTCCCTTAACAAGATGTAGATATAATAAAGATTTATATTTATGATCTTAAAAAACGGACCATGGGTATTTAGTATGATGTTGAAGTGTAGGAGACGTGAGATAAGGTCTGTGTTTTTGCAGTTTTTAATGCAAAACTTTTTTTTGGCGAACATAAACGAAATATTCCTCCGGTATAAACAAAGAGTTGTTATTTTCTTCAAATGAAAATAACAACAGTTGGTGAATATAAGTTATAACCATAGTGGCATAATATGATAATCTTTTTAAAAGAATAAAAAAAAAATTATATTCCAGGAAACACTTTACATGTATTCAAGAATTGTTGTGGTTAACATGTGAAGAAAATTAAACTCTATATCTCTACTGGGGCAATATGTCACTTATTTTGACTAAAAAGTGTGTAGATATAAAAAATGTAAGAAACACTTACCTATTTTAGTGTCTCCTATACTTCTAACTTAATCATTAATGCAAAACCTACTTCAATGGAAAAGAGCAAAGTATGGATTTATATTAGTAAACTATAGCTTGAAGAGTTTTCAGAGCATTAATATAAATTAAGAAATGTCATATTAACATGCATATACGAATTATTATTATTCCAGTGGAATATAAATAGATAAATATGTATATATAAAATGTACATAAATAAACACACATGTATGTATAAACTACAGTATATAATTAAATACATAGTTATTATATATATAATATATATACAAAAATGTAAGTAATTATTTCCTCTATATATGAAGTAATGACCATAGCTTATAAACTTATATAGCATATATAAATGCGGTAACTATTTACGTTGGCATTAAAATGTGATACTACATAATCTATAAAAGTGTATAAATTATGGTCTTTACTTTATAATATGTATACAAAATAATTGTTTATTTATGTTTTTTAAAGTATTCTGAATAATAATTTTAGCCACAAAATACTTATTTCACAGTTAACAAACCCATTATTCAAGGTATAGTTACGGTCAAGGTATGATAGCTATGTATTACTAGTTATGTCCTGTAAAGTTATCTTAAATATCAGTTTTATTAAATATCATAATTAAACTGGATACATCACCCTTGGAAATCAGGTGTGTCAGAACTAAGTAATATATTAATTTAATTTTAATAAATATTTCAAAGTTGATTAACTCAGAATTTGAGACTGCATTCATAGATAACTTCAAAAACAACGTGAACCAACTGTTTCTCATACTATCACATTTTATGAATACTTAATATTGTTTATAGTGGGACTTTAATCCCAAAAACCTCAGATCTTTTACTATCAATAGTTATAAAACATTCTAATATCTAGGACAAACAATGTATGTTTCTCAGAGTGCAAGGAACTGGGGCTATGCCTACAATTTCTTGGATTCTGCAAGGTATTTCTATTTGAAAATTAAATTCTCATTTAAAAAGGTTTTTCTAACTTATTATAATTTAAATTGAAGAAAATTTTCAAATTTATTTTATTAATATTAATTAAAATGAAATAAGGTTCTTAGGATCATAATTGTTATGTATATGGGCATCCCACTGTTCATATCTTGACTCGCAGCAAGCGATTGTCAGTCAGATAACACTAGTCAACCAGATGTACCGTCGCTTCTCCTATCACGTAGAAAAATGGACGATTACTATTACAAAATTATATAAGTTATAATTGATGAAGGCTAGGGAAGGAAAATACATCACACAATATATAAGTTTAACAAATAAGTTTATTAAAAAGCAAACAAAAAGATATAGAATTACATAATATGAGAGAAACGATTCACATTCGATTAATTAACGATAACTGTATTCCGTTATCGAGGTAGAAAACTTACAGTTGGGCGAATAGATATTAACACTTTGTAAATAAGGAACCATCAGAAGTTAAATAGAACATTTCGTTTAGTTTAACAACGCTAGAAATATGGATATTCACTCTTACTCAAACGAAGGAGCGTCTGCCACAAGTTTACAACAGTAAAATGGGATTGATTAAGTTTTAGGCAATATACATAAAGACAATCTAGCCTGGCTAGTACCTGACTAATACCTGAAAGGTTTAATTATGAATGATAGTGACAATTGAAAATAGAAACATAGCATCAAAACCTGTATATTTAGAGTTACTAAGAAGAATATTATTTAAGCTAGTTATTTTGTATTAACACTCATGGAGAGTTAAAAAAAAAACTAAAAATAGTATTAAATAAGAGGAGCTTCTATTTTATATATAATAGATGGCTATTTCCAGTCATTTCCTAATGAGTACTGCCAGAACAATCAATTAGAGTTAATTAATAGAATTACTCAATACTAGGGCATACAATAGGTAGTAAAAACTATCTTTGAACACTTAAATACATCTGTTGCCTGAAGTGGCTGGAACAAATCACTATCCCCGCGGGCCACTACTTCAATCTAGGAGTGTACCCACAGGCTGTTCCCGTAAATAGTTACACAAAAAGGGTGACATTGTGACTGCAATCAGTCACTGACCTAACTAGGTCCAAGAAGAAAGTGTTAGGTGATCCTATTGGCCATAAAGAGATCCTAAACGTGATCATACCATTTAGAGTGTCATAAAAATATAACAATATCTTAAGGACTAGAAAAGGATATCAAATTCCGGACACAGTAAACACAATATCCTGGTCCTATACATATGTAGAGCATAGTACCCTCGTATTTAACTATACCTTATGGGCATAAGGAAATAACAGTCAGACTATCTGACCCAAGAAACTATATCTGATGGACAGAGAAAGTGAGTCAGATATTCTGACACGATAGTCAATGTTTAAACGACATTGAAAACAAAACAGGACATTCTGATTCATAAACTGTATCGGATGAACATATAAATGGAGTTTATAATTTAATGTAGATTCTAAACAGAAGATACAAATACATAAAGTCTCAGAAGAGGCTTCTTCTATGACGAGGCGGTGAGTCCGACATCTGATATATCGTGTCCACCAGTAGTCTTCGGTGCTGAAATTTTACGTCTTAGTTCCTCCTCCGGTTAATAATTACATTGAAATATAATAATTCGATTCACAGGGAATCGTTTATATATCAACAGAACTGGCTTGTATTTGGACTACATCAGGTTATCTAAGGGGAGAAGGGAGTTATAGTTGTAGAATTACTCCGCTTTCTCAGCAGCGCTCTCAGAGGATTTTGTGAGCAGATACATTCATCTTTCTTTTCTTCTATGTGTGCTCTTTGATCAGGACGTTAAAATGCTCGCGGTGCCTGTATGGTCTACTAGGGCAATTTTACTCAACGCTTGAGCGTTTCCCGGCAACAGCAATTCACAGTGAGTTAACTCCTGTTACAACTTCTTGGAAAAGATTAGTACTTGTTATGACATGTTAAACAGGTTTTGGTAACGTAGATGAAATCATCTGTTTTTCATGTGTCATTGTAAGTATATATCAGCTTCTTAGTTGAAAAAGTTCCATAACGTGACATTTTATGAGCAACTGATAATTACGTTTTTATAAAATGCGCTTAAAAACACAAAATTTGACATAATAATTTTTCATTAAAAATTGATCTCTAACTTTTGCTTGCAGGAGTGGGAGCTATGTTTATGTTTGTACTTAATTTTCATTAGCTAACCACCACAAAATACACTTTTTATTGGTTTGTGTGGACTTGAGAGAAGTTCATACCCGATTTTTCATAATGGCGCACCGATAGTCAACTTGTTTTTGTGACTAGGTGCCAGATTAATAATGGGGCAGTATGATTGTACAAGACAAAAATTGAGTGTTATTGCCACTCACTTTTTCTTTGTGATATATAGTTGTCTTGGTCATGTTCTATTATCTTTGTGAAATCGTGGTTACATTGTCACCTCCCGCGTCGCATCAGTGGAGAAAGGCGTGGTCATAGAGCTATTGGCAATGGTCCCCTAAATTTAAGGTCGACCCCAAGAGAGTGTTTATAGTTGGGCGCCACCTCGTTGGCGATAGTGAGTCTGAACCTTAACGAGGAAATTAGTTCAGTCGCCAGATGTAGATATGAAGAGTAACACTCCCCCTCGTAAGGTAGACACTGACAAATAAGGGACTTCTCGGTCAGGGATAAACTGCTTGGAAGACAACGAGGCTCCCCATTAAAACCCATAGGCCTGCATGGGTTTACCATGATCACATCTGCCATACCTGATAATTCCAAATATAGATGAGAGCTATTCCAACCCCGGAAAAATGGGTACCTAAGGTCACTGTAATAATTAACAAAACAAATATTGTTCAATAAGCCAGAAGGGCTTACACAAAAAAAATCAGACTATATACAAAATTATTCCTTATCTCAATGTTAAATTCACACATTATTTTGGTTAAAATACTTCCAATTAAATGTTTGGTTAAGCCTTCGTCTTAATTTCATTAGACAATAGATTCAAGTTATAAGCATGAATAGAATGTGTGTGAAGCATATAATTAGTTAAATAGTGAAAATATAAGTGGAAACATTAATAGGTTAGTTTATACTAAATAGTAAACTACTTTACAAATTTATCACGGAAAACAATTTATTGACTTGACACATACTTCAGAAAATATAAATATTGGGAGCTGCGAGTGGCCACTGCAAAAATAAATAACTTAATTAATTAATTAATGTGCACATCTCAACTAAACCTAACGCTACTCTACAATAGGCACAACAGTCACTTTCTAAAATAGTGTCATCTAGAGTCCATATTCAAATACCATCGTATTTGCGAGAAAAAAAAAAGAACACAAATATAGCACTTAGCGGTCTATGCGAGTCCTGCGCTTAACCATACACTTCACGTGGAACTTCAGGGGTGTCCAGTTGGTCGGCCACTCGTGAGTGCCTCTGGTCACTAGCCCCGGGTGTGCAACAAGTGGAGGAGTACCGCCGATGTGGTCCGTGGTTGACCGTACCCAGTCCGAGAACCAAACTCTCGTCCCCAGACGTCGAACCCAGACCCCCTGCCACAAAACTTCGTTCCCCAAATCCTCCCAACGGAGATAGAGGGTCTTCACACCCAGGCGTTCAGATCCAACACACGTACACAACCAAGTACGTACCGCGGACAACTCACTCAAACTTTTCTCATATAACTCAACCACAGTTCACCGCTCAAGTTCGCTTGTAAGCCACGGATAGTTCATAGCGCTGTCGGATGTACTGTAGTGCCACGTGGCGTAAGTAGGCACCGTTACCGTCCCTGCACCCCAGGCCATGTCCGATTACTGTGGGCATGCTTCCACAATAAACAACTAATTTAGTTATCGGGCCAGGCTAATTATCGGGGGAGAGATCCATGGGACGGGAAACGTTAAAACATATTTTCAAATTACGGCGTAGAAAAAGCGTCAGAGATGTGTATTGTGTAAAAGCGTAAAGTAAGAGTTGTTAAATTTGTGGGCAGACCACAATGAAATCACGACGGAGGTCTATAACAGATACAGTGAATACAACCAATTATTTATACTTCTTGTATCATCGTGTTAGAGTTGGGCCATGCATGTATGCTTTATCACATGCTATGTGAATCTTATAAAATGGATGAAAGAAAAATAAAGCTTATGCCTTTAACCGTTCTGGCGTGATCCAACTATCCATATTGAAGAATGTTACTTCTGTCTTACATAAACGATAGAATTTTCAAAGAAAAACATATAAAATGGAGGGTCCTATTATCCCATCTGCAATATAGCCGTACCTCACGGGGACAATTTTCCCATTCCTCATCCACCTAGGAATAATTTAGCTTGACCAAAGAAGAGGAATAATAAGGACCATTTAAATCCTCTTATCCTAGCTTCATTCCTAGATTGATCAAGAACCACACTTTATCCTTAAGAGTGATCTAAATTATACGAATGTAGAACTTTCTGAATTAAAACTACAGAAGTTGAACTTGATGGCTAAAGATACGAAAATAGCCGTATTCCAAAATAAGCATGAAATATTTTCAATCTACAAGAGAATGAACGGTTTACTTTGCGTATGCAGTGATGTAAATGGTTTTATGGAAGAACTGGAATCTCAGCATAATTCAGAAGGATAAATTATTCATTTATTCGTCAAAAATAATCGTAAAAGATTTGTTTGTGCACATTGGAGAAATTGACCAATCTGTACCTATTGCGTATTCATCAGATAGGTAAAATAGTATTTAAATATGTCAAAATTACTAGAAACCATAGATTACAATGATATTTGTTTGCACAATTATAGGGATCTTAAAGTGAATAGATTTTATTAGGACGGCAGACAGGATTTACAAAACATAGTTTGTTGCCTGTGGGACAGAAAAGCAACTGAAACAAGCCATAGGGCAAATGACTGGCTAGACGGAGGAGAATATGTTCCAGGAAAAAATAATATAATGTAACTTCCTTAAATGAATATTCAGTAAGTGCTTTGAAGCCCAAGAACCATTACTATTAGTTTCGTAAAAGCAATGATCAGTAGTGTCATTAATGTATTCCCCTAATTCTGAATAGTAGCAGTCATTTTCACTCAGGACAATCAAGGTACAGGAAAAATTGAAGAAATTTGACATAGCATAGTTTTGGAAACATTTCACACTCGGTGATTAATTGAAATCGATTTTCTGGCTGTCCTATTTTCCTACAGAAGAAATCAGTTACTTATTTGCTTACTTCATATCACAAGCACCCAATTTGGACCTATTCATGTTGTCAGGCTTTTTTTTTTCGGCAATCACGTTGATCAGGGAACAAATTTTTCGTATGAAATGTGGGATGGTAACGATAAAGAACGTGTCTGTACGACTAACGGTCTTGATCCGTTTCACGCCAACTACAACAACCTATTCTATGCAACATATCCATACGCGTGGAAAGTGTTTGAAAGGCTAAAATAAAGTCAGAAAGAAACGAGGACCAAACATGACGTGAAACTGATCAACCGAAGTCTTATTTAGTGAATCAAAGAAAATTAGATTACTAAGTTAGTGGAATTCTCACCAAGCATAGAAGGGATGAGCTCTCCGGAACAGAGTTTATAAAAAATATCGGCCAGAGATGGAAAGTTGTGATTATTGTTTGGTAATTAATTTAAATGATGAATTTTTAGATTATTAAATTAAGTTGGTCCATAAATTTCATGTTTATTTAAAATACATCACTCTATCATTTTTGTATTTCCGCAATACAACTATTTGCCTCTATAAAAGGCTTGTTGAGAGTTTGTGAGATTTTTAAGAGATGTTGAGCGTGTATGGTTGATAGCTGATGGATTTGTATTTACTTCCCAACAGTTTTGTGGACCCCACCTTGAGAAACACTTATATAATTCATGAATCCATTTGATATTGGTTGGGACTCCATTTGATTATTTACTAAAATCTACGTAACCTTAAACTCAGGACCAAGAATATTAAATTATCAAAGTTGTTAGTTTATTTTCACTTATATTTCTTTGAGATCAGTTTCTATATTTGGATCTAATCCTTAAAGATATAACCTTTGTTTGACGTACCTTATTTCAATACTAGCTAAGTCCACGGAAAATTAAAGAAACACACTTGAAAAAGTTAATGTATTGAGTAAGAGATTATAAAAAAATAATAATTTGGTGGATTGGGACAGTGTATTTCCGAGCCTAATTTTCATAAAACCTGTTGTAAGACTTCTTTCTAGAGTCAAACATACAGAGGAAAAATATTACATTACTTGTTTCAGAACTATACCAAAAGTTTATGTTCAAATATATTGTTTTAACACAAAATGAAGCCAAGCATTATCTCGCCTTGACACCCGTTATTCACTTCAGCAAAAAGGCAAGCATAAAATAATGAATGATTATTACATATTCTCGATTTAAAATAAAGATATCTAAAGATTAATAAGAAATATTAGTATTCCAACTGATCTAAACTACAATAGTTTTTCTTTAGAAATGGTCAAATTAAACGCATCCAACTTGTGTAAATGTTTTATCTGGCCACGTTATCAACCAGAGCAAAGGACTCGCTTGCCTTGTCCTGTATGGGACGGAAACGGAAGTAATCAGACCGCAGTCAACCTAGGTACCCTTAGGACACATTTATTCCAGCTGGCTTGAACTCGTCCCAGAAGAAAAATCCACCCTCTGATGTAGTGGGTAGTAGTCATCATCACCCTTCCTCCTTCCTCTTTATCCTTGCCTGACCAGTAGTCGGCCCCTTCCCTGTGGTTGATAGGATCTCGGCGAACAATCCCTCAATTAGATCTGCAGTCCATTTCGACGTCAAAGTCATTTAAGTACATCCGTTTGAATCTCAGTGAAAGAGAAGTGAGGGGATACTCTTGGAGCTACCTTGATTTAGTGCAAGAATCATGGGAATAGTTATCAATATATTTATCCTCTATCATTATTTTAAATATATCTGTAAGTATTCTTCTAATATTGATATAAATATTATATTTTAAATTTCGGATTTGATTCAAGGAAAAATTTGTATAAATAAAGTTCTAAGGAATTCAGATATTTTAATTATAAAATAAAAACACAATACATCCTAGACTTTTGGCGTCTATTTATTCCAAATTAATACGCATTGTTTGAAATCCAGCGTAAATTAAATATAGTATAGTTCTGTCTTATATGACCTGTATTTCGAATGATATGAAGATCTAATCTTGTTCCGTTTATGGAAAAATTAATAATTTGTTTACTGGCATGAGATCGAAGTGAAAACAAACAATATGGCGATCACACTATTAGCTGTGTGTCTTATTATTAGGATCAGCATATATTATAATTAATGTACGTGTATCACAAAATTAATGATTTGTATCCACACTATCAGTCCTGATAGCTAAATTTCATTAAAGAAAGTGAAAAATTACATGAACATGGTATTTAAATCGGGGATTTTTGGCATTGCGCACCTATACTATACCATTAAGCCAACCTGGTTAGTCTCGCATCAAGAGTAAGTGGCATAGAGGCTTATACTGGAAGACGTTTATGAGGTCAGTACTATTGAGGGTTTGTTTCCAACTTTCCCTCCACGTATATAGAAGTATATTTTCCTTAAATTCAAACTTTTCACCCTTGCGCACTTCGTACAATTAACATGGGTAGGTAACCTCTCTGGAAAGGAACACTTCTTTATCTTAGGAATAATCATTATGAAATTGTTCATTCTAATTTCCAAATACTCAAATACTCAAATCTTTTTATATTAAATATATTCAAGGATTATAGAAAGTATCGATTGCAAGATTCAAAAAGTTTAGGTCTTTTTACATAATTAAAAGTTAACTGGTTTGTATACTCTTAAACGGCTTATTTTTCTTTTAGCCCAACATAGCAACCAAAATCCAGACTAAGTATTAATTTCTCGCTCAACTGAATAAGCAAAAATAAAAAAATTAAAGATTAAATTTCAAATTTCTATAGAAACTTAAGAACCAATATAAAAATAAATCCTCTTACGTCTACCAATTTTCTATGATTAAGATTTGAGTTTTGTAGGTAAAATGAAGATTACAATTTGAGAAAAAATGATTGAGACTAATCTGTAAATTTTAACAGAGTAATAAATATTGACCATTATGAAGTTTAATAATAATATCTGGTTTGAATGGAAGATACTTTTTTCGTCCCCATTTACAAACAGAGCTACTATAGAATTGAACAACATGACTTCCTACCAAAAGAAGTCTTACAACTTATCTTCACATTCCTCAGAACTGAACCGTCGGTCAAGTAAATCAATATCCAACCTTATATTAAGATCCTCCCTTTTCAAGTTTCTTTCAAACAGTTCCCACAGGATTAGTTCACGAAGCTTCTGGAGAGCCGTTGTTGGTGGGATTCTTGGTATGTAGAATATTTTGTCCATTTATATATTACTGTATGAGGGAAGAGTTTTTTTTATCTACCACCGATGCCATAATTATTATTATGGATCTACATCCCCGTGATTTTACAAATAAATGCCATTTTAGTTTGGTTCGTGCTAATATCCAGTAGAGAAATTAATACGTACAATGGAAGATGTGTTTATGTTGCATGATATTAATAAACAAACATTGACAAAAACTACCGCCTATAGAATCTTAACTTGGTGATGGCAAATTTTGCAACTTCTCCCCTACAGTGTCTTTCACACATACTCTTGTTGAATTCATCTATTTGGACCACTGAAGAAGCTTCTATCCAGAAGAAAATGCATCACAAATGACCTGTTGCAAACTGCTATAAACAAGTTTAGAAGATGGCTTAATGGATTTAGAAATGTTATAAAAAGTATTGAAAATTGTTTCAAAAATATTTGTTATTTAAAAAGGTTTTATTCTTTTTATTTTGGTTAAGATAAACACAAACAAAAAGATGAAAATATCTGGATAGTTTGTGTGGACCTGTAAATGCTCAGCTTCTCCCTGGTACATCAGAGAGGCTTAACGAAGTTCCCATTCTATCTCTGCATGTGGGACAGCTGAGATTTAGAGAAACACTAGACCTATAATGTGTGGCCTATCCCTGAGACTCTACAAGCTAGCATACCAAACATTGTGAATGAATCAATCATCAGCAGAGAGAAATGTATTTTTCTCCCACTTCACATTAAGCTTGGCTTGATGAAAACAGTATATGAGCCATTAATTACTGATGGTGAATGTATTCAACACGTGATTTATGATTTTTCTGCTTTCTCTTTCAAGGAGATCAAAGAATGTGTATTCTATGGTCCTCAAATTCGTGCCCTTGTACGTGATGAGGAATTTTTCAGGTAGATAATTGAAAAGGAGAAGGCTGCATGGCTTTCTTTCGTGGCAGTTATACAAAACTTTCTTGGTAACATAAAAGGCAGATAAATATGGGATACTCGTTACTAAAATACTGTTGCCTTTTCACGATCTTCAGTTTAAATTGAGTGTCAAGCTCTATTTCTTGATCAATTCCCGAGAACCACGGGGCTGTTAGTGATGAGCAGGGAGAGCTCTTTCATTAGGACCTCCTGACTATGGAAGAGCGCTATCAACTGCGATGGTACAACATTATGATGGTAGACTTCTGCTGGAGCATAAAATTAGATTGTCCTGAGAAAATCCAAAAACGCCAGAGCTACTAGCGCAAGTTCTTGCCTGAATATAATATATAGGAACTTTGCATTCCAACCCTATCAGTTGTTCTTAATCATCTATAATCTTTATGTAGAAATTAATGTTAATTTAAAGTAAAAATAATTGGTGCATACTCATATTTGACTATAATGAAAATATATTTATTTCAGATTCGACAAGTGGCAACACATATTTTACCCCGCTAAATGGATTTGTTTTGCCCTTTTTTAAACTTTAATGCATATTGTGATAAACCTAAAGTTTCTGTGAATACTTGAAGAATATATATTTTTCAAGACGATTGTTTATGCCTCATTTTAAGATTGCAGGACCATACATTCTTCAGATGGTTCATGTCATAATGTGAGAGGCATCAAAATTTCGCAAAAAGTTAAAATTTTGAATTGCAAAATATCTAGAGTTTACAGAGGAAAAACTATCATCAGATTTGAATTCAGCAAACGTAAATTAGGTGAGAACAAGTGCTGGTATGAATGCAACAAACATGTTGCTCCCATTGTTTATAATATCACAAATAATATTGACTGGACAGGGTAAGATAAATATAAGTCAAGGGGGATAAAGTTAGAACAAATTCTTTCCCGCCATAGTCTCGAAAGGACAAACATGCTATTATGTTGTATATCTCACCATTTTGAGTGTTGAATAAAAAATTTTACTTGAAAACCCTTCTAGGTGCAGTCGTTGGACAATGTTCAAACAATTTCTGGGAAGGGGGCCCACTTCTCCCTCGTGGTTATAACTGCTGTCTTCCTCTCAAAGATATATACTGGTTTTAGTTTTTGTTGGTATGAAAGTAGTTTTATTAACTTTAGCTATTGTCTTATATTGAGGCTATTAATAATTCTACTGCTAGTCGTAGCCTAATAAATAATTACCCCATGTTCTAGTGTCCTTTCACCTTTAAATATATTTTAAGGTAATTATCTATTTTTAAGACATTCAAAGCTCATATTTTGAACCTCTTACATGTTACACTAGAGTCGATTATATGCTAAGTATTTTTAGTTACAATAAATACATCATCAACAAATATAACATCAATAACACTAACCAAGTATTTTACAAACTAAAATATTGTTCTCAAACCACCACCAGAATGTTTATTATTTAAATTTACAGCTCTATAATTTATTAATATGATTAAAGGTAGGCCTACATAAAAATGGGAAATGGTTATTTTTAAAACAACGTTATCCTTTTATCCAAAATACAATTTAAATTTAACCGTAACATTTTTGCTTGATTTTGTGTCAAATTTATCCTTAATTATATATTATAGCCTACACTTTGGGTCTACCATTTTAGTAACTTATGTTTGGGGAATAAAATGTCACTATATTTTGGTGAAAAATTATACTTTTAATTTCTGTAAGAACAACATAAGCTACACAGTAGTTATTCTGTCTGTCGAGGGCTTGTGGTATTTTTGAGGAATAAAGATGTTTTCAAAGACAGATGACTATTAGCTTTAAATCAGTTATTTGTCAGATGAGCTAACAGTAAAGGTATGTATCACAATAATTATTATTCAATTATATTCATTAAACATTTTTTTTAAATAGCTTTCGCCTCATCCTGATAGTATAATGTTATTTAGCCATGAATCAGATTATAAAACATTCTTAAACTCTATGGGAAAACAGTCATATTAACTTTTAAGAGTTTTTATTTTTTAAATAATTATATTCAAATATTTGAAAATTATACTATACTAGCCATCTTGTCTGTATAAATAATATAAATTATTAATGTTTATATATTATGTTTAGTAAACACGTTAGAATAAATATTAAAATCAATCATACATTTCATATAAATGAGGCAAATCTATGACATGTAATTAATTTTTAAATTTGTTTGAATTATAAACACATTTCCAAAGACACCTTTTCATCATATGCATTAATAATTATATTTTGTACTAATTGTTACCTAATTTAGACTTCATATTAAATAGAACTTGACATAAATACACATTGATTTAAGAAAGTCATCTCCTAATCATTAGGAAGGGCAGAATTTTTAATTTTGTTTAACCAATTTGTATGTTTGATTATTTTAATTAGTAGGCTATTTATATATATATATATATATATATATTTATATATATATATATATATATTTATATATATATATATTTATATATATATATATATTTATATATATATATATTATAATAGTGTGTATACCTACTACCGACTTTCTTTATTGGGACTTTTAACAACATGGCTAATAGCATTTTAATAAGGTGGGGATTATAAGGTATTCTATAAGGAAATTGAAATAACTGCTTGTAATCCAAACGAATAATTAAATCCAATGCTGTGTCCATCCTGTGGACTGAATTCGTTTTTTATTCAAGCCATATAGTTTCCTCTACCGGCTTGCTAGTTCTGTCGTAGCTTCATACGACTTATAATCTAACTTAAAACTAGGCCAGGCACAACATATAGTCCCCAACTGTCTATTTATCTATGTGAGACGGTAAACCCATATTTTCATCAATGATAATTTTTCAGCCCTGTCGGAAATCAAACTCGGAACCCTTAGCTCAGTGGACAGACACGCTACCGACTGAGCTAAGTTTTTCCAACATTATGAAAGAGCACTTGGAGTGAAAAATTACCATTATATGATATACTTAAAGGATGGAAAAACATTTTCGTGGATAAAGCCTTAATGGATAACTTAGGATTCATCAACTTGAATGCAATGACTCTGGTGTTAATCCGAGTATTGACATAAAAGGTCACACCGGGTCAATCATGTTGTCAATATGATCGTGTCATCCGTGGAGATGATAATCACTTTGTACCGACATCTGACGACATGATACAAATCATAGACGTGTTCCTGAACATTGTTAAGATAATTTCTTACCCGATTTGGTGGCCACACTGTCTAAGGTTCTAGTTATGAAGCTTAGCTTATTAAACTTGCATTTAAGTAGGATATTTCACGAAACAAACGTATAATTACTTATAAGTGTATTTAATCAAACAAACTAACTAAATAAAGTGTACACGAGTACAATTAATTTAATAATTTTAATAATATTAAATTAATAAATCTTATATTATTATCTTATATTATGTATTTACTTACATAACGCCTAATTTCAGAATACGAATATTTATTTGTATGCTTATGGGTATTTTGTTTAATTACTATTTATGTTGATACCAGGTGACCTGGTGGTCTAGGGGTAAGGTGTGAGACTTCTGTGCTGGCGGCCGGGGTTCAATTCTCGGTCCCGGCACAGATTTATCTGATTTCCAAACCCTTCCTACACCTCTGACAAGGCATCTTGTGAATGTGTGGAATGCCAGGTCACCACCGTGGTTCGGATTCCACGTTAAACTGTAGGTCCTTCATTTCATCTCACAATCACCCTACCATTACACATTAGCGTAAGTGCGTATAACCCGAACGGGTAGTAAGACGCGGTGCTAATAATAATAATAATATGTTGATACCCTTAGCACAAAGATTGTTAACAGTTTAATATAAAGTGATACGGATCAGTAAGGCGAATAAACATGGAGAGAGGGTGGGAAAACGGGATTAGTGAATCACATTTTGAAAAACCATCTTCACTGCCCCAATATTATTATTCAAACCTCGATCTCCCACTGATCTATATTCAACATATTATAAGCTTTACACCACATATATTGTAACCACCGGTGTGTGAGTCTGTGTTAGAAGATAATTTAGATCAATGTATGATTATAATAACTTGTTTGATGCAATACGTAAATAAATACACTAGAGTTTCACTTGCCATTTATACTTCAAGTAACCGAACTTACATTTGTTACTTGACTTTTGTGACACTCATTTCTTCCCAAGGGTATGTAAAGATCCCCTAGTCCACATACATTTTAGCAGTATAACGACCACCCGGTCTGCCACCTGCTCTTTCTCGGGTCACATTTAGCTCAGTGGAAGGTTGCTGATGGGCTTCCATGTTGCCATTCCATAAAGTCACTCTCTCCTCATCAGCTTGTTGAAAGAAGTCTAGTGATTTCCCCATTTGAATTTTTAGATGTGCTCTCCTTCTAGGTACGATGCATTGTTTTACTTCTCATATCTTATGGAAGTTTTATCTCCGTGTAGCTTCAGTTGTTAAGTTGAAATATATATGTTACTTGTAATGTGTGAAATTTGTATAGTGTCTAGATTATCCGGGAGAAAGAAATAAAGTATTATTATTATTTTTATTATTAGCACCGCGTGTTACTACCCGTTCGGGTTATACCACTTACCTAATGTGTAATGGTAGGGTTATTGTGAATGAAATGAAGGACCTACAGTTTAACGTGGGATCCGAACCACGGTGAGGCCTGGCATTCCACACATTCACAAGATGTCTTGTCAGAGGTGAAGGAGGGTTTGGTATTCAGATAAATCTGTGCCGTGAACCGGGGATTGAACCCCGGCTGCCAGCACAGAAGTCTGACACCTTACCCCTAGACCACCAGGTCACCTTTATATAATATATTTTTGTAATTTGTTTTGAATGTTAAACATGAAATTTCAAATTTGTACTGCAACCAATTAGTAGCTTAAAATGTAATGAAACTGTTTCATAGTACTCGTATACTCGCTCATCTAGTCCGGCATGCCAGTAAAGAGGCTTTCAAGGTTAAAATCCCTGCCGGTTGTAATGAGGGCAGCATTTACTATATTGTCCCCAGCTTTCTCTTCGTGTAAATGTTGAAATAATTTATAAACTTGAAGTATATATGCCAGTCTGTTACACACATCTTAAAACGGTCAATATCTCTAAGGCAAGAGATTTTAATTGAAAGGAATGAATGGAAAATATTAAAAGCAGATGCAAACATATTCTGAATGGAGGAGTAGGATGGTGTGTAAGGAATATAGAATGTTCCAGGTGTCAGACATATCAAATATATTCTTGATTTTCCTATATTGACATACGTTCATATATACATATACCACCTACATTGTTTGTTTTGGATATTATGTGACTGATGACCCATGTAGTTTATTATTGAAATGCATAAATATGTAATCAATACAGAGAAAGCTTGTATATTTATTATAAAATTAATTGTACCCTTCTCTCTAACTCGAAATTGTGATTATGCAACATTCCAGAACGTGGGGAACGTTAATAAAACTCAAGGAAAGGTGGTGATATATTAATTTACTATTAAAATCATTTTGTACACGGGATAGTATAAATAATATCGATAGCATGGGTAAATATTTGTTATTTCTGGTACATGGACACAAATCATAGCGAAATAACAACTGAAGCCTTACATAATTATGTTATATTCAAAATAGTCATATGTGAATACTCGGGTCAGACTAAGAAAAGATAGAACTGAGACAAAACAGGTATGGTATCAAGGCCGTAGCCAGCCAATAATTTCAGAGGGGATTTGGTGGGCAGATCCCTCAATTGCCGGAAGCTATAAAAAAAATTCTACTGCATAAACATTTGTATAAGCTATCTGAAGTATTTTTTTATGGCAACATAGCCCCTAATAGCTGAAGGCTAGGAAAATATCGAAATATTAAACACCACTAGAAGCTATCTGAAGTGTTTTGTGGTACCATTAACCCAGAGCAGCCAAAGGTTAGGATAATTTCTAAATATTAAACACTTCTAGAAGCTATCTGAAGTGTTCTTTTATGGCTATATAGCCCCCTAACTGCCGTGGACTAGTAAAATATATAAATATGAAACACCTCTAGAAGATATCTGAAGTGTGTTTTATGGCAACATAACACCCTAACAGCTGAAGGCTAGGAACATTTATAAATATTAAACACCTCTAGAAGCTATCTGAAGTGTTTTTTTATGGAAACATAGCCCCCTAACAGCTGAAGACAAGAAAAATTTATAGATATTAAACACTTCTAGAAACCCTATGAAGTGCTTTTAGTGGTAACACAGCACCCTAATTTGTACTTGTATCTTAATTTTGGTATTGTTTAAATCATATATAAGGCCATATATATTTTGTTCATAAAATTTCGGGCGGTGGGGGTTTGAACTCCCCCTCCCCCGGCTAAGGCATTGCATAGTATGGTCACTTGTAAATCAATACTAGCGTTTATATGGTCTGGTAAGATTTCTTAGAGAAGTAAAGAGTTTATAGAGTTATATAACGTATAGGTAGATTAATTTTTGATTTTGTGAAACTAATTAACTTTTTATAATTATTACTTAAAAATTTTAATTTTGAATAAAATCCATTGAAACTTTGTGACTGTAGCCGCGGGGACAAAAGGTCAGACTTACATAAAAACAAAGACATAAATGTAAAATACACTTTTTTGAGTTTGGAGAGCATTTAATATTATCTTACTTTAGGGTTTGAAAATATCACGAATTCTATATTGTCTCTAAATGTGGATGTAAAAGTTTAAATCCAGTGAACATTTTATTTTTATCTTCCTCAGAGTGATAATCTCACTTGGAGGAAAGCCCAAATCCTAAACGAAATGAAGAATTTTTTTTTCTTGTATATCACTTAAAAATTACGTTTTCCTATGGATCAAGTTTAGTTTTAATATAACAGCGCTGTTATTGCATCACACTACAAAACTACATTAGAATTGAAAAAAAATTGATTTTTAAAATACCCTAATTCGGCAACTGCATGTTCTAAAAGCACCAGTCTCGCAGTAGACTAATTCGCCGATGACTGGGAGATCAAGGTTCAAATCTCGGCCAAGTGTACTAAGGGTGATTTTCTACAAAATAGTTTTCCCCGCTCTATTAACGCCAATGAGGGTATACTTCATCTAAATATAACCTTCATATTACTTAAAACAATTAGCAAAACTAGTACATAAACTTATAACCTTAACTGGTTGTAAAGCGTGGTGCTAAAAATATATATAAGTCAAAAATTCAACGCCTATACGCCTATACTAATTTTTTTTTTTTTCAAATGGATGTATGTCAAAATATTGGTATGGAATAGAAGTTATACAATCCTAATTTCGGCTATAATTTTCATACAGATAGACTTATTTCGTGCCTGTGGTATTTTATAGTGTGTATCAATTTGATCAATCTATTTTTAAGTTTTATTGAGGAATTTAACTTGAGCTTTTAAACAAAATAATTTTATCGTCAACAAAGAAGAATTTCTATGAGTGAAAGTGAAAAGGCAAACCAGTTTTGCCGGGAAAGTTATTTTCACATACCTTCCCTCATAGATAACACAATTAACATGCGACCGACGGCATCAAAGCACAAAAACGAGATTCGAATCTCAAGTTTATTGTAGCCTAATATTCACTATAGTATTATACTCGCACCCTAGTCCTTGTGAAAATAATTTCGGATGTCAGTATACTGAAAGTGGTGCAATTTTAAATGTTTCATGAAATAAATTTAAAAGTGAGGAGAATATGATTAAAAGTGCGGCTGAAGGGTGATAAAACATGTTTAATTTGATCTTCCATGAGCAATTTTATTGGTTTGAAGTGTCGCAGGCAGTAATTTCACGTGGACAAGTGCTGACAGAGATCTTTTCGTCGCGATGGTTGGTGAGAGCCGTGGTAAAAATTAGCTACGTCACAATGTGAAATATCGGTTTGTGAAAGCGGAACGGAGCATTGGCGTGATGGAGTGTTCTTTGAGTGTTTTTTGAGAGAAATGAGGCTGGGGGCACATTTCTTTAAACCACGTGCTTTCAAGATCTAGTTTCAGCACTCAAATAAACCAATATTTGTATTATTTAAAAAGATATGACAGATAAGGTATATCCGAATTGTATTTTCATACTAGAAACATATTTAATAAAGATTTTAAGGAATTAGTTCTATCATTAACTGATATTAGGGGTTTTGAAGAACTTTTTTAATTTTTAATAAGGAGAGATATACAATATAAAATACAATTGTCTATAAACAAAATAAATTAACTAAGGGGTGATAATCCTATATAAAATTTATTTTTTCAACATCCCTTTTTCTCAGCTAATACAAAGCTTACAGCGATGATTAAGGTATCAGTGAATATAACTTTTTACCAACTTCTGACATGCATACTCAGTTTACGTTAAAATACAGTGTTTGTTTAAAATTTAAATTAAAAGAAAAATCTAAAAATATTTTTGTATCAATTACCAAAAATAACCTCTCTTTGCTATTTTGTGTACACACTTCGCTGAGTATTTAATTTCAACAGACCAACCAAATACATAATCATGTTTTATTTAGGGGGAGGGGAGGGTATGAATGTTCGAAAGTTTCGCAAGGGCTTACTGATGATATTATATTATATTTATTTAAAGAATTAATCAAAACATGATTTGTTTGTATAATAGATCCTATTAAATATTACAATAGCTTATAAAAGGTGACCTGGTGGTCTAGGGGTAAGGTGTCAGACTTCTGTGCTGGCGGCCGGGGTACAATCCTCGGTCCGGGTACAGATTTATCTGATTACCAAACCCTTCCTTCACCTCTGACAAGACATCTTGTGAATGTGGGGAATGCCAGGCCTCCACCGTGGTTCGGATTCCACGTTAAACTGTAGGTCCTTCATTTCATCTCACAATCACCCTACCATTACACATTAGCGTAAGTGCGTATAACCCGAACGGGTAGTAAGACGCGGTGCTAATAATAATAATAATAATAGCTTATAAACTAGCTATCATCCAAAAACATCTTTATGTTTTGATTAATTATTATGTAAACTATAACATAACACTATCTTTACCTCCTAATTTATTTATTTAACTGTTATAATACATTTGTGATAAAATAATGGTAGGCCTATATTGAGAATGGAAAATTTGAAAATAAAATTTTCCAATATTATAATAACTATTCAATACTATGTCAATCTCAGACTTTTAAGTTAGTTTATCAAAATTAGTATATTTTTTATAAACAAGTGTTTATTTTTTATCAAATTACTATGTTAAAGATGCTAATGTTCTTAATTTGTTGACTACTATATCAACATTTAAAACTTAATAAGACCTAACTAGTACTCATTTAACAATTTTTATTGATTAATTTATCACAATATTATCTATCATGATATATTTGTTTAAATTATTCAAGATAGTAGACTATATTGTTTATGGAGATTTTCCATTTAAACCGGTGAGTTAGTTTTTTTTATATATAGATCTATATATTTAGTTATCAAATAACTCTCGGACTGGTGGTCACGTGGGCTAAATGTCTAGGTATCCGGTCTGGTTTGATGGATGTTAGGGATTTCAGGGCTTCAATCCAGGCTGGATCCATTGAAGGTGTTTTTTCCGTAAATAGTTCTCAATCCAACCTACACTTAAGTGCTCTTTCTTTCACATATTACGATTTGTTTCGTATGAGCTTTTGTCGTGTTCCTACTAATACTTTAGGTGTTATGGCGTCTTTCACACGATTCAACTGTTTAGTCGTCCGATCAAAAGTCATGGCCGACTCGTTTAGCAGTCGGATGTCCTCACTATAATATCCGATTGTCATGTCCAGCAGTTTGGCCGGATGTCTTGTGGTGGACTTTTGGAGGGGAACACAACTTTCACACTATCCGACCAAACAGTCTCCCGGCAGCCTCTGTGCTTATCTTATCATCGTAGAAATTCAGTGATGGATAGTAAAAATGATAATGGCGAGTGAATTTGAGATCGTTATCTTGATTTCGTTGGAGGAGTAATATAATAATTAAATAATGTCTTGACCCGGAGATATTACGGCCTCATACAAAATACAACCATAAAATTTTGAAGGTGTTTGATTTGGAAATAAATTAAACAAATAAAGGTTCTTGAATATAACGCGAGATTAAACTTAACAAATGTGATTAAAAATTTTATAAAACAATGCTAAAGTTGAGAGTAAGTAGTGATATTTATTATAAGCCATAAGACTTTGAAATTTTAGTAAAATGTATTGGTTAAAGTTATAATATAGATACATATGTTGACAGCTCGTAAGGCATAAACCGTATTGTGTGAAAGTATTTTTCCGATTGCACTCATACGACAAAAACTCTTTAAGAGAGAAGTAGTAAAGTGTGAAATAGCCCCAAGGATGCAGGTACATTTCCTCAAAATTCTGTTTTAATCATTCTTTCTTTATTATCCTAAATTAAATGTGTATAACCTAGGTAGATTGTAGAATAAATATTTTAAAAATGTAAATATATACACACGTTGAATAATTCATGAATTCTTGGTTTAGTGCTTTACTTCAAACCATCCTTCAAACAGTCAGCATAATATTTAAGTTGGAAATGTCGAGAACCCGATTTGACGTTAATGTTTTTTCAGTTCCTAAACCAAAATAGATCAAACATAGCTCTAGTAGATACATAGAGTTTAATTTTCTTCACTTGGCTATACTGGTTGTACACAATATATTTCGTATTTGTGAATAAATTATATTTAGTTGAACTCGCCAATTTATTAGGGTTTGATAAATTAGTAACAGCTTCCTCGACTAAATATATAAAATAATAAGAAGTTTTCCGCCAATGGTAGAGTAAAATTAAATTTAGTAATATATACTATCACAACTCAACTAAAACGCTTAAAAAACAAATAAAATTTTAAGTATTTTAAATATATACCATCTAAAATAGTTCTTGTACCAAATTTAAAAACGCTAAATAACTTCAAGAGCAAAGTAATCAATATATTTCAAAAAACATTGCATCATATTTGCCAGGATAAAATGATTTTTAAAATAGGCTTCAAACAATCTAATTGCGGAACCTTTATTCTTTTATTTGTGTCTTCAGTTTCTTCTCAAAACATATTTTGTGAAAAATCATTAAATATATGATTGTATAAAGAAAAGGACCCTTAGTTATTTTTCACATTTGAATGGGAACAAAAATGTATTTGAAAAAATAAACCTCTTTGCTTGGAAAGAAAATACTGAATTGAAATCACATTGAAAATAGACCCAGAGTTTTATGTTCCATCTGAATTGCACCGTAATCTATCTCGATCAACATAAAATGGCTTCGCGATGAATGAAATCGATAAAAGCTGGATTGAATTGAAAGAAAAGGGGCTTAAGAGGATAAGTAGAGGATATAAAATAATTAAATTTCTTTGGATATTGTTTCTATTCAGAAAACCTGCTATAATATGGACGGATGTAAATATTTTAAATCCAATTCACATGAGCTAGACATTTTGCAAAGACATTTCTATAAAATTATTGTATGCGTGTTTGTATTTACTAACTATAGTAGCAAATTAATCCAATTAAAAATCGTCTTCTAAGTATTAATAAAGATTAGTCAAATTTTTTTTGCTGTAAATTTAAAATTGATACCTTGACATTGGAATATAACCTCGAACCTTTGACTTAGTTCACCAATATTCTAGCCACTGTGCTACCCAGGAGTCGTCCCATATCCAGAGCCATTCTTGACTTATATCTTAAGGCAGAGTAATTAATAAGTATTATAGCTTGGCTATTTAATCTGTAAGGATATTTGTACATCCATTAAAGTTGTCATTGTACTCTTGTCAGCATAAATCCCTTCTGAGTTGAATGTAGCTTTGTTATCTGATAGCTCGAGATCTTAAGAGGCCACCTTAATAATCGAAAGATATACCGAGGCATGTGCGTCTTATTGATCTAATTTATTAGCAATTAATAAGCGTACGCTAAAGAATAAATCTTCCAACATATTTAAAAGTGATTCTTGGATTTTATTGTTTTACTTCGACAATGAGAAAAAAATAGTCAATGGTAAAATAAACCCTTCATTTTACAAGAGAAATATTGAGAACTAAACTAAATTAAAACTATAAGATCCTAACTATGAGCTGTGAGATAAATATTTCTTGATAAAATCCTGTGCTCACAACACAAAAACTTAAGATATTAGTTAAATTAGAATCTAAATTGGCCCCAGCTAGTGCTGCTGCAGTGTGTTGGCTGACCGAGAGCACGTCCATCATGGGTAATGATGATGGGGGGGGGGGGGTTCGAACAGATTAAAAACAACTTGCTAGGCAGGAGAACACGGGGAGGGAAGAAGTAAGAAGGATCCTGTGACCTCTTTGACAGACCACTCACATTACAGCTATTGAAGTTTTGCTTGAGTTGAAATCAAAATGTTGTTTCAGTTTTAAAGATTATAGGGGAAGTCTGTGTTTTTATTCTTCTAGTACTACAATAACCTACATATATTACTTTTTTTTTTGTTATCGAGTATGGCTATCCATCTAGGCTATACGCATATGTACTAATTATGCTAATTTGCTAGGGATTAGTATGGTAGAGTTTAGAGGAAATATACTAAGATTTATAGGGGAGTGGAAAACTATTCAGATAAAAACCACCCTCATTACATCCAACTTGGAATTGTAACCCCATCTCCCCAACATTTCCAGTCCAGTCTAATGCGAGAGTGGTACCCTGGCCTAGACTATTCAACCACCTAAGTGGAAGAAATGACTATATTCTGCTTTACTTTATAGCGTAGCTCTTTCTTATATTCAACCTCTCCGTTACTTATAAACCATACCATAAATACCTACCACATAGTCTGCATGCACCTCATATCAGTTTAAAGTCCATATATGATTTCTTGAAACTCTATTTAATCGATTATTTTCTTCATGTCTTCCTACTAATGACAAGAATATCCATTTAAATGGTGACGTGATAGTGATGGGAAAACAGTAATACAGAATAAATATACTCACATTTTTGTGGAAGGAGAGAATGAGGGAAAATGAGGGAAAATAATACTCTGCTATCTCTTCCAGAATTTGAGCCCCAAAATCACCCGGAGACCTGACTAGTTGAGCTTGACATTAATAAAACGTGCCTACTGGCAGGGGTTTATTTAGTTATTGCCTCAAGATTCCCACTAGTCTTGTTCATAATTAAAGAAACGATATTGATTGTTAGGCATGTTACACACAGTTATTAGATCACTTAGGGACTGAGATAAAATATACAAACCATCACAACACCTTAAAGATAAACTTTATAATCCAAACCCTGATAGTCTACATTTTTTGATAAGTGGTCATTCTCAAATAACCTCAAAATGTAAATGATTTTTAAACACAAACACCAACTGTGTACTGTTTTAAACGATCCCAGAGCATTTTATCCCATCCTACTCCAATAAAACGTGACGTTATTGTCCTCTTTGCTTTGCGCTTGATTGGACCATTCCTTTCACTTGAGAGGTATATATTATATTTTGAACATTAACCCTTCTTTTTAATTTTCATAAAAATAGAAAGTATTGATATCATGAACAATTTTGACCTTGAGATTATGATGAATCTTTACGTTTTATATGACTGGAACTCAAAACAGTGTGTATACAATTATGTCCGTCCTAATTATTTATGTCTGTCTATACCTAAAGTAAGAAATCACAAATTTCTCAGTGATACATTCTTTGGGAATGTTGGGATAAATCCCATAACTGTTCAAAGATAACTGTTTACAGATGTTAGATTCCTAGATAAATTTGAAAGAACATGAAGTGGAAAATAACAGATAGTTATGATTTCTATGAATAACATTAATTATATATAATATTAATAGGGATAACATTTACATTTATATTCACGTATACAAAAGTATATGGAAAATGATGATAATTAATTCAGCTTGTTGACTGATTCGTTAAATTTATATATATTAGTAACAATTATCTTATTTTAAGTTACGATGATTATAATGTTGAATAATAATTCATCCTATTACAGGACTTGATGTTCACGTTTTATGTACCATTATAAAACATTATTATATTACAGCCATATACTGTTTTCACATTACATATATATTATATAAATGATTATTTATTACATTAAGATACTATATATTATATAGCCTATATAAATAATATATATATATATTATATATATTTATATATTTTATATAATATTTTATATATATATATATATATTATATATAATATATATTATATATATTAATATATATTTATATATATATATATATTTATATAATAATATATTATTATATATATAATATATATATATATATATATATATAATATTTATATATATAATATATATATTTATATAATATAATATATATTATAATATATATATATATAAAATATATATATATATTATATATATTATAAATATATATATATATTTATATAATATTATATATATTTTATATATATTATATATATATTATATATATATTATTATATATTTATATATATATAAAGATCCATAAACAATAATACATACATAAACATATATACACACCCAATAACGTCCTTCCTTACGGGATAGGCAAGTAACTGTACATCTAGATAAAAACACAACTCTGTACTTAATCCATCTTCACTAGCTTTCTCAAAACTTTCCTATCTTCGGATAGGCCTACTCCCTTCGCTTCAACAACATCCATACACCGAGCAATACATGATCTTTTATTATTAAAACTCTTAATGTTTCTCTTTTTCACACATTCGTCTACAACATTTAGCCATGTCTTACATTTTTTATCCACGCCCTCTACCTTCATATATTTGCTCGTCGCTCGATCCACAATCATCCCCTCAACATGCCCAAACCAACACAATTCGCTTCTTTCACATTTACCTATTGGATTCACTTTAAAAGCACCCTCTTTCAGTACCTATTCATTACTGACTCTGACCGAGCTTTTCAACATAAATTTCTTAAATATCTCATTACGACTACATTCAGATTGTTCTCATGTTTCTCTTGACAAACCCTCGCTTCAAATCTATAAAACATATTTGAAGTTAATTATCATCAATTTAAATATTATAGTCGTAATATTTTAATAAAACCAATCACATCTATAGTTCATATCAACATTTAATTGGCAACATGAACTCACACTATTGGACTCATGGAAAAAATGTCCGTCTTGTATTGTCTTCATGGTCACTAAAGCAGTGGTCGTAATCTGAATAATCCGGGTGTACTGAGGCCCGGTTCTCCACTAACAAACCAACATAATTTTTTTTTTAATTCCTCTAAAGTTCTCATTTCCTTACCATTAGTATATTTACGTGGAGAGCACCAAATAAATTGGTAATTCATAAGTAATCTTAATCAAAGTTAATCATAGGTATAATTTTTTAAGCCTACCCACAACGGTGGTCGCATAGTTTAACGCGTCCCTTTCGTGTTAGATTGGATTTCTGTTGAAGTGGAGATCGTGGTTTGAATCCATGTCGATTATATTGAGATTTTTTATAACCTAGGTAATAGATTTCCATTCTTAATCTCAAATGTGATACTTTAATTCTAAATTGTAATCTTTCTTACTATCACTCCCTTAACGTAAATAATGTATACATACAACGCAAACCAGTAAAAAGACGTTTGGGATTAAATTATCGGGTCTACTTTTTATTAATTATTTTTACATTTTTTCCTGAGAGGACTTGTTCTATTTTAGCACTCATCGTTATTGAACATCGTCCCTTTATTCCCCCACCTCATCCCCTTGACCTCCAGCGCATACTGCACACTCGAGTCTACAGCCCTCGTATTCAAAATACTCGACTGGAATATATGTTTCTCCCTAAAAGCACCCATTCACCCCCGATTCACCTTGCACCATACCTCCCCAAACCCCCTCTAAGCCACTTTACATATGCGACAAGCTTTACTTTCTTGATGTATTCCCGTTTTCTCCACCCCAAGCGTATTTCCCATTGCTTGCCCTCATTTATTCGTCAAATGTAATTCTACATTTAATTAGTCTAAGGTGTAATTCATGAGTGGTTACAGGAAGCATGCTTATCTTGACGGAAAAATTGTTTTATTCAATGCATTTTGAGAAAACAATAGCTTTTGGTCGAGCGACTGATTAAACTGTTAATATACTCCAAGTACTGATTTATTTTTTACTTTGTCTTTTACTACTTATCCTGATTCTGCGGATTTGATAAAATAATTCGATAAGAGTGAGTAAGGTAGAATTTTTAGAAGATGTACCAGAAGATACTAGGAGTGGGTGTGAAAAGCGATTTAGTAAAAACCACTCTCAGTTCACCCAGCTGGTGTTACAACCTACATCGCCCTTTTGGAGACAAATCATACAAGATTATCTTGACTTTAACTTTGTAAAGTATCTGTAAAAAATCTCATCCTTAGTAAACATTTTGTTGTAATTTTAAAATAAAGTTGTTTTACATTTTGTTAATCCTACCATTTTTTTTAAAAATAAACAGAACAACATTTCCCTACTCCCTTGTGTTTAGTGCCGTGAAGTGACCACGAAGCTCTTCAACTCTTCAGACAGTTCCTACTACATCCTTGTGTATTAGAGTCTGCCCCAGCACGTCCCATTCCAACTTGGGAGCCACCGCGGCACTGCAGTATGTAACCAAGTTTAGAGGCGAGCCCACCGTACTGCTTTCATACGCTATTCAAATTAAAATTATAAATTCAGTTTCCGATTCCTGTGTTCCCAGCTCTACTTGTCATCCTGGAACTGGCAGACCCCAAGCCAACGATCATCCACATCAACATTTCACTTTTCTTGGTAAAGAAGAGAAGCTTTACCGATTGTTTCACGCAGGCTGCATTGTGGTTTGGAGGGTATGGATATGGGAATGTTTGTATTGACTACAAATAAATTAGCATTCTTTGATCAATACTCGGTGCTATTATTAACAGATAAACAACCAGTCAGATTAGATATTAAAAAATGCTTAACCTGATTCCTTAAATTAATCATTCCAAATCAGATATAGGCCTATGTGTTGGAATGATTACTACCTGCTGGTTGGACAAACGATGATAACTAGGTTGAGCAGAGTTCATAAGTTGTTGATCTCCAATCAGTATCTCAAACCTAATATTCAGTTGCACTATTAACAATTAGAACATGGTGAGCTATCAAATCTCTGATCAACTAATTAAATCTCCTATTATCATGTTGATGGACGACATAGCCTATAATTTTTAATAACTGCTTTAATCATTGCATATTTATCTAAGTGATTAATATAATTAAAGTTTCTGTTTGGCAAAAATTATTTAGAGTGGGGCTTGTTTTTAAGGATGGTAGTGTCAAATATGGTGTCTTAGTTTAAGTAAACAGAGGTAGCGAGGCGATCACAGGTGGAGGGAGACGTCTGCTTGCGACTAAGAACAGGCAATCAACACTCATGCTATACTCATACTATAGTTAACAAGATGACATCCTTAAAACTATCACTTAAGGTTTTTCTAGGTGAACACTTTTTAAAGTGGAAAATCTTGAAAAAGGGGGGGGGGGTGGTAGGGGGGAAGAAAAAGCGAATGAGTGGTTACATGAAGTGTGCCAAGTCACAGACTACTATTGGGAATACAATCATTTGTTTCCCATGCTAAGAAGACATGATTCACTATCGGTCAAGCATAAAGGAATGCCAACCATAATCTATGATAATATGCTCAGTAAGGTACTGGATATCTTGGAAAATCAAAACCCCAACCGGAGAAAACCTGCAGCCAGAAAAATACTTCAGCCATCAGGTGTCCGACGTCCATCTTGTCAAGTTGAATCACTGTCGATATCTAATCACACTGTTTTCAAGTTTATCGTCCTGGTCCACCCCAGTAATTCATTCTCGAGTCACTGCCTGTCTGTTATGACTCATGAGCTATGTATGATGTACGCTACGCGTCGCAAAGCTTTGCGTCACTGCCAGTGTTCTCTTGCCCTTAAGATGAAGCTTTTACAATATACAATAAGCAATAACAAATGGTTAAGATACAAAGCAGTTGCATGAAATAAATGACTTTTCGATAATCATAGAGAAAAGAAAATTTAAATGAGGTTTACATTGATTATATTTTATAATGGATATTTATTAATATCCTCCAAATATGTTTAAAACATTTGTATTAATATAAAAAATATTGGTTTATTGAAATTCGTACATAGATATCAGGCAGCCTAGGCTACCAGAGACATAAAATGTATATATAGATACATTTTTATGTGTGAATTGAAATAATTTATTTACAGTGTCGCCATGTTAATTTAACTTGATTATTTTATCAAGTCTATGCTCAGGTGATCAGAGATCTTAAACCTTAATTTACTTAAGTGTAATCCAAACTTTTCTTGATATATTATCTATCTGAACTACAACTCGCTGATTTAACAATCAACATCGTAATCCTATAACCAGCCATGTAAGGTGCAGTAATTCACGTGATCTAAGTCGTAATTCTCCCAATATTTGAGACTTTAAACATCTAAAAGTTCAGTGCTAGAATCCTTGTTGAGTTTGCTGAATGCTATTTCCCATATATATTTGTCCACTCAGCACAACATTTATTTTCTCTTAAATCTACCTTTTTCACATCTATCCCATTGGTCTAAATAAATGTTCTAATAAGTATTTAGGTTCGGTTAGCAAATAAATTGAAATGTCTTCACTATTCTACTTAATACATAATCTTTTATCTGTACCGAAATAAGTTGAGTTATAAATATATAAGGCATAGAGCCCTCTGATATAATAAAAAGGAACAAAACAGATTAAATGAAATACATTTGTTTTAAATTAAATTATTAAAAGTTATTTCAATATATTTCTAATGATACAAAATTTAAAAAGCAATATTTTACTATCTTAAACTTTACAAATATTTAAATTATTTTATTATACATCAGAAGGTGTAAAGTATTTATTAATACAAACTACAGAAGGTATGTTACATATTATAATATAAATAACGATTCTAACTAGATTTTTAGTTGAATATGCATTCTAATTTTTTCCAAAATAATGTATTTATTAAAATATATTATATTCATAGTTGTATAAATGTAGAGATATAAGTACTAGAAATACTATAGCTTTAATGCTATGTCATTACTTTTTAAACGAATATTAATGCTTTACATATAACATAAAATTGTTTTTTTAATTAAATAAAAGGAAGCATTGCCATTATTAATGATGTTTTTGACCTTCTCTTGAATTTATCTTCTATTTATTAGCACAGTTCCTAAACATTTAAAGTTTTTATCCTCTTCAAAAGGCACGTTGTTGAGCTCTATGAATCCATTTCTAAAATGAAGACTAGGCCAATATATGCATTTCCAATTTGTATTATTTTCCTAATTTCCTAATAACTCAACGTAATTAGATTATTTATGCAGAATTTCCTTACTCTTCCTAATTAAAAACACGTTTAAACTACTCTACAGTGCGACACAATATTGGTAGTTTAAATAAATAAGACATAAAACATATTAGGTAGGTCGCTTCAACAATGTGTGAAATAAAAATGTAATAATTATCTCATTCCTAAAACTTAAAATTGTTGAAAGGGAAATTGGGAGTTCATTTCAAAACATGTTATATATTTTATTCTTAAAAAGTTTATTTTCTCGATGCTTATTTTACGAGTTATCTCGATTATACTATTTGTAATTTCTTTCATATTAATGGCTGCAGTAAAGTAGAAAATTTACTTCTCTACGCTATTTTTTAACTATTTTATTTTCCCGAACTAAAAGTGCTCTGTGTGTGCTAACACATGGATCAACAAACATATCAACTGTGTTTGCCATGAAAGAAATGCATGGGCATCACACAGTAATATATCATCACTAAAAACAATTTACTTCAGGACTATAATAACTGTTTATTACTTTTGTTTTAAAATTAAAACGATTTTTTTTAAATCCTTATTCAGAGACCACACATAATAAAACGAGTTATTGAATTTTTGGTGAAAGCTTGAATTTGTTATAAATTTTGTACAAATATTGCAGTTAAAGTAATTATATTCGACTCACTGTTTAAAAAAATTTAAAAAATGTTACGCCTTGTTTCACTGGCCGTCTTGACATACATATTTAATGATGGTAATGGTTAATGTTTGAGAAAGGTAGAGTTTGATAGAACATTTATACACATTTTGGTTGAAGGTGAGTAGGGAAGCAATTATAAAATAAAAGACACTCATATATCCAGCTGGTCTTGCAGCCCCGACCTTAACAATTTAATAAATGGCAAGAATATATACTTTATTTGATTGACAATAATTCCTAGATTAATAGAGATTAACATGCAGGGAGTTGTCAATCGAGCCAAAATAATGGTCTTAGTCCTAGTCCATCTTCCACCAATGTAGGTGAAAAAAAATCTTTTTTTTGGGAAGATAACACGCTTTATTTTGTGCACACACGTCTTAATATACTTAAGAGTAGGTATAAGAAAATATCTTGTTGAACCTACATTATTGGAGGGGCGGATGTTCGAGCTCCTCCATGAAAGATGATTTAATCCCCTTTTCAATAAAGGCACTTAATTCTATTGTCCAATTCCTCCAATTGGTGAGTTGGGGGAGGGGATCTAATTAATTCACTTTGGTAATTGGGAGACGGAATGGTAAGGGGGGGGGGGGGTTGAGTTCCTTCACGAAATCTGAAAGAATGGAATAAGAATAGTTGGTTAATTTCTACATATACTTATGGTTCTGACCCAATCTAACTTAACCTAACCTTTAATGACTTAACGAATCTCGTTCTTATTTAATTTTGTAATTTACTGTGTGAGGATCCTCTCTTTGAGGTGTCGTGAAGGAACTTAACCATTGATATCTTACTAATTATCTTCGTGGAAGAACTCGACCATTGCTATCGGACTAATTATATCCGTGAAGGAACTCGACCATTGCTAACAGACTAATTTTCTCTGGGGAGGAACTCGACCATTGCTAACGGACTAATTATCTCCGTGAAGGAACTCGACTATTACTAACGGACTAATTTTCTCCGTGAGGAACTCGACCATTGCTAACGGACTAATTATCTCCGTGAAGGAACTCGACTATTACTAACGGACTAATTTTCTCGTGAGGAACTCGACCATTGCTAACGGACTAATTTTCTCCGTGAGGAACTTGACATCCCCGTAGTGGGGAAAGTGTTGTTATAAAACTAAACCACTTCACTTGTCCCAGATTACAGATCAGTGTAATTTGAATACACATCTCTAGACCGCTCACCTACCAGTGCAGACTTGGAAAATTCCTCTTAAGCCATAGTTTTGTGACGGTACGACTTAGAAATTTAAAATAAAAATGCATTTTGATGGTACTATTAAGGTTTACAAATTAGCTCTAATTTAATAATTCATATTACATTTAGAGAAAATATCGTTTAGTTCTGGCATATTTTTAATTTTTTTAAATGGGTGAAAGAATATTACAAGCATCTAACTAGCAAAAAGTAATAGTGAAAAAATCCTTATTTTAATATTGGATGGACGAAAATATTTATCTTAGATCATCCTTTTGTCTATTTCATAATAAGTGTTCTAAATATATACATTTTAATTTGGTGTTATAGAAGAGCAAACCTTTTAATTGTTGTTAGAAAAAATATTATTTGAAGTTTATACAATATTTTTTTTTTAATTAAGTTATTTCTTATGAAAAATAAAAAAAATAATTGGTCTTAATAAACCAATGACTACCCCAATTACCTTCAGGGTTACGGCTTATATGTATTTAACCAGACAAATTTATTAATACATAATCGATAAAATCAAATAATTAAATATAAATCATTTCACAATTAAATATTATTTTATAAGACCAGGTTGTTCGTTAAAGGAAATTTTTTAACTCACAATAATATTCAAAACAACATACACACACCACACACACACATATATATATATATAAATATATATAAAATAATCAACAATTTTATTTGTAATCACTCCCCCGGTAAAATTGGATTGAAATAGTTTATTCGTGGTAACTTTGGCTTTTATAACAATCGAAAACTTTCTATTCCTACACCACACAAGTGTTTTTTTTAAAATATTTTAATGATTTACATAAATCTTCCATGTGAAACAACAAATGGGGATTCAAGGTGCACGCATGTCTTATTTGAATGTTTTCTAAACAACTGTTATAAATATACTAAGTTAACAGTAATATACAATATTAGCTACAAGCGATAAATAGTGTGGTAAATATAACCTTTATAATTTCGTCACCGTAATCCCCGTGTATGTCCGCGGAAAGATTATTGTTATTATCTTATAGCTTGTTTACGCTAAATCGGGTCTCCTTTACGTTCCGAGTGTATAAGAAATGCTATATGAAGAATAAAAAGAATCGATTCTAATATTTTTCTATGTAAGTACAGGAAATGCATATAGTAAGAAAAAAAGGAACACTTACGGCTTTGAAGCATTAAGAGAGAAGTTCATTCTTTAAATTGCTGAAAATGTTCATATTTTTGACCGATTATTTATCAACCGTTTACTCTATTAGGTTATGTAATGGATATATTACCGTGCTAAGTGGCTTATTCACTCACTACTAAACATTTAGATCTTGGATGACATTAACTCGAATAAAAAAAAATACATTTTGGCTGCTTGCTAAAGGACTTTATATTTAGCATTGCGTTTCACCACCCGCTTGGTTATACGCAGATGTATTATTACGATAATGTGTTAGGGTTGGGGCAGATTGAATTTAATGGATCTCGACCCAAATTTGCGTGGAGAAAGATTGAAAACTAATTTAGGAAAAACTACCCTTAGTATACTCGACCGGGTTTGAAACTCCGTTGTTGGAAATCAAGTCTAACGTGAAAGTGACAATGATTAGACCATTTGACCATCAAATAGCGTCATAAAAGAGATTGATTTTATTTAATAACAATAGTATTAAGCAGAATTAGCTTAATTTAGTTAAAGGTTAGCTTTCATGATAACGTAGCGTATTTTAGCCACTCTACCACTTGTTAGGTGAAAATTGATATTTATTTAATTTAAATGTTTCTTTGAAATATAACACCCATTATATTTTAATTTATGATCTGGAGTCCCAGGAAAGTCCCATGTTTAAATAGGTCTAGTACTTTTGTGTGGGAATATTTATGCTACCAGCATAGCTTAGAAAAGGCTATGATTTACTGTGAAAAACAAATATTATAATGTTTCCATATTGTGCAACTGTAAAACATATCTCTACTGCACAGTGTTTGATTTATAATGGACAAACATGCCTCACTTTACTGAAATGAAAATAAATGTTGTTTGAAGAATGACTGCGTCCCTATAAACATAGTTTTATGAATTATTATTATCTAAATATAAACTATATCATGAATGTAAAATATTGTCTTGATGGTCAACAAAATGCATCACTTTCATCACACCATATTTGTGAAGCCAAAACCTTTAATGTAGAAACTAGAGGTCCTTTCAAAACCCATGTTTATTGAAGTAATATAATTACAGTCAGTGAAGTTCGATTCAAATTTAGTAAATACTGTAGTCTTAAATTATAAAGAGAACATCTTTTAAGATAAATATCGGGAAATTGGAGGGTAAACAAGAGGAAATGTCATAGGGAAAACAACTTCCCTATTACACCTAAACTCTCAACTCTGCATCACAGTCAAAATAGACCACGCAAGGTTGACCTCTTAGATCATTTAATTTCTGATGTGAGGAAGATCACTGTCATAAATTACCTCTATTGAACTGAAAGCATTTTGTACCTTATCTGCGTCAAGTGAAAATGTACCAGCATTCACATTTCAAAATAAGTCACGCTTTTAGATTCAAGTTAAATATGAAAAAAGTCATAAAACAACAAGTTTGTTTATTTATTTTTTACTAATAAATGTAAAATTAAATTTTTTAAATGCTGTTTAGCCTTTTAAGTATATGAATTTAGATATTCATTAAATACACTTTTCATTCTAATTTATTTTGAAAAGCTATACATTTTGACAGTTAAATTCAGGTAAGAAGACTTTAAACTGTAGATCTAATATTTGTTTCCAAAAACTTACTACCCTATGGGTGTTTCTTTTGTAGAGTATTCGTAATTCATGCATGTCTAATATGTATACATATAAATATACATACCAAGAGCAATTTTAATTAATATACGATTATAACTTATTTTATTATTAAAGTTTTTACTATTCCCACGGTAGTTGTTTTGTCACAAACTTGTTAGCTGTTCATGATACCTGCGTGTTGTTTAAAAATTAAAATAGATAACCTTTTTTATAATTCCTAATGTTGTAAAGTTAAATCTCCTCTAAATTTATCTTTTCTTATCCCCAATACTTCATCGTTATTAATACATAGGCGTATAACATGAACATGCTTAAAAACTATTTGGATTTCTAATTATTATAATTATTTTCACCTTTAAGCAATTACTTATTGGTGAAAATTGAAAAATCATAGATTCCTGATACAAAAAAATGTTCTATTCAAATTCTTTGACTTCCAGTTTTCAAGTAAAACTGTTTGTAATATAATGGAACTGTTTTTATCAGCGCATATCTTTTAGTTAATAAATTATAGGGTATGCTTGGTATGTCAAACAATTGTTGATATCACCACAATATTTATAAAACTAAACTCTGTGTTTCTAATATATAATTATTTGATTTATCTTGACAAAAAAATGTAACAAAAACTTTAAGCTTACCGCATTCCCTACAATTTCATCTTGATTTAATGCTAATACAATATTTAGCTGTACATTATTAGTATAATGCAAATAGGTAACTAATATTAGGTTACGGGTACATGTCACTAACATCATACATAACATAGTGGAGGAATGTTGGACTAGTACTAGGGTCCTAAGTTACATTATCTTTACAGGTGTCATTTTTTAATCAAGTTATTTGTGATTACTCATATGTTTATACTATCGAGATGTTTCTTACTTCAAACTATACAACGTACTTATAAATATGCCATAAGCAGTGCTGGATTTACGTTTGTGTGTGTGTGTGGAGGGGGGGGGAGTCTCGGGGTGGCATTTAGTGCATAACCCCCTCATGTAAATTACATCATAACGTGTCTGAAGAGAGGCAAAAATTAACAACTATTTGATTTCACACAAATGTAATAGTAATAAATTAAAAGGAACTAGGCTACATTGAGATTACATAGAAACGCTTATTATATATTAACTTTATTTTCGGCAAACATGTCAAAAATGTCCTTAAAGTCTATTTCACGAACTATATCACGTTTCATGATGAAAATTAGAAAATTTAAGATAATTTTTTTTTACTTGTGGGGATTTGTGGGGTACCACGGGAGATCCCCTTAAATCAACCCTTAAATCAGGACTGAGGATAAAGTATTTTTTATACTATATGGAAACCCTTTGACAGTGCTTACTTGCTATGTTTATGTGTTATCTGGAAAGCTACTAGTGTGATATAATTACATAAAATACCTTGAAGCGATGTTATTTTATAATGTTTTGAATCTGAAGTTTTCACTTGGCTGGAGTGGGAACTGCCTCAAATTTCAGTAAGTGTCGAATGGAGGTCAAAGATAAATAAAAGGGGGAAGTGGGTTAGTTACAAGACTATCGTAAGTGCAACCCCACAGGACAAATCAATTCTCGTTCAGACGCAATATACATGTAAATGAGGAGGGAGGGGTTTCATAATGGTGCGATTAAATAGAAAAAATAAAAGACCAAGAGTGACATAAATTATCAAAGCAAAGGTTTCCCTCGTTTTCTATGAATATTCAACCTTTAGAACCATATAATCTTATGTACATTATTTTATGGACACTTCATTGCTGGTAAATGTGTTTTTTTAATGTTCACTCTGAGTAATGTATTTGTATATTTTTTTAAAGACTCAGCGTCTTTACTGATATATCCATCATTTTGGTCCTAGTGTTTGGATTAGAGACACGCAAAGAAATTTATAACAAGCTGATAGATATTTGTTGCTCGTGAATCATAATCTCCGTCAGGTCTACTGAGAGCTATTTTTTTATAAATATTTTCCCACTATCCTTCCATGCAAACACGGGTAGACTACCTCTAAAATGATTCCTTCCTCATTCCAACCCAGCTAGCGTAATTAGTGCATACGCATGTCACCTTGGTAAAACACGGTGATAATTCATTTCTCACCGTATGTGTTAAATTTACAGTCAATTATTATTCCTACAGTTCTTTATTTATTATTATATTTACCTATATTTTGACAACAACAATTGCTCATTTAAACTTTTATAAAATAAGTAACATAAAGGAATATAATTTATTCAAGGAGAAACCAAAATATCATGAATTAAGTCAAACTAAAAAAAACCATCATCATTGAGATTGTTAAATATTAATGTTCTGAAATTAATTATCAGAAAACAAGGAAATAATATAAATCAATGCAAAAATAATATTAAGGTACTAGCAGGTTATAGGATTAGCTAATAAGCTTATTAGGTAATCCTATAACCTGCTATACTTAAATATTATATTTGAACATCTTTATATTCTTTCCTTGTGTTCTGATAACTAATTTGAGAACATTACTATTTAACAATCTCAATGATGATTTTTAGAAAGGTTTTTGTACCTGCTTTATTTTACTTAAATCATGATAAATGAGTTCCTCCTTGAATAGATTATCTTCATTTATAATGTTTCTTATTTTATCTTATTTTATTTGACCAAATAAGTTGTACCAATCAATTTAAGTAGTTGTACCTTCCAAGTACGTTCTTTATACTATAAACTGATAATTATCCTTACTACAATTATAATAAATATTAATGAAATCATTTATTTTGTTAACTTCTGCAGCAGTTGTCAAGCGAGTTAAGGGACCATCTTACGACCGATTAGTTAGGATTAGAATAAATAACACGCTTGAACCAGAAAATGTTTCGAACTTGGAAATTAGAATAAATTTAATCGTTATCTAATTTTAAAATAGTTTATATATTAAGTTTGTCTTACTTTTATAAATATTAAAATATGATTCCACTTGTCTCGTTTCCACTGTTAACTAGATTATAGCATAAACACCCTACATAATGATGCATCACTTGTCTCGAGATGTAGTACTGAACACTACATCAGCGAGTGGAGGACGGAAGCATAATTATATAGGCTTTTTCTGGTTTGGTATCCTGGTAGTTGAGTGGTTGGGGCTCCAAACATGGACGGATAATCTGAGGTTCATCTTCCCTAAATCCATTCTCTCTCCATGGACATTCTGGTAAGTTTCTTAAGGTGCGGTCTAAAGGAGCGCAAGTATTTTTACAGTTTTTATAGAATAGAAATTTTTTGGGAAAAATATCTCCAGTAGCATCATAGAGTTTAGTTTTCTGCACATGCCAATATCAACAGATCTTGAATATCTCTCAAGAGTGTCCTGGAATATTGGCAAAACTTTTTCTCTTTGTTTATAAATTTCGGCAACATTCCAGGACACCTTTTACAGATATTCAAGATCTGATGTTATTAGAATGTGCATAAAACTAAACTTTATGTTGCTACTTGAGAAATAGTTGATTTGTTTTGACCAATATAGTTTAGTGCTATAAAAACTGTAAAATTACTCACGTTCCCTTCGGCCTCACCTTAAAAACTCTAACCTCCTCATTCCTAAACACACAGAATTATTTATATACAGGCACAGATCAAAATAAATTTTGATAAAAAATGTTTCTCTAAGCTCTTAAATTTATCAAATATTTTCGCAACTACACAATGTCATGTTGTGTCTCCCACAACGTAACGTTTCTAAGTATTATGTTGTCACTATTAATAGATGTTAGTCAAATTCCTTACAAGCTTATTCCTAAGTTGGTTTACTTGTAGGGTACTGCCACAGAATCAATAGGGCAATACCCGCTCCAGTGTCCACGTGGTCTAATGCGCTAATCTCGTGTTACATTAAACTGCCGATGACAGGGAGGTCGGGTTAGAATTTCGGTTGGTCGTATTGAGTTTTTTAAATTCCACTAGCATTCAATGCAAATACGGGTACACTTCCTCTAATTATATCCTTCTTAATCCTGAAACCATTAGCGTAATTTGTACATAAGCGTATGAACCAAACGGGCAGTATGACATGGTGCTAAATTAAAGTAAAAAATATGATGATAATTTTAGGAAAATATTAATATTACCAATTTAATTTAAATCCAGTTTTATTTATTGGCCCTCAGCATCTAATGTTTCTTAATGAATTAGGGCAAGTAACAGGACCTGGTTGTTTTTACTGGATTCAAAGCGCCATACGAGGTTTGGTAGCGACCGGGAAATGTAGAGGGGAATGGAGGAAGGAAGGCTGGAAGTTGAGATCGATGTCGAACGAGTGAGCGTCACCAACTAAAGGAGTATGTGGGGTGGGGTACCACACCCTGATTGGCGGATTTTCAGATCCTCCCACTCTTTTCTCCTCGTGTTATTTACACGTTGCAACTAAGCTTTCGCTCGTGATCACAGGTGGGATAGTCACTCTCTTGTCTGACAGTTTTTCTGACAAGCAAACAAATGATTGTAGCCATGAGTGATTTGTTAAAGGAGTTGGGTGGAATATCATACATTGCGACTAATGTATTGCGTTTGTTGAGTTAGTACTCCAAGTAAGTCTATTGATGGCATACGTATCACATATATACATTTAATCGGATAAAAAATTCATCATTGATTACATATTTTACCTATAGATATATAAGTTTTAATATAACATTCGAACACTGGAGCAGTGTGTTGTAAATTAAATAATTTTCTTCAAAAGACTATTATAAAATTCGATCTTGACTTAGAGATTTATCTCAATACAATGTCTCTATTACATTAAGGCATTTCTGCAAATAACACACACACAAAATGATTAAATTTACTATCTAAGAAACAAACTAAATAGACCTAGGTAACACGCAAAACCATAAACTAACTGAAAAAATACCACAATTATATGAGATGCAAATACAAGCACGCAAACAATGGCTCTCATAAATGAAGTCATTGTTGCAATGAACATCAAACATTGGTTTTAATTTACTATAAATATACCAAATACATATAGTCATACTCAAAACCATTAAATAAATGAAAAATGTCAAAATGTAAGACTCCAGTTTAAGAATGCTGTAACGGGCCTGCTACGTGAAAGCATGGTTTCATTTAACAAAATAGTAAGTAGTTTTAATGTATTATCAAACGAACAAAACTAAATAAACACATTTACATAAAATACATAAAATATCCACTAAAATACCAATATATAACCCGCAAATGAAAACACACTAATAGTTTCACTCATTTGTGGAGCATTGTTGAAATTAACAATAAAATACATTGCTTTAATTATAAAAAACCAAACTAAATAAGCACAATTACAAGCAGAACCCTAATATAACTGAAAAAATCTTAATTTAAGACACAAATTTAAGCATACTAAATGTGTCTTTTGCGGGTATATGCACTATTGCGATGAACACTAACAAAAATAATTTTGTTTTATTATTAAAGAAGCAAAACTAAATAAACAAATTCTATAAGCTAAACTAAGAAATAACAAGAAAAATATCTAAATTTAAGACGCAAATAAAAGAACACTAGCAATCAGTGGATCTCTTACGTGGGAGCAATGTCGCAATTAACAAAAAAAAAATTGTTTGGGTTTACTATCAAAGAAATAAAATTAATAAACCAAATAAACATAAAGACAATAAAATAACAAAATAAATATTAATTTAAGACACAAATGCAAGCACACTAAAAGTAACTATCTTACGTGGAGGCACTGTTGTGATGAACAATAAAATACATGCATTATTTACTATCACACTTTATTCGCCACATTTCATTATACATCGTATTTTAATTATAAATTGTGCCCAGTACGCTATGCACTGTTTACTATTAACCGTTGAATGTATACACTCAACGTATTAACTAAGCGCTATGCAGGAATATAAGTATTGCCTATTCTATGTATATAAATAATAAAATGACAGGTGATATTTTGTGTTTATAAATTAGGCATACCATAACACAAAGAATACCTATCCATTTTTACGTTAAACTTTGGAAATAAACAACGTGTTTTATTGGTCTATTTATATCTCCTGATTTGCCTCATATCTGTCCACCTATATAAAATTAACTAGGGTACAACATGTTTGTGTATTCCAAATTCAAAACAAAAAATGTGTTCAGATTAATAGCTCAAACATAAACTCTTTCATTTACACTTTCACAACCCAACACTTTATCACTTTCTCCTATAGAATTATTTTTAAAGAAACTCTTGTCATTACGGTTTGAATCTATCTTACTAGTGTAATTACGTTTATAAGAGGCAGACCTCTTCTAAGCTCTTGAAACTGACATCAACTCAACAAGTCAAGACAGTAACTTAGTGGAAGTGCTTCAAATCAATATCAAATAAAACATCTTCATATTTACGCCCTTCCATCTTTTTGTGTAATTATTTAAGTAGTTCTTAACTCTATTCCAAAATAAAGGCACTCAGTTTAAACAAATATTTAGTAGAATACACGTTGGTAATTTTTTTTTTATGCGGTAGTTGTATTATGGTGGTCATATATTATGTTTAAAACCTTGTAAAAAGTAATGTACATAATATTTTTTTCTTATAGCTGAATTAGACATAAATACAAATAAAAATGTATAAATGAATATGTGCCTTTAATTCTGTGTTTTGGTTTATTTCCTGTAATCTTAAAATGTACTCATCAGGTCGAGATGGGACTACTTCTGTTGTACTGCCTATTTTTCAAAATAAAGTATAAGCTGTACACCATTACACTATATCATCAACTAGTGACGTAGTGTCGATAAAAGCTGACAGTGTGGTTACACTTTCTTCTGAGATTTGTAGCAATTCAAATACAAAGTGTTCACTTGGGAGCTTTCCACCTTATTAATTCTATAACAATAAATTGTTGAAAATATATTTTTTAAACTATAATAATTGTTTAATTTTGAGGGTAAATTATGTGGTGAGTTTGAAATGACTTTGAGTAGCGTTGCTAGATCACGTTAAGGTAACTTTGACATTTTTTAAATATCACACTCCCTATTTTTAATTGCATATTTTTGTAGCTCATATTGTAGGGTCAAGAAGCTTTTTCAAGTAAATTATCATTAGTTATAACCCTCACAATTTTCAGAATCACAGACGCCGGTCGCAATATTATAATTATTGATAATATTTTAGTAAGGTAGAAAGAAGTGTGTGTGTGTGTTTAGCCGTACTAATATTCACTAAGGACATTAGTTGTTCAAGAACGTGAATAAAACATCGTATTTATTGGCAATAATAGCTACAAACCCATTTAGTGCGTTGTTAACTTTCTATTGTGAGGATTTTGACTATTGATTTTGAAAAATGGTTTACAGTTTCGAAGTAGAATGACGTAATTAATTTTTCTGTATGGAGGTGAGAGTTCTCTAATTATAAACGAACATATCATTACCAAAACTTCATTATAAGGAAGGATCTGTGAACTTAAAACAACCAACTAAACTAAAATGTGATCAACCTTTGAATCTATTATTGAATTGTATTCTGTAATTACTCTTAGGATTTGGCGAAAGAGTTATACAGAAAAATAATAACTTTTACATTCAATATGAGAGTTCATCATTGATCACACATTCTAATACAAAATCTTTAAATAACTTATATGTTCTGGGGTTAATCTTTGATTATTAGCCTAAAAAGGTTCAGGGTAAAATAAATGATATAAGAAAAATTTTCATTGCAATCAGTTAAGCGGTTCCGTAAATCTTAGGCAATGGACATAAAGTTCGACGCTTTATTATAAATTCTCGCCAGATGTTTTCACAGATAATAAAATTTTATTTGGCTAAAATTTATAGCCTTATTAAATTATAATTGAATTATTACTAAAACTAAGAACTTATTAAAGAACCTTGTGAGTCAGAAGACTTAGGGAGCAGAAACGACAATAAGACATTCCACTTGGGGAAGCTGTATTCTCCATCTTAGACAAAACTTTAATTGTCTTTTATCTCATAAAGAAAGTTTATTTTTTATCATTATGAAAAAGATGAATGGAATTTGAGTGTCCTATCTTAACTGAACGTCTTCCAGGCATTTTTTCATCCAAATATAATAACCTTGAGACCTTCATAGTATACTCATGCTTCTTTTGTTGGAAATTCAACCTTCGTCATCGCCTTGTTCCTGAATAAATTTAAAACTTTTTTTTCAAATTTTAATAATTTATTTTAGGTTTTTATTTTCACGCTTTGTACTTATCTTTCTTTACAGTAATTGTTAAGGTTGTATTTGTTATTGCATGCAAAAATCCAAGAAGCTGGAATAGAAACACAAATGTCAAGAATGGTGTTTATGATTTATGTTTAGTTACGTGTGAATGCAAAACTGGCATCCAGCTACTACAAAATACCTTTTTAATGTTCTTTCATTCATATATTCATTTAACCTTACCATCAGTAAGAAGTTCCAATATTTTTTTTTATTTTTTAATATTGGTCTTGACTCACTTCGGTGTTCAAATGGTCTCATCCATTACTTTTGCAATGGACAGAACTGCATATAACAGGTATATTGAGGGTGATTTTTCTTAAATGGTTTTCTACACTTTCTCATGCAAATTTTCTTTGGCCCCAACATATTATCGCAATTGTTTGATAGATTCTTGATTTTAATATTCACAAAAATGTTATTTAACAATAATAATAATAATAATAATAATAATAACGCAAAAGCCTATTTAATATTTTTTGTTCTTTTTACTAAACAAGATACTCAACTGTTTGTTTGATTTATCCTTCTATTTCATTTTTCTCTCTCTATAGTTTGAAAATAAAGATATCGATTTTGAGTAACCTTTTGCTCACAACATACAATCATAATTCTATATTTTCAGTGATGTGTATTAAATGTATTTCAATTTTTATGGTACTTTCTAAAATATTTCTCTAAAACTTTCTCTAAAATACCTTCCAAATCCTTGCTCTTTAATTCAATTAATTAATAACTATGGTGTTAAACATATTAATTAATAAATAGGAACATTAACAATGTAAATAGTTGACTAAAATTTTTGTTAGAAATAATAACTTGTATTTTTTTTTGCAAATTTTAAAGCATTTTTCTTAACACAATATAATTATTAAATCATCTACACATCTAGTTTTACTGCTTGATGCGGTTAAATTTAAATTTAAAATCAACAAGCCAATCTATTAATACAAAGTCTTACAACATATCTTCCGTTTCACATTTCATTATTTTGTAGATTATGAAAACTTAAAAAATAAGAAGGTAATTTGAATAAAATAACCATTATGAGAATATAAATAAGCCCTTATCTTATCTGTACAGTAAAGCATGATCATTTTTAGCATTTTTACTTTCTCCCAATACCTCAGAGAGAAAGTATTGTGATCGTTAAAAAAAGTTGAAATAGAGATTTTAATAAATGTCAACATTTTATGACCCCTTGAACAAAAAAAGTGGTTTTCGCAATGATACCTGTTTGCCTTTCGGTCTGGAATATACCTCAGACGAGATCTGAAACTCTTTTACTGATTGGACTAAAATTTATTTAGGGAGTTTTCATAAGGTACCCCCCGGTTTAATTTGGGTAAAAATATATATAAAACCCTAAATTTAAGCGTAGTTAACTTAAGAGCAAAAAGAGAAAATTCACTTTTCTTGAAAATCCATATATTCATTTTGATTAAATCTTATATCGAGACACTGTTTATAATAAATAACAATTGAAAATTTTTATTTTCTCTTGAAAATGTCTTTGAGAGTACTTTACATAAGAAGAATTAAACAATTTTGATTTTTTCTCCGAAACTATTTGAAATAAGATATACATTTTCATTGTAAAGTTTTATTGATACTAAAAATAAAAATCTTTAAATTGAAAACAATATTTACAAAACAATTAATTTCCTAGCTATAAGAAAATAATAGAATTTCATCTCTTTGAAAATTAACTTGAATCTTTTAGTCTTTGGTGGACAAATAAAGATAATTCTCTTTTCCCACTTTTGTTTTAACAGTATTCCTAGTTCCTAATGACATACAGTATTGTAACAATGTATATTATTTCATCTATGATCTTTAGTTTAGTGTTTTCTACAGCAATGTATAGACCTACTAGCCTTTATCCGTCACGGCTTCGCCCGCAATAATTGATAACACCTTTTAATTTTTAACTAAACAGTTTTGGTTATAAATCCAAGATTTAAAAAAAAAATATCAATGCATTTTTTCTCAGTTCTACCAGTAAATAATATTTCCGTATGATGTTATCTTTACTCAAACATTTTACTTTTCAGTTTTAAATGTTTCGTAGTAAAATAAATATATATTATTTAAGATATCAATTATTCACTTTTTTTTACACTTACCTTCATATTTAGTAAGACAAATAAATTAAATAATATTTTTTGCGAACTATGTAGCTAAAATAAAAGGTTGGGAATAGTCCTATTTGTTATTCCAGGACATACTCTACCAAATTATACAACGTTTCATTCGAATCCGTTCAGCAGTTTGGCGTGATTGAGTAACAGACATCCAAACATCCAAACATACAAACTTTCGCATTTTCCAAACATCCAAACACACAAGTTTTCGCATTTATAATATTTAGTAAGATTATTTCGTTTAACAAATCTTACGAATTTTTAGTAAACGACTATTTAAGATCAAAGCGGGAGAAAGTTATTCTGATGCACCGTGAAATTTATTTTACTATAGTATTTATAATTAGTAATAAGTAACAATAATATTTTTAATGCATACAGATAAGTTGTAACCATTTCTCCATGATACGGGGTGATTTGCAACAGTTGATGCAACACACCCCACTAGGTTTTTACATACAACAATAATTTTAGAATTAAACTATAAGTAATATCACACAAAATTTCTCAGAGAGTGTATTAGAGACTCGAAGATAATTTTTAAATCTAAATTTTGAATAAACCACCATCAATTATGTTTATATTCTTTAAATGAAAATTTTAAATATGATACCTTTAGTTATTTATTCTTTGTAAGATAAAAAATCATATTGTTGATATCAATATAAATATTAGTTTTTTTATACCAAATTGATCAAATATATATTAAACACTGTTAAAATTTTCAAAATTAGTTTATTTGTGAAATACTCTAAAAGTATTTATTTGTAAAAATAAATAGTATTCTTAATCATCATTAAAAAATGTTCACATATATCAATTTTCAATTCAATATTCAAGGTTAATAATTTCAAATTTACCATATATTGTCGTAGGTAAGCTACCCTTAAATGAATTTATTTTACCTAAATAAAGATAGCTTATTAATTATAATTAAAATAATCTCCAAATAATAATTTTGAACCAAATCATTACAACTATTTCCCAAAAAATCAAACTTCATAAAACTCATTCATTTGTAAACTCCTATATTGTGATTTAAAAAAAAATCTATGCAACTGTTTATATAGCAAATAACTTAACATTTATCAATTTAGAACAAATCACTAGAGCTATTCTTTGAAAAATCCAAATTTTTAAGAAAATCATCATACGTGAATCCTCCCAAAACAAGTATACAAATTTGTTTGTCACGTTCATGGCAAACTCTCCCCAGATATATATTCTAAGCAAATGTGGTATAGAATGTTTACTTAAAACCCAGTATATAGGGTTATTTGCCATGTCAAAAACTACCAAGATACCCATTTGGAAACAAATCACCATAGACATTTAATAATATTTACAGTTTTTGAAAATTAAGTCTTCAGTAGTTAGTATTTTATTTTTCATACCACACAGTTTCCATGTATACATTAAAAAAAATCATTAGAAATACTTTCGAAATATTTTGAATTTTCAAAAATCTCCATCACTCAACTACCTTTTAACGAATCATTATGTCCAAAAACAACTATCCTGTGCTATTGATCATTTCAAACAACTCTTAGAAATATATTTTCAACAAAATTATTATAGCCATCTTCGAAATTTTTTGAATAAAATCACTCATCACAAATCCATGCTTAATTTTAGTGCTTGGGTAAAAACAAAAATAAAAATATCCTGAGATATAGCTTTAAAAATCTAAAAATCAATTTTGAACGAAATCCATACAACCCTTCGGATGGATTCGTTTCCAGGGATAAACAGAATTTTAAATGCCACTTTTTAAGTCCGTCTTCACATAAAAAGTCAAGATTAGTATTAATTTCTAGTTTTTTTTAATGATCACAATATTTTTTCTTGATGTAAGAAAGTAAAAAAATTAATACAATTACCTTAGCCATAAAATCACAATTAAAAAAAACAATTTTTTAACATAATCAAAATATGTAAGCATATCTTTTTTCGTATATAATTACAAAAAATTTAATCACGAAAAAATTAATTTACACTTGTTGAAACACTCGGATGTTAATAATGGACAAACAAGAATTTTCAACGTTTCTGGGACTTAGATTATGACACCATTCAAGACCAAAAGTTAAGATAAAAAGGGGTGTTTGACTTTTATATTGAAATAAACTTACGGCTGCGAACGGCCTCCCCCCCCCCTAACCCTTATTGCAGCAAAACCCGTTCTCCCCTACTTATACTATGACTTATAAACTATTGAGTAGTTATATGTATAAGATAATGTTCTATCTAATAGGTTTGACTTGATTTAAATATTGTAAGTAATATATATCTTATAGAATTTTATTAACTAGCAGTTAGATAAATAAATGGTACAGAACTCCGCACGGGCTTTCTCGATATATTGTTTAAAAATAATATATACTAGCAAACCAATCAAAATTGCACTATATTATGTAAAATATTTTTTGAGTGCTGGTATTAAATTTTATAATTTTATTAAAAAAAATGATTCTCATTTGTTTGTTTAGACAATAAAAAGATCGATACTGGCTCAACAAGGGTCAACACTTCGTATTAAAATTTTGACTTCCGGTTAACACTTTCGACATTTTATTAGGTGTTGAAAATCTTCAGGTCCTCGGATTCGCCATTAAATACACATTTACAAATTTGGACCGATAAAAAAAATTAAATATTGATTATTGAGTTTAAAAGGAGATATATCATTTTTTACAAACATTTCTCTTGAGAGGTTTAAGAAAAAATAATATAAAGTTTTTGAGATACTTATATTTAATCACTCTATGGCATATTGTTGCGTTAAAAATAAGTAGTGTCTCTTTACAACTAAAGCTCATAAAATTGTTTCGATCTATTTGCCAATATCTCATAAAATGTTTGTTTTATATAAATATATTTCATATAGAAGGTTTTTCATTTTTAATAGTACCAAAATGTTGCAATATAAGTTATTTAATATCTCAAACAGTTACGGATATACGGAAAATTCCGCTTCTATTAAGTACCATAAAAGGCATTTTCACGGGAAAATTAAAATAGTCACTTTACTTATAATCTTTATCAACGCCTATATTGAGAAAATCGATTTTTTTCTCTTTTAGCTTTTTACACAAATATTCTTAATTTTGGGGTTAAAAAGACACAAATATACAGACGGCATTGCAAATACCACTCTTTAGGGTTCGGGGGTCATGAGACATCGACATCCATGAAATATCAGGTTAAAATATTTTTACTTTCACAATATTTTACCTTTAGTGTTCGAAAAGTTAAAATAATATATGTATTTGCGTATAACAGGAAAGTGATAAGTTTTATAAAATATGATTTGAATAAAATATGTGTATAGTAAATAGATCTACATATATGCAATGATAAGTAAATTCATATCTAAAATAATTTATGAGATATGATAAAAAATTAGAATTTACGCCACTGACCGGAACCCTTAAAGTCAATATGCTTAAATATTAAGAGTAGCCATTTGTTTGGAATATTTATTAATGTTTTGAAATGGTTCTAATGATTTTGATTGAAATTCATTTGTGAGAAAATTGACTTTCTTTTCTTTTCGCCCTTCAGTAAACCACCTTAATTTTAGGGTTAGATATCCATTTCCAGAAACTCCTTGGGGCGACCCTATGAAATCTCTAGAAACGGGTTTTAGCCTTATCGGTGAAATAGTTTAGGCTCTAGTCGGAGGTACATACAGACATGCGGAAATTAAAAAAAAACAATTTTTCGAATTCTGGGGGTCATGAAACGTCGAGATTCATCATGATTTTTTGGCGATCACAATACTTTCTGTATGTGTAAGATATCAATAAAGTAAAAAATTATATTTTGTATATTGATCATAAATAAAATAAAATATAAATAATATATATTTTTAATTGTATAATTAAGTAGGATACATCAAGAAGACATTGATCATTATTACCACCCTGATGGTTTTTCTACACCAACTCCAACTTAGATTAGGGGATGCACTGAAAATAGGAAAAGGCTCGAAATTTAGTAAGATAATTACCGAATACATAGAATGATTTATAAACTCTACTATCAGCGTAAAACATTTTAAAAACGTAAGGCTTGCCCTATTAGTGTAAGCCCTCTCTTGTTAAAAAAAAATCGATTTTCAATTACAAGTTCACCAAGGTAAACTAACTCACTATCCCACCCCCACCCATCATTCTTTCTATTTTTTTCCTCCCCATTCCTATTACAACCCACCCTTTCCCAAAAGAGAAGTTTTTGTCCGATGAAGAATGGTAATTGCAAAAGGCTGTTGTTGGCGTTGCTACTCTCTGATGACTGATGAATGTGAGATTTTCTTTTTTGGATGCGCTCCAAGAATGGAAAGGGTTTTTTTTTTGTGAAGGGGGGGAGGGTTGTTAGATGTTGGAGAGTGTGTGTGAATACACCCAACAAGTTTACTTATCAACGCTGTTAGTATTTATCAAGGAAGTCATTAAAGACGAAACCAAATAAAAACAAAAGCTACAAATAGGCCAACTTGTTATCTGTTTTAACAACCACATTATTTTTTTTCTGTGAAATGTTTTTTTTTGTATCTTTCTTTATGTTCTATCCTTCATTTTGAATGGGAGACATTTGTTGTCTACTTAGACAGTTTTCATTAATTCATACAATTTTAATTTTTTTATTTATTGGCTTCTATATATTATTGGGGTTTTAATAAGCAGCAATAAAAAAAGTATTCATGAATTCTTTCAGAAAAGTGAGTTATCTTGATTTTATAAACGAAAATAATAGAAGGTCTTTAAAAATATTGGATTAATTAATTATTTTACCTGGCTAGTATACATCATGATAATATTTTATACGAAGAGAAAAGTTATTAACAAAAAAAAATGTATGATAACTTGACCTAAATTTCCCACACACGGTCATATTGAATTCCATTGGTGGTTTTAAATAAGTACACACCTATTCTTTTTGGCAATATTGTATTATTTAACTGATAAATTACTCATATAATAAATATAAATTCGACATATAAGGTTAAATGCAATACTAAATATTTATTATTTCATCTTTCTTCCATTTCTTTCTGTTAGGTTGGCAAGGCTGCTTGGTGTATTTCGTCCCCGAGTTTCACAGACTCCATAAAAAAAAGGCCTGCACCTAATCCTACTTCTTATGTGTACGTATCCCCTTTCATACTTCAGATAAGAGCAACAATGGAATATGACTCATCATGTTGAATTATATTACTATTCTTTTCTTGAATTTACTCTTTTAGTTTTCAGAAACAATATTGATTGAATTTAATTGATTTATAAACTGAATTATATAATTGTATGCCTATTAACATTACTAATAATGGTAACCCTGTATTTTAATTATTAATTGTGGTAATTTTAGAATAATATTACATGATTCCTCTAACAGCAGGGTATTTGTATTATTGTTTTCTAGATTATTTCTTGAATACGTCACACGTTTATTAATAATAGTCTTAATCAATGAGCAGACTCAAGACTAATTGATGCTTTATTTGATTATATTAGTTAGCTTTTAAGATAAATTTATGACAATGAGCATATTAATTTTGAGCCCAACTCGTAGCAAGTCATATCACCAAGATTTTCCAACACGCATTGACCAGTCAACTAAACACTAATTTTATTAAAGTGAACATCTAAAAAGCCTTAATATAATAATCTATATCTTGTAACTAATCAATTATAGGAGGATTCTTATAGGAAAATAGGCGTCTCGGAGGTCTCCTACTATATATTATATAGGTATTGAAACATTCTTATATTATATGTTATATTTCGTAAGAAAATGTTCAAAAATGAGTGTTCAGTAAATTTCTCTTGATCATGTTTTTCTAATTTTAACCAACATATAATCTTATTAATATCTTTAAATGAATATTTTAATAAGATAAATTTTATTTAAATAATGTTTTTCAAATATTTTTAACAAATTTCAAATTTTCGAAAAAAGGTTTTTTAAATTACCCTAAAACTATTTTTATACTATAAAAATTAGATGGTATAGTTATCTATCACTAAAAACTATTCTCAGATACCCATATTTAACTTATTCTTTAAAACCAATTTCAAACAATCTCAATTTTTCTATAGTTGGTCATAGGTAAATTAGGCCTGTTAAGATTGTTTATAATCCATTAATATTTAGATGGACTACAAACCACTTTTATTATATTAAGAAACAGAATGGAAACTAACATATTTGACCATGGTAACTCCATTATTGATATATTTTATAAATATAAACATACATATTATGTATCATGTAAAATTGTTCCCAATACCAATTGACTACAAAATCGAGATTAAAATTATTTAAAAAAATTAGGTCATGATCTAACTACTAAGAAATAAATTTATTTAAAAAAATAAAAAAAATATTTATAATTTATAAAACCTATAACTATCCATTTTGAAACAAATTGCTAAAGATATTTTTTTTAACATCAAAAACCACCCGAACAGAATTTTTTACAAAAAGCCAGTAGAACTGTTTCATCTGTAATCTTAAACAAACACGTACATTTTGTAATTCAAAACAATCACTAATATACCTTTAATTTGATGGCTAGGGTCAAAATAAAATAAAAAGTTCTCAAGCTATCGCCTCATAGCCTGGTAATATCAAGTTTGAACAAATTCCTTTCGACCCGTTTCAAATTTGTGGTGAGGTGCAGACAGATATGGGTACAGAAAAATGGTAACATCCCATTTTTTGTAATCGGACACACATAAATTACATATTCATTATGATCTTAAAGTTAAATATTTTAAAAATCAGTTTGCAATATATTCTCTTGATTTGAGAAAGTAAAAGGAGATAAAAAAATGTGTTTAGGATATTTAAGAAAGCTTTTAAAGTATAAAGTATAATGTCTTAAAAATATTTCCTGCAAAACAGGGGTTAAGCCATTGAACAGTTTAATCAGATCTTAAACATATTTTAGCTTCAAACTAGAATAAATTATTTGCTTTGTAAATTCATTTGACGAATACCTTACGTTGAAATCGCTATAAAAATACATTTTCCTATTTATATATACATATTTATTTAAAATAAACACTTTATTTGGCTTATTTATTTCATTTTAACTATCATATAAATATACTAATCCTTTTTCATATTATTGAATCTACTGTATTATATAAGTAGACGTATTTTAAATAATGATTCCATATACGAGTTTATTATTTTATTATTAAGATATAAATAATTTTACTTTTAACATGTGAATTAATGTTAATTGTACAATGCGATAAACAATATATTATTTAGGAAATTATAATTATTTGAAAATATGTTGCTTTCTCAACACCATAAAATACTTATATATTAACATTCGAATGTTACCATTAGTAAATTATAATATTAAAAAATATTACAGTATTTAAGGACTCATTAGGAAAGAAAGAACGTTATGATAATATGTTTTCATATGGTAGTCAATCTAAACCAAAGGGTAAATATAAAATACACATTTTGAAACCTCCATTTTAATTGTAGAATATTACGTAAACATTTGAATTCATAAATTTCCTTTACATAATATTTGACACTATAAGCTCTTAAACCAATTTTTAGCCATACAGTCTTTCTGACTAAAATCTTTTAAATCGTCTTGACTTTAGACTTGACACTCACCTTTGGGGCTAATAATTTGACCTATGAGGGTAAATACAGAATTAATTTTTTATGAAATATCCATTAATACCACAAGGATAAATTAAAGTTAATTAACTTATAACAAAGCATTTTATTTATTAATTTATATATATTAAATATTTATTAATATATTTATATACATTTATATATTTATTTATGTACATTTATATATTTATTTATATGTACATTTATATAATTAATATTATAAACGTTATATAATCAATATTATAATTAATAACTGATTTTGATTTGACAACCCATTTATTAATAGAATTATAAATACCAAAAAAATTGTAATTTTTTATCAAAAGAAAGAACTTATAATTATACGTACACCCTATACTATTGTAGTCAATGGCCAGTATTGTACTAAGATGATATAGACCAAGGATAGATTTCTATCAACCGCACATCTACCAAAACAGAGTATTTAATTTCTAGAAAAACAAGAGCAGTCGTTTTCTTTTATCTCTCGCCATAGGTCTGTTTTACGGGACATCCATTCCGCAGCGCGAACTTGTGTAAGCCGTGGTATATACCCTTGCCCTTGTCTTAAAACTTTCTTATTAGCAAGCTTTGTGTCTTAGTAAAAGTCACCAGTGGAAGTAACGTTAAATCATACGAGCTGAGCTATATAAAACTGAAATAACCCGCATTGTCTTTTCAGCGGAGCACTGGAACATAGCCACAGCGATATTCCACGGAGGAAAAAAAAAAGTAAGTGGTAAAACGTTATGACGTCATTAAGTTGTGGAAAGTAGCTCAACTCCACGTCGAAACGGTGATACCAAAAGTGAGCGAATAGAATCAACGCACCACGAACCTAAAGGCTTTAATATGTCCTTTTGGATTTGTTGACTAAATAAATAGAAAATTAACATCTGGCAGTCTAGAGGTAGGTTGTCGGACTTCAGCGTTGAGGGTCCGGGGTTCAATCCTCGGTCTCGGCACAGATTTATCTGATTACCAAACCCTTCCTTCACCGCTTACAATACGTAAATTAATCACAACTTGTGAATGTGTGGAATGCCAGGTCTCCACCCTGGTTCGGATTCCACTTTACAATGTAGATCCTCCATTTCATCTCACAATCACCCTAACATTACACATTAGGGTAAGTGCGTATAGCCCGAACGGGTAGTAAGATGCGGTGTTAATAATATTTATATATAATAGCGTCTTTGTATTTTTAATTCAAAATACATGTATAAGAATTAAAACCATTTGTTTTGTGTAATCTATGACATTTAAATTTCTAATTGCTTCTATCATTCCCCTTTGTATAGTAACACAATTAGTGAAAGAATCAAAATTAAATTAAACATATTATGAGCATTTGCATTAAATTTAATTGAAAATTTTTAAATAACAATCACATTATGATACATTTTAAAACATTTTCTTCTGTTTTTAGAAGAAAATAGTGGCTTAAAAACACGCATTTTGGAGCTTTTTTTTTAAATTCTGGGAGGCCCCCCACATTCCTGGTAGTGCGTTCTAGTACCTACAATTTTAGAAATCAGCCACTGTTTGTATATATATATATATATATATATATATTATATATATATATATATATATATATATATATTATGCGGTGTGTGTGTGTTTGTGTACAGTGGTTGATTTCTAAAATTAACTAATAATTTTGACGGAAAGTTATTTTCACATAATTTACAGAGTTCTTTTACATGACCTAACCTTAAAAGAGAAAAACTATATCTTATGATATATATGAATATATATCTTATGATTTATATTATAAGATATATATCTTATATATATATGTATATCATAATATGTATATCATAATTTATATATGATATATATCTTATATATATATATATATATATAATATATATATATTTTATTATATATATATATATCTCTCATTATATATATATATATATATATATATCATAATAAGTAGTTCTGCCTCTTGCATAAGGACGGAAAGTTATTTTCACATAAATTACAGGGTGTAATTTATGTGAAAATAACTTTGCGTCAAAATTGTTAGTCCCTTTCACATTTGTCCATAGAATTCGATATGGAAGACAACGGGGAGATACCACACTTCCTGAACTCCACACTAATACATTTATGTCCACCAGATGGTGCTGGCAGCACTAACCAGCCGAAGTGCTGTGTGCTTGCTCAGCTCTAAATGGATAGAAATCACATCAAGCCAACCTTCTGGTTGTTGACTTAAGAAGAAGACAAATATAGACTATACAGAGTGTTTGGAATCTCATAGCCCAAACTGCACATATAGCTTGTTTTAACCAAAAGTAATACAAACCTCTATACACTTACACCCAGAATAATATGTTAATACCATTAAATTGTGTTCAAAGTTTCGGCGTACAACGCCGGGAGAGCAAAGCTGGGCCAGTATGCTTGTACATCACGTTGCATACAAGCTAGCCGCACGGCACTGCACGTTTCTGTGATATAGGACCATAAATGATGACACTCAGAACGTATTCGCTTTTATAGATGTACTGGTGTGTTGTTTACTTATAATTGTGGTATTCTATTCTTCCCTGCTCCAAGATGTCGAGGTGTGTAGTGCCGTGCGTCTAGCTCCTATGCAACCTGTTATACACGCATGCTTGCACAGCTTTACTCTCCTGGTGCTCTACGTCAAAATGATACTATAATAATTTTCCGGATTCGAGTGTATAGGTATTTTTTATTACTTTTGACTCAAACAAACTATATGTGCAGTTTGACTGTTAGTTTCTGAACACCCTGTATATATCATGCAATAGATTTATATAATAACGAACAAGCACACATGAAGAAAAATAGAAACAAGGCGTGAACCAACTTTATATAAAATTAATCAAATATTCTTCCAGTTTAGTTTAAAATACTAAAACTATTCAAACTATACAAAGCTCACTTCCTCTACCTTTTCAGCGCTCATTTAATGGCCCCATCCAGTGGTTTCCACACGGGAGAAGGGTAAGGCAGAGTTAACAAAAGGTTTGCAGCCATTTAAGAGTTTACCTAGCAATAATTAAACATTCATGAAAGACAGAGGTCAGTTTAATAATAGCCAACATAATGACCCCTCCTCCAACAACCCATTCCTTTTTCTTTTACAAAGGGTGTGGTTGATTTTAGCGAGAAGGTTTTTGTTTGAACATAAATTATGAGCTCAAAGGTGTAAGGTATTTTGACAGGGTTTGCCCTATATAGAGGGCAAACATGGGCAATTATTTTTACTAAATTCTTCTTTCTCTTCCCCTAACCGCTTTCATTCAATCTCTTCCTCTGTTTCTCTTCTTTGGGTTCTTCCGTTTCATCTCAGTTTTGTGTTTACAGTGCCTCAGGTTGTGAGAGAACTCCTTATTGCTATTCATTTTTAAAATGTTTTATATAATTACTAAAAATATCTCAGATAAAAAATTCCTTCCGTAAACTATTGAACTTTTGATTTAAGTGGGGATTGGTCCTTCAAAGAATCGAATCCTTTGAAACCTTAAAGATGTATGATTTTTTTTTAATCAAAAATATTTAATATGTGATTAGAAAAAAAACTTATTTAAATTTTGATTATAATATTTTTTACCGTAATCATGATTATTACAATTAGTTTAGCCCAACCTGATCATAGTAGAAGCCAAAAGTCAGGCTCCTGATCATTAATACTCCCACTAAGCATTATAAAATATGTTTTAATCTATTTAACCTTTATATTTTCAAAATCAACTAAATATGTTATGTGATTAAAACCTGATTCTACTAGATTATGTGATCACGTGATCTAAGGCGTCTTAATAGACTGGACTGCCAATAATTGGGAGATTGGGGTTTGAATCTTGCTACAATGTATCGAGCGTTGTTTTCTTTAAATAATTGTACACTATCAGGTCATTTAAATGTGGATGCATTAGTATGAATTTAACCTTTATCGTCATTATAAGGTGAATTCACGTTTGATAAAACATTAAAACTAAATGGTTCCCAATTATTCATTTTAAATCATTACTTAAAAAAAGTAACAACTAATACTTAAGTGCATTAATATTCCTGTGTAAGGTTGGGTCAGATAAATTATTATTAAAGGTAGGCTGGCCGAAAATTGCGGCACAAATAAAACAATGATGCATTTAAGATTGCGGCGGAAGAATTGAAAGGAACTTAAGTAGTCTTTCTCTTTGAGAGACAGTAAACATTATCTTACGCTGCCAGTAAAAATACTTTGGACCTCGATGATTCGATGATACAACAATTTTGTGTTCCAAATGCTGGGATTTCAATAACTACATTGGTATTTAATGCACAGTAGATACATCTCTCTACGTTCTCAATTATTGTAAGCTGTACCATAGAAAAATCAATATCATAAAACTGATATATTTAAGGAGAAATGGAGGACACCTATAGCTTACGAAATAATATTTATAATAATTTCATTAGAATCATATTTTGAGATAGAGGCTTATTTACTAAGCTAGGTTTTGATTTGTCAAGGATTGCGTGAAAATTTTGCTCACGTTCATACCATCTTAAATTAAGTGATTTTTAAAGGTTTTAGTTGGTCTTACCTCCTAACAACCAAAACAAGGTTTTTCTCCGCCAAAGTCATTGTTCTTGTAACATCAGATCCAACCAATCATACTTCCTAACATAACTGCAACACATAAAATAAAGCGTCAGTCTATGTCTGTTGTTAAATATATCTGTAAAAGCCTAACTGATTGCAAGGTAGCATTTTTATATTATTTATATTTTTACGGGAAAGTTTTAGAATTTTGATTAAAAAAATTACTTTTTTAAATTATATTAAAATGCGGGATCAGTGATGAATTCCCCTTTCGAATATAGACTTCATTATTTGTTTGATATGTATAGCCTGCTTGCCAAATACAAAGAGTAATGATTACAGAATATATTTCAAAAGTAAAACCAAAGACAAATCATATTTTAGTTTAGTTAATTGTCTTTAATTCACATATATTTATAAAGGAGTTTCTGTATGTATTTGTTCGCTTATAGCTAGAGAATTATTAAATATATGTGAATGCGATATTTTTTGTATGTTTAATTAATCCAAAAAAGGTCATAGGCTATTAAAATTATCTGTATTCAAGGTCATGGCTATTAAATATCTGTATTCACGAGCTCAGCAGTGACGTTGTAATGTAATTGATTTGCCACTAAAGAATATGTGAAAGCATTGACAATAATATCGTCCTAATTTTATAAACGTATTTAATATAATTTCAATTATATAGTATATTAAATGGCACTTAAAGCACTTCTTCTTCTAAGAAGGCAAATGCCACTGATCAGTGACGTCACGCACGTGACATTAGTCAAGTCAGTTTGACAATATGGTTTTCAAATAATAACTTCCTCTTCTCGAAGGTTCGAATAGAGATTTTAAAATGTAACTTGAGTCAGTTTCCGGCTCTCGGACCTTCTAGTAACTCAGAGATGTTTTTGTCTTGTATTTTGTTTTTCTAAACTAAACCTTCTCGAAGCTTCCATGAGCAATGATATATACGAAGAATGGTGCAATGTAAGAGTAGCAGGTGTCCAGAACTGACAGAATTCACTTGGGCACTTGGCGTCCAGCAACACCTGTCCGCGCTCATACAATAGGCCGCGTATATATTTCAACGACATGATCTATTTTCTCATTAAATAAACAGAGATTCAGAAATAAAAAACATGTCAAAATAATAAGTGTTTATTATTAATTATAATTCTTTAATTGGCGCTCGATCACGGGGCTATAAATACCAATTGATTCACCACATCAAAAACTGGACCGATTTAATTAGTGCTCGACCACGGGGCAATTACCAGCTAGTTAAACGGTGTAACTTCAATCGACGCTCAACGCGCCGAACCAGAACATTTCAATTGGCGCACAACGTAGGGACCCGTAAATCAGAACACTTCAATTGGCGTCCATCGTGGTGCAGTAAAATTCCAGAACATTTCAACGTTAAAAGGAATACATGTGTTTTATGCACAGTACATTGTGGATTTGCAAAAACGAGGACTGCCACAATTTCATATACAGTTAAGCCTTCAGGAAAAAGTCAGCACCGGCAATATAGATTCTATAATAAGTTTAGAAAATCTGGATTCAAAAATCAACCTACAGCTCCATGCTAGGGTAATTAAACAATGGTACATGACCCACCGAGATTTTTTAATCAATCTTCTCCATGTATGCAGAAAAACTCTACAAATATCTTTTGAAGACCTACGTCGATGGGCATGGTGGATATTCCAAATACTGGAGACTTAGACTGCATCCAGACGACGGACACGATCCGTCCTTGAGTTAGAGACAGTCGATTGTTCGATTCTCACCTATGGAGTTGTGCAGTTTCATCAAATCCATTAAGTATGTATGTAAATAGAACAATAAGTTCTGTGATCAAGGGAAGTTTAGTATTAACTTGACCAATGAGGGATAACGATTTTACTAGGATTCCTTCATGGTGTTATAAATGTATCTATTCATATATGAAATGAAGAATTTGTTTATTTTACAAGTAATATAAGTCACGTCTCTAATAATCTATGCAACAAACTATTAACAACCTTATTCAAATTGTGCTATGACGATACAATTGCAAAGATACTTATTTACAAAGAGTTAATTTAATGTGCTTCTTAGGAAATTAAAAACTTACAGTACCAAAATCAAGGTGTTTTTTGTTGAGGAGCACCTCAGGGTAATGAGTGATTTTTCAGGTGAGATTGTATTATAAACCCCAATATAAACATTTGTTATTATTTTTTAATGAGGCTTAATGTCATCATAAGTCTAAATAAATATGAAAATATACGTTCCGTAAAAAAACATAACGCACTCATCCTTACAATTAGTTTGCAAAGCACCAATATTCTTATTATATTATATAGCAGGTGTTCCTAATTAAAAATTTTATTTTCAAGAGATCTATTCTCAAAAATGTTTCTATCAGAGTACTAAACATATGAAGTGTTTGGAATAACAGAAAATGTGTGAAGTGATGTGTTATCTTATTAAAAGGAGCAAGCACCATAAGGAATCTAGGTAGACGGACAAGCTTTGTCATACAGTTTTAAAGTGGCTTCAACCCAATTCTTAAACACTGGCGTAAATAAAACGTTTCATATTTATAGTAAAAATTTAAATAGGTCTTTAAAAACAGCTTGTCTTTTTTTAATAGTGGGGTTTATAAATTTAGTGTTTTTTTTACTTAAAATGGAATCATTGTTGATTTAGTTTTAAATGCGATCTCCTTTGAATTTTCAATTTTCAATTTGTCCCTTATAAATAGGCCTCATTTAGACAAAGCTGACAAATGAATAAATCATTTTCATGACTCTGATTTGTGTGATCCCATCTCATAAACTAAATCAATAATATGTTTTAATAAATTATGCTTTCAAACACAGTTGTTTATTTAGTAGCCTCCTGATTCTCTTTATTCTTTAAACTTATCAAAACCATTTAAACAAACAAATTTAATATTCCTTTAGTTTAGTATTTTAACTTAATGCAAACTTGTGCATTTTTACCCATGATACAATGAAAATATAAATCAATGATGAAACATATCGACTCGTTTCACGTATATTTATCTTATTTTAATAAACCATCATTTGCTATTCATCTATTATTAGGCTTATTCATGAACGTTTGAATACATATTTTCTATTGAACCAATATTCAAAATATTTTCAAAAAAATCAGAACTCAATGGTTTATTTGACCAGTATTGGTGTTAATTGTTTCGATGTGTAATTTTATACCGTGTTGCTTCTCATGCATATAGTACAGTCTAAGATAAAATAACTTTAAACTAAATACAACATTTTAATACTTTTATTGAAGCATTTTTGTTGCAGTATTGTTTTATTTTAAAGTGATATATACTAGAAATTTAGTAAGTCAATTAATGTAAATATAAATTGTAACTGTAGATTTAAACTATTTCTATGTGACCTATATATTTTGTTAAAAGGAACTAATGATATTAAAGTCACATTATTTATTAGATATGTGAGATGGTGTATATACAACATTTATAAATAATGAGATCATTACGAATGCATTTTGGGATGTATTTTTCCCGAAAATTAAGAGTAAGATCCCTCTATTTTTTGCGTAATGAATTGGTCTAAGAGGCAGGAAAGAAAAGCCCTGGTATGGTAAGCTTTCCATGTAGAGTTTTAGAAGAAAATTTGAGAAATTATTTCAAATTTGAAAGCATAATTTTATTAATGGCTAAACACATTATTGAATATAAATTTATTTAACTTTGTATAGTTTAAAGTAAATATAGCTCAAATTTAATAAATTTGAATTTTTAAAAGGTAAAATAAATTTCTATTTGTATTCACTCGTCACCTAAACCAATACATCTTCTATAAGATCTATTATGTTTTAGAATATTTGTAAATTAAAAATTAAATCTGGACTTAGGTATTGAATCTGAGACCCTTGAATCAGTACACCACTTATCTACCACTGAGATATTCAGGACTCGTCCTATACTCAGTGTCATTATTCACTCATAATTTAGGGTAGAGTCCGTGATGGATGAGTTGTTTGAGTACACTTGAAAATGAATAATTTATCTAGAATCATTCAAGAATATTTATGTAAAGACGTTACATGTCTTGCACCACCAAAATAATTTAATTATCCAAACTTGAAAAGCAATGATATATAAAAGGGTGCCAAGTTCATCTTGCAATGTTATTCCAAATAACTTGTCACTTATCGTTTAAGTGCTTTAATCTGAGGTCTTAAGTATTTTGTTAAATTATATACGAGAACCTTAACTAGTGGCTTAAAATAAGATTAGCGAGCTTATATAGAATATAAGTGACACATTATTTTGAAAGACATTGCAAGTTGAACTTGACACAATTTTATATCTCACAGTTTTATGAGTATTAATAATTAAAGGATTTTGGTGCCATGGATCCTGGTACATTTTCAAATTAGTGTTTATAGTGGATAACCATATTTGTTGTGAAGAAAAGTTATTAGAATACGTTTAATCAAGTAGATACCTACCTATTGTAATAAGTTGATGAACGATCAAAATAATAAGTTTTGAATTAATACGTGTCCTATCAAAATGAAACTAATGTTTGTAGAATCTACTTACGAAGGCTTTTAAAATAAGTTTTAATGTACTATGATTTTTTTTTAAGAAATTCCGATAATTGTGTACATACTATAACATCATTCTCTCCATATTTGAAAACATGTCGAAAAGTTGAGACTTTGTAAATTAGTCTAGTTTATATTTTTATGCCAATTTCCAAGTATATATGATGATTATAAGTACCTTGTAGGTTTTTATGATCCGTGAGTGAGTAATTTAATGATTTCAGAAATAACTATATTTTAATTTCTGTATCTCACGAGCTGCTTAATCTTGAAACGTCAACTTTGTTACGATGACTAAAATAGTTAATCTTAACAGGGTGCTAAATTTTTACGTTCCTCTTATTTTGGGATAAGAGTTAAAGCGGTAAAGGGGAGGTTAATGTGGCCCTCATTTGTTGACTGAAAGTACCCCATAAGTTTTTACTAACAGTGGGTGAGTAGGTTAGTGATTCCTGATGCAATACGGCTATTTTAAGTCCTGTATATCAATAACCACATGAGCTATACAATTTGGGAGTATGACTAAAATAGTTCCTCTTGACAGATTGTTAAATTTTTACGTTTATATTGTTATTTAAATCCAATTTTAAGGCCATTTTTGGAAAGCATGTTGAAAAGTTCATATTTCGTTATTCATCCTTGGTTTATATACCTCATGGAAAATTGTCAAGGTCTTATGTTGGCTGTAAGTACCCTATAGGCTTTAATATCAGTTAGTGACCAATGAGTCAAGAAATAAAGTTTTTTAGGTCCAAGATCTCAATAACAACGCATGACAAAAACTTGAACTTTCTAAATACTAGGGGGTATCAAAAAGTTTCAAGACTAGTTCTGTAAAATAATAACAGAGTGGAGCATGGGGTTCGTGCACTGGTGTGACGATCTGTGACCTTCATCTGTCAGTAGAACAAGTGAAATCATTCTTTGTAGACCATTAGATGTGTTACACACGTTTATTTGATGACATGCACGGGAACATTTGCGATTATATTATGGACCTCAAACTCGAGCAGTGAATTAACATCGAATTCTACGTTTTACTCAGAAAATCTGAACGAAGACATTCCAAATTATGCAGCAGGCTTACGGCAATGAATCTATTAGCAATCCAGTATGTTTTGAGTGGCACTCGTGCGTCAGGAGAGGTATAACGTCACTGAAAGACTAAGAAGGTCAGGGCAACCTTCCACGAGCACAAACCCGGAATTCGGTTTTAGAGATATGGGGCTCTTCCACTGCGAATATAATTGGTTTGGTCTCTGGGTTGTAACCGTAGATCCAACTCTCGTTTCCAGTGATGATCCTCAACATGAAGGTTGGGTCATCAAGGGAGTGTTGACGGAGTTCCTGACAGACTTGGCACGGTGCTCCTTTATTCTAGGGTCAAATCTGAGTACAACTTGGGCAATGCAGTGCATGTTAAAAACGGACGTGAGGATTGTCCACATAATCGTATGCAGATTCACGGTGTAAAAATGTCCTTATTGCTCATCCGGTGACCCTAACGCACAAGTTGCCTAACTCTTTCCAAAATCTTTGGGTTTGTTCTCATGGAAGGTCACCCTTGCCTCTCTTCATCTTTCAGTGAAGTTCTGCCACTACTGAAGAGTGAGTGCCATTCAAAACACACCGGACGGCTCGTAGCTTAATTACCTGCTGCATCCTTTGGAAGGTCTCCGTTCCAGATTTTCATAGTAAGACGCAGAATTTGATGTTCGCTCTTTGTTCGAGTTTGTGGTCTATAATATAATCGCAAATGCACCCGTATACGTCATCAAATAAACGTAACACATCAACTGGTCTACACAGAATGATGCCACTTGTCACAAGGGCAGATGAAGGTCACAGCTCACCACACCAGCGCATGCATCCCCTTTGCTCCACTCTATTTTCATTTTACAGAACTAGTCTTGAAAATTTTTGATACACCCACATGTATATTAAGTAGATAGGAATAACAGGGTATTAGATTTTAACATGCATACCATTCTTTGGAGCTGAGCTAGGAATGAAGGAAGGGGGTAAATGTGGGTGGAATTGAAATCATATTAAATATGTTGCTGGAGAACTTGGCTTGTGGACTGCCGTGCAAATTGATAATTCAATCACGCTCACCTTTTGGTGTCTAACAGTCACTATTAAAAATATACATCATTTTTCATGCTTTATATAAAATAAAAGTAAGGATCCATTAATACTAGTAAATAGATATTAAATCCATGTAATAATACAAAAAGATAAAAATATTTCGGGCTATAGACATTGTCATTTTTTATCACATTTTGACCAATCCAGATTTAAACACTTTAAGGTTAAGTCAAACAGTGCTTGACATATTTATTTTGTCTTAATAGTTTCCAATATTGTGATAGTTGTACAATTAATTGGGAGAACATTAAAAAGTGAACGCAAACACTAAAAGTAATTCGCAGTGAGGTGAAATAGCTTTCTTTTTAGCTTCTATAACAATATACCTTAAAACAAAATATTGTTATTAAGTACGGAATGTTTTATTATATTCCAAATGATTTGGCATGGATTTATATGTAACAGAAATCTATTTGTTTCTAATTGGATTTAAGATAAAAATTATTATTAAATTAATCTTTGGATTGCAGATTATTTTGCGATCAAGTAATACAGAGAAAAACTTACTCTGCATGGATTCATTATAAGATGACAACGATTGTACATAAACATATAGCTTAAGAAAGTTCTGTTTTTAATTATTTGATTTTAAAACAAAAGTATAGCCTTTATGTTAACAGGACATCTAAGTTAAATTCATGCGAGATTTCCGCGCAACAAGTACACGTGTTTGGGCGTAGTTGAGTAAAAAAAAAACATAAATATATTTTATTTTTATAGGTTTATAATATTGGGATTTATTTCCATCTTAAGACACTCGTTTCCAATGAGAATCCAATTGGTTTGTAAATCTTTACAAAGTCCTTGCTGCCAAGGAGACTTAAAAATAAGAACAATACATTGAAATTTAATATAATTATTTGAATTTTTAAAAATCTATAACACAAATGAACCACATTAACAGTTAATTCTTTCGACATTGATTCATTCGCTGATGAGATAGCGTGAAGGTATATCTTACCCTGTTCCCTGAAAACTAAGTTGAACAAGAGAAGAAATAACTTCTCGATTCGACCAGTAGCTTTTTTAATCTACTAGCAATAAATAGAACACCAAATATACAAATATATTTAGATTTTTACTACACATATAGATTTTATGAAATCTAGACATTCGTAACTGTACAAGTAACTTTCAAAGATGAAATAAAATTATTTAGAGGATTTATCTCCACACAAACACACATTCATGAACCAAAACGAAGAGTACAAAGATAATATCTCAATACAATAAAAAGATAATATGCCAAAGTAAATTTAAAACCTCATCGGTCGTAATATCGCCTTCCCAAAAAGGTGTCACAGGAAATATTACGGCAATATACAAAAGCGAATAAAGGTTTAAGAGCCAAATAAATAAACTTCCCCTATCTTTAACCCCCACCCATCCTTCGTACACTCCACAAAAATGTCCAGTGGGGGAAGTTTGGGGATGAATGGCATGTGTGAGTTGAAGATAGGAGTGGTTTATTTTTTATGACTCTTACTGCCATTTTGGTGTTCTGAGTTTAGGAAATAAATTCTTTTTTCCTCTCCTTTTTTTGTCATCAAATAAAAGATTCAGTGCAAATAAAATAAAAGGTAGTGGAATGAGACATGAATGTCAGTTCTAGTGTCCATCTTTTGTCAGCTGCCTCTTAATTTTACCTGTACCTATCAGCCACAGACTGTGGTCCTAGCGGAATAGCTAGGACCGGAGAGGGTGCACTCTCCATAGCGATACAAACAAATTGATTAAAACAATGGAGGATGCAAGATTAATAAATCACCCAAATATGGTTTATAGTCCAATGCGTGAGAGCTTCTCAACTATCTATTATTGTTCCCAATTCTAAGCCATACTCACAATATGTTGGGCAACACCTGAGTGTAATTATTATGCTAATCAACACAATCCTTATAAAAATTTAAATTAAAATAGTCTTGGCAAGCAGTATTTTCATAGCTATGCTACAATGACCATGTGATTATAGTTATCTGGAAGTAGTGGTATGTTTATGACAGCTAAGATATTTTATGAAACTTGAAAATTTACTAAACATTTCGTAATAGATTATTCTAACAAATAGGCTTGATGTCTTTTACGAGCTTTGTAAATTCACTTCCATCGTCAAATTTACAAATTATATTTGAAACGACGAGGAACACCAAATTATTTGTATTGTAATGTTTCCATTTTCAGGTCTGACCATAGCTAAGCCTAGCCAAATATATAAAAGTTTTTGGGTCTCTTTTAGATTGTCATTAAGTGTGAAATAATATTTTATCCAGTATTGACGAATATAATATTCATAATTTTTTAATAGGGAATACACTAAATATCTCCTAAGATAATCCAATGTTGAAGATTGTATGGGAGAGTACAACACCAAATAGCTTGTAGAGTATTCTGGTTTTCAAAATGTTTACGTAAGGCAAGAACTCTATATACCTTGTAGGCACATCCAATTTATTATTTAAATAAAGTGTGATAACGATGCAAAGTGGTTGCATTGTTATACCTTATATACTTTTAGAGGGGAGGTTAAGGTTTTTATCATCTGTAATCACACGTGGCAAAGTATCTCAACAGGAAACAGTTTTTTTTTATCAAAGATTCATGTTGACATATTTAAAAATATTAAAAACATAACTATAAGGTGATGAATTGTGTAAGGGCGGTGACCTGGTGGTCTAGGGGTAAGGTGTCAGACTTCTGTGATGGCAGCCGGGGTTCAATCCTCGGTTCCGGCACAGATTTATCTGATTACCAAACCCTTCCTTCACCTCTGACAAGACATCTTGTGAATGTGAGGAATGCCAGGTCTCCACCGTGGTTCGGATTCCACGTTAAACTGTAGGTCCTCCATTTCATTTCACAATCACCCTACCATTACACATTAGCGTAAGTGCGTATAATCCGAACGGGTAGTAAGACGCGGTGCTAATAATAATAATAATAATAATAATAATAATAATAATTGTGTAAGATACCAAAAATATATTAGATTATTGTGTGTGCCCAACTCCTTGGACCACCAGGTCCTGGGTGCAATGCAATTGGCCTTCGCGAATCACCACTGCTCGGCGACGTATTTCCACTTAGTCAAATGCAAGGATCCTACAATTAAGAGACACTAAATGCTAGAGAGCTTTCCTGAACTTTATTATCGTCCTGTTGTACTTAACCCATAGTTATCCACCCGTATCTCAGAAACAACAAATATTTGTGGGTTTGGACCACCTTAAGGACAACTTAACCACCGAGCCCTGTGCCGCTTTGCTCAGACTATGCAGCTCAAAACCACCCGGGCACCTACCTTAAAGGGGAGAGGATGTTGTGTATTATTATACCGCCTGTCTAGATTGTCGCGCGCTTTTTTCAACTCGACCACCACTCTTTCCCAGTTACGGGATATCTCTTCCTTGGATATTTCTCCCAATAATACAAGAATAATGCCCCATTTTAAATTAATTGTCATAAGTTGGCATAATAATAGAATTTGACACTTTTCACAAGAAATATGTCCTATTTTAACTTGTACTTGTCTCTTGGAATCCCCCTTTTAATGCCATCGATAATACCTATCACCTCCACATTCTGTCTCTGAGCTATTCCAGTAACCTCAGAAACCCGCGCCAGAACCCCCATAAGCTGTACGGCCCAGAACCCCCCCCCCTCCCCCTCCTCCAGTATGCTCTCTTAGAACATGAGAGAGAGTCTATCAGCCACCACGTTCTCTTTCCCAGAGATATGCAAGATGGTGAACCACAAGGAACATAATTGCGCAATCCACCTACCAATTTTCCCAGTTGTCGTGGATGCTTAAACAACCAGTACAATGCCTGATTGTCAGTTCGTAAATGAAACATGAAATCCTCCAAAATTGTCCAAACTTGTTAGTGACAAATATCACTAGCAGGGCTTCCAACCTATAAGTGAAGTAGTTGCATTCATGATTGCGAAGTGTGTGGCTTGCATAAGCCATAGGATGCAACACCCCCTTGTGATCCTGACTCAACACTACCCCTGAACCAGAATTAGATGCGTCAATACGTAGGATAAACTACCTATCAAAATCCCACACACTCATCATAGAGTCTATTCGAAAGCAACTAAACGCACCCTCGTTAAGTTACTCCTCGACTAAATGAATTATGAACTAGCCGAATAAGATATAATGCACAAAATAAAAAACAGGTACATTACCTGAAAAACCCGTTAGTTTTTCAAGATTCTCAACTAGATGTCTACGACATAACCCTGCCTCGCGAATTAATACTCTCATTCAGTGAACATTTTAACATAAAAAAATAGCAATTTTACAGCATTCCTACCCCCTAAGTTATACACAAACTAAATAGAATGTCTCTAATTTCTTTACCGTGTAATCTTCTCTCAACTACCTTCATGAAAATTTGCATACACACACCACCTTAATTGTACCTAACAATTGATGACTTAACTTTTATATTCATGACGTTCTTGACTTGTAGGTCTCCAATCCCCTTGCAGCGACATGTGGCGCAAGGTGACGGCAAGCACCCGATGTAGAACCACGCAATTCCTCTTGTTTGTAAAATGGAACCACCATTATAGTGGTTATAGTGTTCTCCACGTTCCTTGGGTCCTCTAGAAGTCTCCTCTCAGTGACTTGTTACATTATGTGAAACCTCGCATGCCACGGCTCGTCCCACGCAATCCCTCTTGCGTGCGGAATTGAACCACAGGATAGTGGTGTCAGCAAACACCTCACCTCCAAGACTTCCTGAAGTTTATGATGCGGATGACCCAATACAATAACCCCATTCTGCTACCATTTTAATGTGTGCCCAACGCCTTGGACCACGTGGTCCTGGGTACAACACATTTGAACCTCGCAAATCAACACTGCTTGGTGACGTATTTCCACTTAGTCTAATGCAGGGATCATACAATAAAGATATACTCAACGCTATCTTGCTTTCCTGAAAGTTATTATTTTCGTGGTGTACAAATCAACCCTTCGTTATCCACTCCACACGGCCACCAACAGGTCTTGACCACAAGGCTAATTGCGCGAAGGAAACGATCCTCTCACTTGACTTTTTATTTCTTACCTTAACTATTTGACAAAGTTTCTAACAATTTTAACCTGAGTCCCAATTTTCTACAAACGTGAATTGCACAGTTTTCTAGTATCCCTTTTCTTTAATTTACCTAATCTGGTATGATTGAATCTTAGTACTATTTAAATCTAATTTCTAATTTGTTTCCACTAACTATTTTTGTATTAATTCACTCGGTCCACCACGGGTGTTTTTAGTTTCCCCAGTACACTTCACAACTGGTACTCCCAGAGCTCACCATTACCAGTGAGCACAGGGTATTCTCCAGTTGTGGTGAGCGTTCCCCTATCCGCCACCTGTGGAGGCGCCCAATTAATGATGGAGCTCCAGCTACCTATTAGTGAATCACTGGTAGAAAATCCTAAACTTAATCTACTCTAATCAAATCTAATAAGATTTAATTATTTCCTTATCTATCCTAGTAACTGTTTTATCCAAAAAATAATCTACATTACTCTAGTGTTGGACAAAACCTTTCATAAATCCTATGTTTTTACTTAATATTACTTTAGACCTTCCTGGTGCACGTTGGCTGCATTTGCAACCGTAGCTTTTTCATATAATATCGGAGGCCCGACAACTGTCCTATCCATCTTATTCTTGCTCCCAAGAGTATGTAGGTGAATTGCCTCGGGGTGAGTTCTGTTATCTTCTCGAGTCATCTTCCCGATTTGAGTGCCACAGGCTGTATCTTGGGTGGGTTATCCCTTTTCTTCAGCCACCTTAGTGACTGGAAACTCTAGTGACGGTCCTCCTTCCTGACACTGCAGCTAGTCTCATCTAGTTGCTTTTGCTTGCCAGTTTCTTATGTCACTTGTAATTTTATGTGTTTTTGTGTACGATCGACACTATCTTCCTACCTACTTCATTCAAACTACACTTCACTTTCACACGCACTTACTTCAGAGCTCTCTGAAACTCCACTTGAGTCATCTCCACTTGATTGATACTCTCTTTGTCACGCACCATGGTTAGAAATAGTCCTCCTCGCCAGATAATTCTGAACGTATCTCTCTTGCTCCTCTTTTGACACTTTGTCCGCTAAGATAGTTAGCTACTTGCTTTCCTTCTCATTCATTAGCATTGTCCAAACAATCTTCCCAATGAGGCATTCTTCCCGTTTTCTCTTAATCTCCTCCTTTTCAGGGCATTACAGAAAAACATGCTCTGGCGTTGATAACCCTCCACACTAACATGTTCGACTTTCCACCAGCCCCTGTTTGTATAAAATATCCTTATACGGTCCCTTGCCAGTCAGGAAATGAACGAGTCCCTGAGAAGAATTAAGATGTTTTAGTTTTACAATTTCCGCTATCGATGGTATCAGTAGAAACGTGTTCTTCATTTTTATGGCCTCAATGGCTCTATCTATTCCAACCAAGGTTCTCACCCTTGGCTTAATCAACCTTTCCACCATCTCAAACGCCCCTCTTTTCATCCAGTATAATGCAGATTTCTTTCTAATCTGCAAGTTTAACGGTGATATTCCCTATATTGTTGTTAATGAATCCGTGGCTACAGATTTATAAGCACCAGTCATCCTTATAAGTACGTTCCTCTTTGCTGGTAAATTATCCCTCAGCCTCTGGGCCTAGCTGCTGGCCCCGTAACCCACTATTGCTTCTAGTAAAGCCTGTTTATACGTATTTATAACCTTCATTGGGATGTGGAACATTCTCTGGCCGATACTAATGATCTTAAGCATTATGGTTAAGACTCTGGTGTATGCTTGTTTTATATGTGCCTGGTAGTTCCTTTTCTCATCAAGAGTTATCCCAAGGTACCTAGTCGTGGCTCATCTCTTGATATTATTATTCTAAATCCTAATGGATATATTTCCTTTTAATTTGTCTTTGAACACCATGCAGTTGGTTTTGCTCACTGCCATGTTCAGCTTAACCCTCCAACACCAGTCAGTCAGTACCCTGTTATACCTTGTCTCAAGCTAGTTTCTTGACTTGCCATTTATGATTATTAACAGATTAGCTGTAAAGGCCATAATGTAATTTCTCATGTCAAATTGTTATAAGTTGACGTAGTGCTAATTGGAACACTTGGTTATTCTAGTGTTGATTGTTACCAAGTTTCCTCGAAGTTTCCATATATATTTTGCCTAATCTCCCCTTCACCTACTATCTTGCTCAGGGTGTCAAATTCTATTTGTGCCCTCTCTTTTTCTTCAGCCTGTCACAATCGTTTGTGTCCTTGGAGCTACCTTTGCCCCTGTCTTCTACCCTATCTTCTGGTTTTATGAGTATAATTTGCTGCATTACTCCATTCTTCTTTTTGCCTCCCTTATTTTCCCCTAGTCCTCCATTTACCTTTTTGTCATATCTTATTACCCTTCGCCAGAAATTCCATTTACTCTTTTCCTCATTCATTACTTCCACTGCTTCCTTTAGGGCCCCTTCTTTCTTAGTTGCTCCTCTTAATTTAATTTCATTTTCATCTCCTTTACTTACCATCCCATCTTGGTATTTATATTGTTTCTTCTTATCAGCATTTTATATGTTTGGTATTACGTTGAGTTTGAACTCTTGCACTTGTCCTTCCCTTTAGATCAAGGTGGTCCTTGACAGATACACTGCTAATGTTGACGTTTATCCTTCCACCTAAAAGTATATTTCTAATTTTAGGATTAACCTCTACCACATTGTTGAAAACGTGCTTGTCTCTCCTACCCATCTTGAATTTCATGGCTAAACCCTCCTAGAACTCTTCTTTGATAGTTTGGCACCAACATTCTGTTGATACACTATTGCTTTTAGCTCTTCTTCTTCTTCTATTTCCACCGGGCTATCATACTGTATGAAATGTGTTCTTCTCATTCTTGGCTTCTCAAAGACTAACTCATTTTTACTACCCATGGTTCTTAATAAGCTTATCAATGTCTTCTTCCGCCTTGGTCTCTACTACTAGAAGCTTCCCCACTTGTCTAGCTGAATTGATCTTCAATATTTCCTTCGTACCCATATTACATCCGATGGAAATTGTATTCTACTTCTGGTCTATTTCTGGAATATTTATCCTCTTCTTTGCTTCAACACCTTTTAGTGACCCTCTTGCAGCTACACTAGCATATGAAAATCCTTGTCCATCTATTGTACTAATTCTTGTAGTTTCCTCCATTAATTTTTAATGCTCCTTCGCTTGTTGATCAATCCTCCCTTCTTTTTCACCACGTTAATTTTTACTAACATAATATTCTTCTTTGCTGCCATAGCCTCACCTTTGTTAATTATCCCATCTTTGCATACCAGCCCATCCATGAATTTCATAAGGGTCTGGGGCAGCCTTTCTGCTTCCACTGTCTTCATTTCCTTCACCTCTGCTTCAACACTTAGCTTAAACAATTATTTAATAAGCATATCCAAACAAAAACTCCCAGAAGCGCAAAGCGATGCTTATACCCTGTGCTTAGTTTTCAAAATTTAAAGATTTATTTATTATTATACTCTTTAATTCCCGGGTTGGCCAGAAGTTTATTCTACTCTACAGATGATTTTGTGGCCCAGAATGAACCTTTCTTCTCTACTCGAAAGCTATTATTTAAATGTTTCTTAAACTGTTTTTAATAGTTTTGAACTGGGATGGCCCCCGATTTCCTGTGGAAATTTCCAATGATCGTAGATTATTAAAGTTTTCCCTTGGTATTTTATTTATTAGTTAACCGATCTCTTCAAAAATTTTGGAAAATTAATCTATTTATTGGCTCTATTTAATGTATATCTTTGGAGTTTTGAAAAAATTAATGAAACTACCTATTTAACATTGATCTTGATAATTTCCACAATTTTCCTCTTACCGCTTTTTCTCTACCTCCTTTGGATGCGCACACACTACTTTACCCGAACCTGCTACCACTAACTTTTGTATCGCATTATTTTACCACATTTAACTGTAATATTTCGTGGAGCTTCAGCAACACACTCTCTGAACTCAACACATCCACTCCACAATCTTACTGCAAGTCAACTCCTAACTCAAATGACCTCTTACTTAAAGTCCAGTCTGAGTTCAACTCGCCTCTTACTGCGAATGACCAAGCTCGAACTTTAGACCCTCTAATCCACGCTGTCTGGAGGTGACGTCACTTCATAACGAACTAAAACACTATCCTGGTGACAAACTAACCGGCACACTAGTCATTGGGTTGGAATACATAATAACACTTGTTCAGATACTACACATTTCACACACAATTATATTTCAAAATCATTAATTTTTCAATGTCTCACAGATAGAGGAAAGGCCTTTTAAAATTCAAAAAATTTGGGTTGGCTTTCTTTGCCAGGAAACCCGATAAACATTCTGAAATGTTATTCATGAATAAATTTGGAACCTCGGCTAATAAATTAAGTCTTATATTACATTCATTAATAATATGAATTATATAAACACACGTGTTAACAATACAATTTTTAAATCTAATCTCTATTAATATAGGCCATTTCTTAAATTATATATCCTTCTATACATAAAATTTTAGCTTTTATCCCAAATAAAATGTATTATTTTAAATCTTGAATGTTATTAAAGTTATTAAAATATAATTTTAAGATATTATTTAAAATGTAATTTCATTAAATATATGTGTGTATACATATGTAATTTATATATAAATTACTAAAAATAAAATACAAAAGTAATATAAAATAAAATAAAAATTATAATATTAAAAATCACTCAAACCTTAAAACATATGTTTAACCAAAGTTATATTTTACCAATACTCTTAGCTCAGTATCTAAAACTTGGTAAACGTGATGGTGAACATTTAAAACCTTTAATCTTAATTCTAGAAGTATTTGAAATACTTTTATCCTAAGGTACAACAGCTAACCACATTCGTTGGCCGCATGGTCTAAAGCGCTACTTTCGCAATAGACTAGACTGCCGACGACGGGGGGATAAGGGTTAGATTCAGATGTGTACCGAGGTTGTTTTTTCCTTAAAGGTTTCCCACGCTCTCTTTCCAAGCAGATGTGGAAACGCTTATTTTAAATTCAACATTACTCATCTCTACTCCATTAGCCTACCTAATTGGTAGTAGTACGTGGGGATAAAAAAATATAATAAAAATTCTACCCACAGCTATATGAGTGGTATTAAATGTGTAAATGGACAATCGTATGCAAACATAGCAAGTTTGTGGATATAGACTCAAACATCATAACAATCATCCCAAAACACTCGTTGGACTCTTTACAAACGGTTCTCTAAAAATATATATTTTATAACATCATTTAAAAGTATTAAATTAACTAAAAACTTGGTGACCTGGTGGTCTAGGGATAAGGTGTCAGACTTTCGTGTTGGGGGTATGGGGTTCAATCCTCAGTTCCAGCACAGATTTATCTGATGGCCAAACCCTTCCTTCACCTCTGACAAAATGTGTATTAATCACAACTTGTGAATGTGTGGAATGCCAGGACCTCACCGTGGTTCGGATTCCCCATTAAGCTGTTGGTCCTCCATTTCATCTCACAATCACCCTACCATTACATTTCAGCGTAAGTGCGTACAACCCGAACGGGTAGTAAGACGCAGTGCTAATAATAATTTCAATTTGCTTTATTATAGTGCTGGCCAACAGCCGTAAGACCTTCTATAACAGCCAGCATTGAAAAATACACAATTATCTTAAATTACATATAGTTACACAAGAAAATAAGATGAAAATGGCTAAATCATGTTATATAATGATGAATAGTTAAAACAAAAGCGTAATTAATAATGATAAGAATAAAACATCTCAATAATAACTAATAACTAAAGAGTGTTAAAAGCAGTAACAATAATAGCAATAATAATAATAATAACTAAAAAAAGCTTAACTTATCGGTTGTCACATGGTTAAAGGTGTACCTCCCACAGTAAACTAATCTTATTTTGGATTTAATGTGTATATAATCTCTTTAGGTAATCTAAAAGATATTTTTTTCTAAATGGATGCCTATTCTTCCTTTAGATAAATTCTTCACATGTTCTTTAAAGTCTACCTTCCTCATTCATATCACATAAACGTAAATATCAGGATAGTTCTTACAGAAAGTAAAACGCGAAATATAATCATAGAAAGCCACTCGAGCTTCTCACACTGGGACACACGTGGATAGAAAATCAACCTCTTCTCAGCTGTCATTCCTGTGACAGACGGATCGAGAAATAGGTTGGTTCACATAAATAGTTTCTCTTTTTAAATACATGATAGTATGGACTCATTTAATAAACATATTTTCATATACTAAAAATAAAGTACAAAAAACTACCCAATTCCCCGAATAAAGGTAGCTTAAAATAGTAATAAAATGTACATTTTAATAACAACTGTTATTAAAGTTATACAATAGTGGAATAATGCAAATAAGATTGCTACCTCATAAGGAAAAATAGGGAACATTAATACCCTAAAAGCTATTTACTTGATGTTAGGGGTAAATTTTATAAGTTATTTATAATAAATGCATTAGAATTCATGTGGATAGGATATAGGAACACTAGCAGAAAAATTATATTTATAAAAACATCATCAGTACACCCAGCCAATTTTCGAACCCCGTCCTCATCATCAATGCCAATACAGTATTTTTGCAGCTTAATATCATCTAATAATCGTTTTTAGTAGTCTTGGTGCTAACACATAACTCAATCTGTGTATTGAATATGCCCATACGATGCCCTTAAAATTTGAGTAAAGAATAAATTGATGTTTTAAGCCTAAGCTTCCGTTTTAGAATCTCGTGTTATTTTTTAACTAAAAAAATATATTTATTTAATTAGTTATATTTTAATATGGTCCGTGGCTGTGTCAAATTTATGTAAAACCAATACTAGACTCTAATGTATTTAATTTCCCTAATGTTATATACATTTTCTATTCGACATCCTTACTCGCTTTTGCTTTGTAACTTTAGCCTTTTCATCAGTCTCCGTATATGCAGGTCTATAATCCGTAATCCTTGATCCTTAAAAATTCTATTCGCGTCCACACAGTCTGTATCCTTAATCGCATGACCATTTTAAACAATGAGATATTCAGAGTATTCTTCCAATAAACCTCTTCAAAAGAAAATAATCTGTAGCAAAGAGCAACAGAGAAGCAGTCAGGTGATCAATAAAACAATCTAAAATAACTTTTTCAGAAAACATCTAGAATATACTTGAAATATACGTTAAGTATAATCATAGTACATATATTTTTAGCTCAATTTGAACTATCAAACTTATCAACGGATCGTTGCGCTATCATTGGTGTTTTTATTTCATTGCGCAAGCACATATTTCCTTATCTATGATTGGTAGACTGTATAAACTAGTCCTTAGAAAGTTAAAACTGACCAACTTCTACAGTGTACGGACCAGGATATAGATATGGATCAGGACTCTGTAGAGAAAGTAATCTGATACTGTGACATCGATTTCTTACGGACCATGTACTTACGGATATGGAGTCTGTATCTGACTGTATTCTGACTAATTATTCATTCTGAGCAGCTGTTTGCGTGAGTCTTCCCTCAACATAAATATTATATAACTTCTTGATTGTAATTCAAGTCACGTGACAACACAGCACTGGTGGGAGAAGGACAGAGCATAGCTGTGCATCCTTTAGGAACTAACTTTATGCTTTTATCACCACATTTTACTACACTTTGGTACTATATGCCTATATACTAGTTATTCTACTGTGTTAGTGATTAAAAGGGTAAACTTTAGAGGAAGTGAACCTGCGCTTGTGTAGAGGGAGAGATTAAAACAATTTAGGTAGACAGCCCACAAACACCCAACCGGGATCAAACCCCTATCTTCCCGTCATCATAAGTCTGGTCTATTGCGATATTGACGCTTTGGAACATGTGGCCACCGAGGTGGGTAGGAACTAAACTAATGTTTAAGGTTGCAATATACATTCTTTAAGTACAAAGACTAATATAGAAATTAAATGTAGTTAAATTTTCCCGAAAGAAGATGTTCACTATAAATGAAAGTTGTTTTGGTACCTGAGTCTTATTGGTCCTGAGTTATGTCCCTCTATACGCATCATGTATATCTCTAGTCATGGGGGTCCTAAGCATAATTTATAAATTGTGCTCTAACCAAAAGTAGTATTACTTGAGCTCTAACCAATAGTAGTATCACTTTAGCTCTAACTAAAACTATAGTATCACTTGAGCTCTAACCAAACTTAGTAGAACTTGAACTCTAACCAAAAGTAGTTTCACTTGAGCTCTAACTAAATCTATAGTATCACTTGAGCTATAACCAAACTTAGTAGAACTTGAACTCTAACCAAAAGTAGTTTCACTTGAGCTCCAACCAAAAGTAGTATCACTTGAGCTCCAATCAAAAGTAGTGGCACTTGAACTCTAAGCAAAAGTAGTATAACTTGAGCTCTAACCAAAAGTAGTATATCTCTAGCACATGGGATGGGGTACCAGATATAGTTAGTCTTTTTGTATTATTATTATTATTATTATTATTACTATTATCACTTGATTAGGACCTTTTTTATCCTGGTTACTTGGAAAACAATAAATTAAAGATAATCTTAGGTGACATGGTGGTCTAGGGGTAAGGTGCCAGACTTCTGTGCTGGCGGCCGGGGTTCAATCCTCGGTCCCAGTACAGATTTATCTGGTTGCCAAACCCTTCCTTCACCTCTGACAAGACGTGTATTAATCACAACTTGTGAATGTGTGGAATGCCAGGCCTCCACCGTGGTTCGGATTCCACGTTAAACTGTAGGTCCTTCATTTCATCTCACAATCACCCTACCATTACACATTAGCGTAAGTGCGTATAACCTGAACGGGTAGTAAGACGCGGTGCTAATAATAATAATAATAATAAGATAATCTTATTTGGCCACGTCGTCTCCGGCGTACACCGCGAAAAGGTGATCACTTGTCGTACACAATGTATTTTTATTTTAAACTTTCATCCAACAAAAAATTGTAATTTTAACCTATTTTTTCCTTTTAGGTTGAACCTCCACCAGCATCCCACATTCCATTGATCTCAACTAGTTTCATATTTCTCACCATAGGAGTGACTATCTCTTCATGGGGTGTTAGAGAGATATGAAGAAACTATCCTAATTTTATTTTGAAAACAGTTAATACGATGGTTGACTGGTGGGGGAGATTGGGGCTCAAATCCCGGTCAAACGTGCAGAGGGAAGTTATTACTAAACCTTTTTACACTCTACTTCTACGCAGATGTGGATACAATGTATCTAAATTCAAGCTTATTCATACTTATTAAATTAATATAATTACTAAATATGTTTATAATCCTAACGGGTAGTGATAAGCGGTTTATAAAGTAACAATTATAAAATATGAATAATTTTATATCAAATGAATATCACTTTTTTATTACATTAGGCTAATATGTTTTAATAGGCTTCCAATGTGTACTTTCATTTTCCAAATAAACCACTTCCATGTGTCTTTTACGGAACTAATGTACCTTTTGGTAATATTGTTGGGGGAGTTTATGCCTCCCTCTTTCCAATCCCTGTTAACAATATTCTTACGTCACTGAACAAATAAAAACAACATTCATATATTCATACTAAGTAGACTATAATTTAAGCAAATGGGTCAGTTTATTCTAAACTATCAGCAAACTCAGATTTCACTGCTAAACGCTAGTCCATTATCCGAGATAAACCTCGACAAATTTTGATATCTTTTAGGCAATCTTTTCGGTTGTTACTTTTTATTGTTTATCACATCCACTTCAAACAAAGAACTTGTAGCTGCGTGTTTGCGTCATTTGATATCGAGATAAATAATTCACTCATTTAGACTATTTGTTCCACTTTGGGGTATTTGTCTTCCTTCTTGGGAATATCTTCCTCCTAATTCGTTCCTTCTCATTACAGTATTTTCCTCTGCTTTTAAAATATATCCTCACAAAAATCACAGGAACTTTCTTGGTCGATTTAAAGGATTGGCGAGGGTTGGGTTTGGAATATATGTTTATTCTGTCCAACTTGAATAGCTTACAAAAATAGAAGACAACAAAATATTATTATTATTATTATTATTATTTAGCACCGCGTCTTACTACCCGTTCGGGTTATACGCTTAAGTACTAATTACACTAATGGATTAGGAATTGGGAAGGTTGAATTAAAGGAAGTGAACCCACATTTGCGTGGAGGGAGAGTGGAAAACCAGACAACAAAATAGAACTAACAAACTGAACCAGATATAGTTTATGGATTTGGTATTCTTCCTCACGATGATCAAACATTCATTAGTTAAGAGAATACTTTAATATTTTTATTTTATCTTTAAAACGTATCGTCCATATTTTTAAAAATTAAGAGTTTGATTGTCTGTTCCATGAGCATTCCACGCAGAGGTCTGAAAAGTTTAATAAGTATCCCCTGTGCACAAACATATGCACCTGTAAAATGGAATTATAAGTTTTTTAGTATATTATTTTTAATTTATTAAAAACTAGGTTGGCAGAAATAAAATGAATAAACTTATTTTTGTCTGAGTGAAAAAAAACAAGTGTTTACTGGGTCTATCTAAACAATGCGTGGATAATAAAAGTATTATTGTTTCACAAAATGAATGCCCAATATAATTTTTTAACGAGCTCTAAAATAATATTCAAATGTAGGTGATGATATCCAAATTTAATCAGGTTAATCAAAGTGCGATAAGCATTCTAGAGTTTATTGGAAATGTACCCGATTTGCGTGGATGAGAGAAGAAAATGATTGATTAAAAAAAATCAATGACGTAGCCTACTTGGAACTTTCGAATATATTTTGTGAAGCAGTTTGCTGGTTAACTTGACTCACCTAAGTGCTCTAAGCACATGCACACTTAGAAGCCAATGCACGAAATAGAAAGAGAGGGAATAAAATTAGTGGTTCATCCTACAAAACTCTTGTCAATGTGCTGGTAGCAATTCTCTTATATTGACGAGTTTTCACAATAACCAAACAATTTGTTCATTGAAAACCTTGACTTGTTTTTAAAAATACTTTTTCTATTTTATGGGTATAAAGTGACAAACAGGACCTTAACAAAAATGTATTTACTTGCATATATACAACCACTATAAATTTATTTTATGTATTTATTTGTTTGAGGTATTTAATGTGTATTTTATGAATCATCTAATTATATTACAAGATAATTTCTATGAGCGAGAGTGAAAGAACTATCAATTTTTCTGGGAAAGTTATATTCACAAATTTTCCAATGGGTATTGGACCAGCTTTACTTCCCTCCTCCCCTCCCCATAAACATGTAGATAGTCAACATCTTTTAAACATTAAATCTAAAGTAACAGTAGTATTTGAGACCCTTTCGGTGACTGCATAGTCTAAGGCACCACTCTTGTAAATGACTAGACTGCCGATGATGGAAGAGGCTCGAATCTCAATCGGTTGTACTGAGAGTTTTTTTACCCGAAATGGTTTTCCACTATTCTTCTATGTGGATGCGTTTGCACTTCTTCTAAAAACAACCTTCATCATCCCTAATAAAACCATTAGCTTAATTTTATTAATTTTCTCTAACGAATTTGTTTTTTAGTAAATAAGTTTTGGCTTAAGCATTAATTTAAAGTTAAAAGACTAAAGAAGGATAAATTTAAGAAGAATTACAATCACTTTGTTGAAATATTAAACAATGTACTGTGCTTGATAAATATTTCTGACTCCACAACTGGAATCAATCTTTGTAGTACACATTACTGTTTATGTGAGTATTGATATTGCCATTATCATTTAGAGGTTTACAATACACCCGCGTGGCTGGGAACGCAAACTAGAAATTAAGTTGATCTATTCTAGTTTGACAAATGACGAAGAGGTTTGGGTTTTAATTTGAGCAAGGTTTACTAAGGGATTTATTTCCTAAATAATTTCTCACTTATCCTCACCATATTTCTTATTAATTATACCATACCTATTCAGTAAATAAAAATATTTTGCTATCCCAATGTGAATTAAAATTCGGTGAAAATAAACACAGAAGAGCACTATTTAATATCAGTCTTTTTATTTATCATAAAGGAGAAAATATTGTTACAATTAAAATTGTATACCTAAATATTATGATTAATCCTTACGTTTTCTGTGGTATCCAACCATTAAAGTGGGTTTTACAACTATGTATGTCCCTAAGCTTGGATCCGTAAGGGTTTGAAACTTTTCCCCATCTGATGTTATCTAGATGTATACTTCAAGTACAGACAAGATATACATCAGTGACCAAGCCCACAACCTCCAGGATAAAATGGCTGCACTTATTGGGAGAGGGATGACCTGGTGGTCTAGGGGTAAGATGTCGGACTTCTAGCTGGGGTCCGGGGTTAATCCTTGTTACCGGCAAAGATTTATCTGATTACCAAACCCTTCCTTCACCTCTGACAAGACATCTTGTGAATGTGGGTAATGCCAGGCCACCACCGTGGTTCGGATTCCACGTTAAACTGTAGGTCCTCCATTTCACCTCACAATCACCCTACCATTACACATTAGCGTAAGTGCGTATAACCTGAACGGGTAGTAATACACGGTGCTAATAATAATTGTAATAATATATGGAAGCTTGAGTTTCACGGGGATCGCTAAGTGCAGACCAAAGTGACAACATCGCTACCAAGAAGGTATTTTTTTTATAATCTGTTCTTTTTAAAATTATTTCCACTATAGAAAAGACCCAAATTGTCTTCTAGTGTCAATAATCAGCTTTCACAAAGCTAGGTTCAAGTCACTGCCCAACCCCCTTTCCATGAACCAACCACCAAAAGAGCCTACTCGGAGAGAAAATTACAAAAAAACGTACAATATTCCCTTTTTTGCTCAAGCGAATGTTTGAACATTTTCTAATTATAAATGATCATTCGAATAACTTCGATTATTTATTTTCTTGTCTGAAATGAGGTGAGAATTGCCGGTGCCTTAACTATTCTGTACGGACCCCCACCCCCTTAAAACCAAGAGTTATTTGAAAGTTAGCTGTTTCATTAAGAAGTGTTATTACTGATAACTGCAACTAGCTCTACTCAGTGTCCAAGGATTCAACCTGGCTCAAGCAGTTCATAAATATGCCCTTAAGGCTTAATGTCTGGTGTATACCTTATTTGTGACCTCGATACTTTTTTTCACTTTGATTACTTACCTTAAATTAAAGGTAATTTACTGACAAGTGAATTATTTAATTTTCAAATGTTTTGAAAATATCTCTAACCAAATTTTTTTTAATGTATATCTGAGGATTTTTGATTTGACAAATAAAAATGTATACCTGTTTTCTGGAATTAAAATATTTAAGGGTAGTTTATTAATTACTTTTTTTAAATATTTTGCAATTTTGTTCAAATAAACCCTTGGGTTTTCCTCAAAATGATTAGAAAAGATTTTTAATAATAAATATCAAACAAATTTTATTTATAAATATAAATAATTTAAGGGCTAGCTACAAATAGCTTATTTGAAAAATATTTGAATTAAAAAATATTCAGCTATTTGGTTTAATTTATTTTATTGATGGGTGTCTATTATGATTAACAAGAATATATGTTTGTTTTTCTGAGGAAGGTTCACCTTAGGATAGTTTACATAAAACTTCGTTTATTTTAATATTCCGCCTTCTGATAAAGTAGGATTGATTTTGTCGTATATTTCATTTACAGTCTAAATAGTTGTTGTCATTAGATTATTTTTAGACGTTAGGTAATATATTTATTCTTGACCCATATTCTGTTCTAAATGTAATTACTAATATTGCTCCCTTCTCAATAAGTTTGTAAATTATGCTCTTAATACTGTACTAATATTACGGTGGCCTTTCCAACATGTTGATAAGTTCAAAGGAGTATTATATGGCTATCTAGAGTGCTTATATAAACAAGCTTGGGCAAAGTGACCGACAATATTCCTGGGAAGCAGAAATATTCAAGGAAAACATCCATTGAACAACGAAGGCTTTTGAGGCTTGGAAAATGTGGTCGAGGGATTTTAGGAGGTAGAAATAAAGAGAAACTAGAAAAGGGGTCGTGGGATGGGTGTGGGAGGGGTTTCTAAAGGATGAGAAGGTAACAGTGGTGCCCAAAGTACTTGCTTATTATATAATAACCCTCCGGGAATAGCCTTAAAATTAAACAAGCCACACCAATTCTAATTAAATTCTGTGTTCATCTCCGCATATGCTGCTCTATTTGTGTGTTTGTACTCAAGAATAAACTTTGCATTAGTCTGGTTACATCTTCGCCTCCTTAAATTTGTGAGAACAAAGTTTAATGAGTAAGTATTATTAAAACTACCATAGTGAGATAGCAAACTCATTTAAACATGTCGAAAAGATTTTTGGTATTTACTCTATTCATTTTGAAAATTGGTGACCTGGTGGTCTAGGGGTAAGGTGTCAGACTTCTGTGCTGGCGGCCGGGGTTCAATCCTCGGTCCCGGCACAGATTTATCTGATTACCAAACCCTTCCTTCACCTCTGACAAGACATCTTGTGAATGTGGGGAATGCCAAGCCTCCACCGTGGTTCGGATTCCACATTAAACTGTAGGTCCTCCATTTCCTCTCACAATCACCCTACCATTACACATTAGCGTAAGTGCGTATAGCCCGAACGGATAGTAAGACGCGGTGCTAATAATAATAATAATTTTGAAAATTCCAAGATCCATCTCTAGTCAGATATATAATTTAAAATGCCTTATATTTTCTGGTACAGGCTAGAGCAATTTATTACTTTAATTGATCATAGTCCAAACAGCAGGTGGTTTGAACCAAATGTTTGGGCGTAAAACGCCGGGAGATCATAGCTATTCAAGCTTGCTCTTACAACAAGTTGCATAGGAGCTAGGCGGGTGGCACTACACATAATGTACTAATATGAAGTTGTGTTATGCTACGCACCTAACTTCTATGCAACCTGTTGTACACGCAAGCTTGAATAGCTATGCTCACCCGGGGGTATACGCCTAAACTTCAAATACAATTTAATTATATTAGCATATTTTTCCGGAAATAAATGTATGAGGATTTTGTAGGTCTATTACATTTGGTACAAACAAACGATATGTAGAATTGGGGCTATTAATTTTCGATCACCTGTGCATGTGTATATAACGTGATTTTTTAATATTTCTTATATTTATTTTTTTAGTTTGTATTTAAACATTTTTTATTAATAATAATTTTGAAGGTCTACGTGGAACAAGGCGGGAGAGAAATTTGCGTGAAATAACAAATCGTCGCGGGATACAGGAGAGAACTTATAATCCCATTGCGAGATATAGGAGAGTACTAACAATCCCATTGCGAGATATAGGAGAGAACTTATAATCCCATTGCGAGATATAGGAGAGTACTAACAATCCCATTGCGAGATACAGGAGAGAACTTATAATCCCATTGCGAGATATAGGAGAGTACTAACAATCCCATTGCGAGATACAGGAGAACACTTATAATCCCATTGCCAGATATAGGAGAGAACTTATAAACCCATTGCGAGATATAGGAGAGTACTAACAATCCCATTGCGAGATACAGGAGAGAACTTATAATCCCATTGCGAGATATAGGAGAGTACTAACAATCCCATTGCGAGATATAGGAGACTACTAACAATCCCATTGCGAGATATAGGAGAGCACTAACAATCCCATTGTGAAATATAGGAGATCACTAACAATCCCATTGTGAGATATAGGAGAGCACTAACAATCACATTGCGAGATATAGGAGAGCACTAACAATCCCCTTGCGAGATATAGGAGAGCACTAACAATCCCATTGAGAGATATAGGAGAGCACTAACAATCCCATTGAGAGATACAGGAGAGCACTAACAATCCCATTGTGAGATATAGTGGAGCACTAACAATCCCATTGAGAGATATAGGAGAGTACTAACAATCCCATTGCGAGATATAGGAGAGCACTAACAATCCAATTGAGAGATATAGGAGAGCACTTATAATCCCATTGCGAGATACAGGAGAGCACTAACAATCCCATTGTGAGATATAGTAGAGCACTAACAATCCCATTGAGAGATATAGGAGATTACTAACAATCCCATTGAGAGATATAGGAGAGCACTAACAATCCCATTGCGAGATATAGGAGAGCACTAACAATCCCATTGTGAGATATAGGAGAGCACTAACAATCCCATTGCGAGATATAGGAGAGCACTAACAATCCCATTGAGAGATATAGGAGAGCACTAACAATCCCATTGAGAGATATAGGAGAGTACTAACAATCCCATGGAGAGATATAGGAGAGCACTAACAATCCCATTGAGAGATATAGGAGAGTACTAACAATCCCATTGAGAGATATAGGAGAGCACTAACAATCCCATTGCGAGATATAGTAGAGCACTAACAATCCCATTGAGAGATATAGGAGAGTACTAACAATCCCATTGAGAGATATAGGAGAGCACTAACAATCCCATTGCGAGATATAGGAGAGCACTAACAATCCCATTGTGAGATATAGGAGAGAACTAACAATCCCATTGCGAGATATTGGAGAGCACTAACAATCCCATTGAGAGATATAGGAGAGTACTAACAATCCCATTGAGAGATATAGGAGAGCACTAACAATCCCATTGAGAGATATAGGAGAGCACTAACAATCCCATTGAGAGATATAGGAGAGCAATAACAATCCAATTGAGAGATATAGGAGAGTACTAACAATCCCATTGCGAGATATAGGAGAGTACTAACAATCCCATTGAGAGATATAGGAGAGCACTAACAATCCCATTGTGAGATATAGGAGAGTACTAACAATCCCATTGAGAGATATAGGAGAGCACTAACAATCCCATTGAGAGATATAGGAGAGCACTAACAATCCCATTGAGAGATATAGGAGAGCACTAACAATCCCATTGTGAAATATAGGAGAGCACTAAAAATACCATTGAGAGATATAGGAGAGCACTAACAATCCCATTGTGAGATATAGGAGACCACTAACAATCCCCTTGCGAGATATAGGAGAGCACTAACAATCCCATTGCGAGATATAGGAGAGCACTAACAATCCCATTGTGAAATATAGGAGAGCACTAAAAATACCATTGAGAGATATAGGAGAGCACTAACAATCCCATTGCTAGGAATAGGAGGGCACTTATAATCCCAATGCGGGATACAGGAGAGCACTTATAATTCCATTGCGAGATATAGGAGAGCACTTATAATCCCAAAGCGGGATACAGGATAGCACTAAGAATCCCATTGCGAGATATAGGAGAGACCTTATAATCCCAATGCGGGATACAGGAGAGCACTAACAATCCCATTGCGATATATAGGAGAGCACTTATAATCCCATTGCGAGATACAGGATAGCACTAACAATCCCATTGCGAGATATAGGAGAGCACTAACAATCCCAATGCGGGAAACAGGAGAGCACTAACAATCCCATTGCGATATATATGAGAGCACTTATAATCCCATTGTGAGATACAGGATAGTACTAACAATCCCATTGCCAGATATAGGAGAGCACTTATAATCCCAATGTGGGATACAGGATAGTACTGAAAATCCCATTGCGAGATATAGGAGAGCACTTATAATCCCAATGCGGGATACAGGATAGCACTAACAATCCCATTGCCAGATATAGGAGAGCACTAACAATCCCATTGCGAGATATAGGAGAGAACTTTTAATCACAATGCGGGATACAGGAGAGCACTTATAATCCCATTGCGAAATACAGGATAGCACTAACAATCCCATTGCGAGATAGAGGAGAGCACTTATAATCCCAATGCAGGATACAGGAGAGCACTAACAATCCCATTGCGATATATAGGAGAGCACTTATAATCCCATTGCGAGATACAGAATAGCACTAACAATCCCATTGCGAGATACAGGATAGCACTGAAAATCCCATTGCGAGATATAGGAGAGCACTTATAATCCCAATGTGGGATACAGGAGAGCACTAACAATCCCATTGTGAGATATAGGAGAGTACTAACAATCCCATTGCGAGATATAGGAGAGCACTAACAATCCCATTGCGTGATATAGGAGAGCACTTATAATCCCATTGCGAGATATAGGAGAGCACTTATAATCCCATTGCGAGATATAGGAGAGCACTTATAATCCCAATGTGGGATACAGGAGAGCACTAACAATCCCATTGCGAGATATAGGAGAGAACTTTTAATCACAATGCGGGATACAGGAGAGCACTTATAATCCCATTGCGAAATACAGGATAGCACTAACAATCCCATTGCGAGATAGAGGAGAGCACTTATAATCCCAATGCGGGATACAGGAGAGCACTAACAATCCCATTGCGATATATAGGAGAGCACTTATAATCCCATTGCGAGATACAGAATAGCACTAACAATCCCATTGCGTGATATAGGAGAGCACTTATAATCCCATTGCGAGATATAGGAGAGCACTTATAATCCCATTGCGAGATATAGGAGAGCACTTATAATCCCAATGTGGGATACAGGAGAGCACTAACAATCCCATTGCGAGATATAGGAGAGAACTTTTAATCACAATGCGGGATACAGGAGAGCACTTATAATCCCATTGCGAAATACAGGATAGCACTAACAATCCCATTGCGAGATAGAGGAGAGCACTTATAATCCCAATGCGGGATACAGGAGAGCACTAACAATCCCATTGTGATATATAGGAGAGCACTTATAATCCCTTTGCGAGATACAGGATAGCACTAACAATCCCATTGCGGGATATAGGAGAGCACTTATAATCCCAATGCGGGATATAGGAGAGCACTAACCGAGAAGAATAAATCCCGCGTATTTGATGGTGAACGCGGCAATGCAGCGTCGTCCCGCGTACCTCGTTGCGCGCACAGTTTTCCAGCGTATCGCTAGTCGTTTTGGTTGCAAATGGTGGTGATTTATGTGTTATCATTATGTCTATCAAAGATCAATTAAAAGAAATTGTGTAGGACATATACCCCATGATTCACAATCTACGTAATAAATACTACAAGAACACCAAGAATAAGAAACGGATACGGAAAGAAATAGGGAAGGAATTAAAGATAGCTGGTGTGTAAATACTCTACGTGTGGCAGTCTTTCTTTATTAATGTCATGCACCGATTGATTCGTTCTTATATCTTCATATTCAGCTACAGCAAGAAACAACAATATTTCTTCTTCTCATGATTACACATAGCTACAAACTTAGTCTACACTTCATTAATAATATTATGAAGGCACACTAAAACCAACTCAAGAGACAGAGGCCTGCATACAATGGTATCCTTCCTTGAAATACCTCAATTCACTTTGTGTAGGTATGACAAGTTTCAATCCCAACAATTCTATTCCCACCAAAAGTTTCCGCTCTCACTCCTGCGTCGGTGTGACCGGGCTTTAACTTTATCACATAACTATCATTATTTTACACCATTTGATTTTAATATACCAAGTTGAACAGATTTCTTGCAGATGAGGCATTTAATTTAATAGTTACTTGATTTTTCTTTAATATTTCTTACGTTCTTCAAATAAATATAACTAAAGTGTAATGTTTAGTCATGCCTTTTTAGTTACATTATTCTTTACATTGTCGGTTGAATCGCAACTTGCCTAAAGACGATCGGTCAGTTCTCGATTTGCCCTGGCGCGTCCCGAAATACCAAGATCCATCTGGCTTTGCCCAAAACTGGTAGACAGATTGTGATATGCCCGGAATTAGGTGTTGTCCCGTAATATATATTTACATATATATATTTATAAATTATATTATATTATACTTAGGCTATTATTATAACTTTTCAATTTTAAGGTTATGTTATATAATAACAATTTAACTTTAACTTATATTATTTTTTATAATAAATATATGTATATAAAACATAATGTTAAAGTTATATATATATAACAAAAAGTTAAAGATATATGTATATATATATATCATCACGTTAAAGTTATTATTATAACATAACGTTACAGTGTTATCTATAGGTCTCTATACTATAAATGTATATAATATAACGCGAAAGTTTATATATATAGATATATACGTCTAGATTTATATATATATATATATATATATATATATATTTATAATAGAACGTTTATGTTTTATTAATACAGGTCTATATATTACATAAAGTATAACATAATATTAAAGCTAATTTATTATATAGCATTGAGATTTATAAAGTTATAATATTATCCTCAATATAATGAGATGCATACATATGTTGTATGTCTATTAAAAGGTCGGTATACATATTTGTTGTCTTGATCTGAAATATCTACCAGCCCACATTGATAGCGGGTCGGTAGAGAAAAGAAACATCTCAACCTCTCATATAAGGCAGTAAGCGTTCAACCTGAATGAGAACTGAATGTACAATATTTTGATAGATAACAGACTCCACGTGCCCAACATGCGTGTGGAACGCAAAGTACAAAGGGGGTTACGCCCCTTATACAACCCGTTCCCTCGTAACCCTTAGTTCTGTCGAGTTAGAGAGACGTCGCCGCCATCTCCCTCTGGTCGTGGGAACGGGACACGACGCTAATCGCACAAAACCACAATTACCTTCCATGTTTCATACCTAAAAACTAAAATAATTTGTTTTGTTATTTTTTGTTCCTCTGGGGAAAGATACATGGATGGTCGCTTGTTATTAGTTTGGTGGAATCATTCTACTCCATACCATGGATCGGGAATAATATGCACGCGTTGTAACTTTCAATTGTTTCCAAACTTGTAGATTTGACCAAGGAATTGATGGTGAACTCCGGCTTAGGGGGACAGACAATTACGGAAAATTATCTCAAACTTGACAGGGAAAATAAATTGCTTTAAAGGAAGGGTGAAATATAATTCAGACATGTTTTATTTAAATAAAGTAATACAGTTTTGATCCCATTAGAATAAGATAACAATATATTAATTTGTTTTATTATTATCTTTTATAAAGTTAATCTGGGTTTATAAATCAAATTTCGGGGAAAAGGTGTATCTACTTATTCGCATCTAGCCATCCATTAGGCTTAGGGCTTAACACAAACTTATACTGATGGGGAAGAAGGGTAAATATATACCTATAGAAGATGTGAACACGGTGTTTGTGTAGATGTACAGTAGTATACCGTTTAGGATCAAACATCTCAACACACCTGGCTAGGTTCCAAACCCAGCTATCTGCGTTACTGGTAAATAGTAAAGACGCCTTAGAACACATGCTCTCTGATGTTGGTTCTAATATCATTCGTGACATATTTGGGGAGCATTTAAAGACACTTTATAAGTAAAAATCCTACCTTTGATAAATTAACTGAAACAAGAAACATACAGTACATGGGCCAATTGAAACAAATATTTCTACGCCTTTCCCACAAATATCGTCACTAACATATAATTATGAGTTAGAGGTTTTAAGTGTTTGACTCGTATTACTTTCAGTCATCATTGAATAGAAGTCTAGGGTCCAAACCGTAGCCGTGATCTATTATAATGTCTTTAACAACGGATATTCTGTGTTTTATTTCATCTTTGACTTACTTTGGTCTCTTTGAATATATTTCTAACTAATCTTTGTATCACTACTTCCTTAGATTAGGATGTTGACGGTTCCAATAGAAGACCCCTAATCTAACCACTGTATAGGCCATGTTGGTTTCAGTGCGTGCAGGAAATTTTGTGTTTTGGGGAAAAAAACTTTGGAAGGGTTATTTTTTAATCCCGGTATTGTTAATATAATCAATAGCAACCTGATATTTGGGGATAATATTAACCTAATACCTAAAATACTTACCTATTTTCCGTGCCTATCAAGATAAAAACTATAAATAGAAAGTTTTTCAATAATTATAAAGATATTTCTAGGAATAAAATGGCAAAATAAATCCTTCTGGATATAGATTTACATTTACACTGCTTTATAAAACAATTGAAGGGCAAGAGGGAAACATTTAAGAGAGCGAAACATATTATGTAAGAGAAAGAGAGATATAAAAGATGGAGGCAAATTGTCATAAACATTATGTTTCAGAAATCAAAATTTATAAGAATTATAATAGTTAAGTATATTATGAGATGAACTTAATTTTACAAATGTATTTTAAAACCAAATATTAATACTTAGTACGGCAAGAAAATAAGCTGTTGTATATGAATTGTTTGTGAAACTGATTGCTATTAAAAATATTATTCTATATCTATAGTTTTTTCAAAATTACGTTATTTTATGGAGTAAGCTGAATTTTTTTGTTGGTTTTTGGAGCTAGGACTGCAAACGACTGAGTTTGTAAGTGTGTGAATCGTTCTGGCTGAACCTATGATGGAGGGAAAAGACCTCTGACTGAAGATGATTCTCGCATCGAAGTGTAGCCCTATGGTTATTCTTGCGCTGTGGAAATTACCGGTATTAACGTTAGAGTTTAACTCTATCATACATCTACATCTCTGTTTTGAGAAATAAGTTCTCACATAGATGTTTGCTTTTGCATACTTTTCTCTGGTCTTCATAGTTCTGTTTCCATAGTGTGTTCTAGGTTTATTCTGTGGACTCCTTAAAATCAAGCCTCTGTTCTTGTACACGAGAAGATTTCATGACATCGTAAGCCTCACTCCTCACCCATAAACCCCACCAAGTGCGGTTGGATGAAAAATTATTGGTGTCCTGGCATTTTTTTTACGAAGCAAATGCTTGTTTCTCTATTGTCTGAGACAGCTGTGTGTTTATAGGCCCGGGTCATTTTCCACGAGGCCTGTTCAATATTTTTTGTATAATATTTCTTCTTCCTGGGAAAAATTGTTTTATTTTATTTTCGCCGAGTGGTATTTTTGTTGGAATGGTTTTCCCTCACCATCTACTGAAAATATTTGTCTCTGCATATAAAATTCAGAAAGGAAATAAGCAAATTCTAACCAAATTCATAAGAATCATTCATACGCTTTATTTACAGACATATAGAAGTAATCAAAACTTATTTTAAGCTTTATTAGACACATAAAACTAATCTTAAAATCAATCATATAAATATTTTCATTCATCACTGTGTTTTTTTTAATATATCAGTAAAGGAAACAAGAGAGGCATAAACTTAACCAGTTGAATTCAATTATGTAAACGGCTTAGCACAGTCTTTGGATGATTTCGTTTTTATGACCACAAACTATTTAAATGCATAGCATGGTACAATCCATCAATTCAACACTGCTATCATTCAGTTTAAACGGTGTGTACCCTTTTAAATATTTAATTATTTTAAGTAGATGTCAGAGGGAATATGGTATAGCTCTATGATAGAGCAAAAGTTTAATCCATCAATGTAAGACTAACATCTTTAAGGGTAAAAGATGTATACATTTAATGTATTTATCCAGTATAGAAGGTTTGTTTGTGTCTCCTTTACAGATACATCCCTAATAAGTAAGGGATTTAATTTCTCAGATACTTCATGTGAAGACGTCAAAAATTAATTAGAAGTAGTATAGGATATTTTTCACTATACATTATAACTATTTTCTCCATCATCAGTTTCGTTTTATAATTTGTGGTGTCTCCTGTATATCAAACAATACTATTATTTCATATGTAAGTTTCTCACGTCGTCAATGTAAGCACAAATAAATACTTTTCTTAACTGTTTAACTTTATATACCATATTCTCACCAAAGCATGTATCACTATTCTACAAATTCACTGAAAATATATTCAACAAATATTGAACGCTTTCCTTTTGAGTGGATAGAAATGCAAATATTTCACTTGGAAAAAACAAAATTTCCTTCAATAAAATAATCACATTTATCAATAAACAAACATTTGACAAAAGTTTGTACAATATTTGTCAGCTATTTGGGATTATTTGTAAATACTTGTCAAACACTTATAAACGTTTGCCAAGTGTTTACTTAGAAATGAAAAAATGGTCACTCTACCAAAAGAATCTAACTCTATAAAAATGAAATATGTTAAATTATAATACAATTTTATATAAATAAATTCTAATTAATGTAAAACCGT
>JBCFYV010011164.1:11380708-11520708 GCA_039000515.1 Timema cristinae | reverse complement strand
GTATGTTTATAGTATGTATGTATGTATGTATGTTGTATGTATGATATTGTATGTATGTGTGTAGTAATGTATTATTATGTATAGTATATGTATGTATTAGTTGATGTGTATGTTAGTATGTATGATGTATTTATGTATGTAGTATGTATGTATGTATAGTAGTGTATGTATGTTATTGATGTAGTATGTTGTATATGTATGTTATGTATGTATTTGTATGTAGTATGATGTATGTATTAGTATGTAATGTATGTATGTGTGTATGATGTATGTATATGTATGTATGTATGTATTATGTAGTTATGTATATGTATAGTATGTATGTATGTATGTATGATGTATGTATGTAATGTGTATATGTATGTATTATGTATGTGTAGTATGTAGTTGTATGTATGTATGTATGTATGTATATGTATTTGTATGATGTATTGTATGTATGTATGTTGTATTATGTATGTATTATGTATGTATTAGTTATGTAGTATGTATGTATGTATGTTATGTATGTATTTGTGATATGTATGTATGTAGTATTGTATGTATTGTAGGTATGTATGTATGTATGTATGTATGTATGTATGTATGTATGTATGTGTATATTTATGTATGTGTGTATGTATGTATGTACTGTATGTAAGTACTGTATGCATATATGTATATATGTATGTGTATATGTATGTATGCATGTATGTATATATGTATGTGTATATGTATGTGTATATGTATGTATGCATGTATGTAATATATGTATGTGTATATGTATGTATGCATTGTATTGTTATTTGTAGTACCCCGGTTTATTTTACGAGGATAATAATTTAATCCTCCATGAACACAAACCTAGACCACGAAATTTAACTTTCTTCATAACTATGCCTAGAATCTGGATATTTTATCAATACAGTAATAATTCATCGTAGAATTAAGCGATTTAATAATTTATTAATACCAGAGCAAGTATAACCTCTATGAACCACACCATAATAATATTAATAACATTTGAATCAAACTCGCTGGCGGCCTGTGTTCAATCCTTGGTCCCGGAACATATTTATCTGTTTTTCAAACCCTTCCTTCACCTCTGACAAGACGTGTGGGGAATGCCAGGCCTCCACCTTGGTTCGGATTCCACTTTAAACTGTAGGTCCTCCATTTCATCTCACAATCACCCTACCATTACACATTAGCGTAAGTGCGTATAACCCAAACGGGTAGTAAGAGGCGGTGCTAATAATAATAATAATAATAATAATAATAATAATAATAATAATAAATCAAACTCACCTTATTTTACAAATACACCACGGACTCTCAATGGTACACCATGCTTTATTATTTTTAATCAGTTGATGGTTTTCTTGGTATTAAATTTAAGATTTCAAACTGCGCTAGTGCTTTCTACTAGTTAAATAAAACACTTAGAACCTACATGATTGAGAACTAAACGCTTATGCCATCTACGAGTATTAAAATCAACTAATAAGACGGCAACATAATTAAATAATATCCAAGCGTTTTCTTTTTTTTTAATGGATCGGGTTTTTTGACACGTATAATAAATAATAACCCACTATAAAACACTATAAATCCTCAAGAAAATATCATTAATATTTATAATTAATATTAATATGTAAGAAGACTTTTATTAACTCTAACTGGATTATAATATATTTCTCTGTTTTGTTGGGCATTCATCCCAATTAAATCATTGTCTTTTTAATTTTGACAAGACCTATAGTTAGAACCTTAATGTGTATTAAAAAAAGATAGAGGTTTTAAGGTTGAAATGTCTAAAAAAAATTGGGCATAAATGATTCATTTTGTGAAAAATTATTTTAAATTGTAACGTCACAAGTCATAATATGATAGTGAAGCTACTAAAACGATATCAGGAAGAATCAGCGAGGATCTGAGTTTGATTCGTCAACACCAAGCCTGGGTATTTAATTGTATATTTATCTTTAAAGTAATTTTGGATTTTTCTTGTTTCGTATGCTATATTATTGAGCAGCTTTTTGTTAGAATCCCCTCATTGTGGAGTCAAGTTATAGAGATATGTTCTCTACTGGGGAGTGTTATTTTAGATTCCCCTTATTGTAGAGTCAAGTAATAGAGCTATGTTCTCTACTGGGAAGTGTTTTGTTGGAATCCCCTCATTGTGAAGTCAAGTTATAGAGATATGTTCTCTACTGGGGAGTGTTATTTTAGATTCCCCTCATTGTAGAGTCAAGTTATAGAGCTATGTTCCCTACTGGGAAGTGTTTTGTTGGAATCCCCTCATTGTGAAGTCAAGTTATAGAGCTATGTTCTCTACTGGGGAGTGTTTTTTTAGATTCCCCTCATTGTAGAGTCAAGTTATAGAGCTATGTTCTCTACTGGGGAGTGTTTTGTTGTATTCCCCTCATTGTGGAGTCAAGTTATAGAGCTATGTTCTCTACTGGGGAGTGTTTGGTTGGAATCCCCTCATTTTGGAGTCAAGTTATAGAGCTATGTTCTCTACTGGGGAGAGTTTTTTAGATTCCCCTCATTGTGGAGTCAAGTTATAGAGCTATATTCTCTACTGGAGAGTGTTTTTTTAGATTCCCCTCATTGTGGAGTCAAGTTATAGAACTATGTTCTCTACTGGGGAGGGTTTTGTTGGAATCCCCTCATTGTGGAGTCAAATTATAGAGCTATGTTCTCTACTGGGGAGTGTTTTTTTAGATTCCCCTCATTGTGGAGTCAAATTATAGAGCTATGTTCTCTACTGGGGAGTGTTTTTTTAGATTCCCCTCATTGTGGAGTCAAATTATAGAGCTATGTTCTCTACTGGGGAGTGTTTTTTTAGATTACCCTCATTGTGGAGTCAAGTTATAGAGCTATGTTCTCTACTGGGGAGTGATTTGTTGTATTCCCTCATTGTAGAGTCAAATTATAGAGCTATGTTCTCTACTGGAAGTGTTTTGTTGAATCCCTCATTGTGAAGTCAAGTTATAGAGCTATGTTCTCTACTGGGGAGTGTTTTGTTGGAATCCCCTCATTGTGGAGTCAAATTATAGAGCTATGTTCTTTACTGGGGAGTATTTTGTTGGAGTCCACTTTTAATGTTACGTATATGTGAAGAATTTGTTATTTTGTAGAAAATTCTTACTAATTTATTCTAAGTAATTTTATTTGCACGCATGGTACGGAAGCTTAACGTGTCGTGGACATAATTTGAAAATTTGAATTGATTTAGAGTGGATCGTTCTGCAGTAAGATTGTGAACATAATTAAAATTAGAGATTAAACTTTCAAGGACCGTTCCTCTATAATTTATGGAAAGAATGAAGAAAGGAGCCTTCTTTTTGAGTATATATTTCGAAAGAAATGGTTTTAGTAGCTTCTGTCCTTCTGTATGTTGCACAATGTTCTAGAAGAGAGGGAAAGATAAAGAGAATTTTTTCGAAATGGTTATATTTCACAAGTATTTGAAAAATGGGTGTGGGGATATGAAACAAAAGAAAATATAAGCTGACGACACAAAGTCATTGTAAACAACAAATAAATAAATGATCACTCCAGTGTGCGAGAAGATTTCCTAGCACATGTGGATGCATTTGGTTTTATGTTCTGAAACTATTCATTAATTTGAAACATGATAAGGGTAGGCGCTTTTGATTAAAAATATTACTAAATTAAAATCTATTTCTCTAAAATATACCATCCCAAGCAACACCAATTAAAAATCTGTGCTTCATAGAAACCTCTGCAAATGATACAAAAATTCTTACATTAAAAAAATCAATGGATCATATATTGTCCAAATTCCTCCACCGTGGTTCGGATTCCACGTTAAACTGTAGGTCCTTCATTTCATCTCACAATCACCCTACCATTACACATTAGCGTAAGTGCGTACAACCCGAATGGGTAGTAAGACGCGGTGCTAATAATAATAATATTGTCCAAATTTATGTGAATTATCTTACAAATACAACATAAATTAAATCAAAAAGACATCACAAGCACCGGATTTATAAATTTTTCAATGACAAATTTAATAACTAAACTAGACATGGAATACTTAACAAATAAAAACCAAATAGATGAAATCTTCTTTGTTATTTTATTTTTTATTCACGTCTACTATTTAAAACTTAGTCTTCTATGACAACATTTTGTTGACGTCATGGAATACTAAGGCTCAAATAAGGAAAAGGAAATATTTTTTTTATTATTTTATCATTTATCACTCCTTACCAAATAAAAATGAACATTATTAAAAATTGCAAACCAATTGATAACATCTTGTTATGTCGAGGAAAATCAAAGGCCTACAATATTTTTACAATCAATGTATATGCTATAAAAAAGTGATCATTTTGATAATTATTTGAAATTTATTTACACAATAGTTTTATAATAAAAAATTTGGGTTTAACAGAACTATTTGCCTGAAGATAGTGCCAAAACTAATGGCTTTTATTAAAATTTGAGATTTGCATGTAATTTTATGATTTTTTTTATTCTAGCACTTAAATAAAGGGCAATTAGAATGTTATTAATTCACTGATTAATATTAATGGTTGAAAATTTGGAATTTTTTATTTACTAAGAAATTTATAATCAAGATGTATTTTACATGAGAAATAATATTAAATACTCTTTTTTTGAGTCAAATTTGTTTAATTAATTGTTAAGTAATTGCTTGTATAATTTTAAACTTCTTAAATGAAAGAGTTACAGGTTCTTGTTACTAAATAAAATCTTACTACTATTAATATTATTTAACTAATAAAATTATATAATTGTAGTTAACCATTTGCTCAATGAAATTGTATTTAGTAAAAAAAGGCTAAAGCACAAGATATCAAATATACTACCAGAGAGATACAGCTTATATTGGGTGAATATTAAGTAAATGTAATATCTTTTTTAAATTATATATATATATATATTATATATATTATATTTATATAATATTTATATATATTATATAAATATTATATATATGTATATATTATATATAGGTATATAATATATAAAATATATATATATATATATTATAAATATATATATAATATATATTTATATATATAATATATATTATATATATAATATATATTATATATATATTTATAATATATATATATATATATTTTATATATTATATACCTATATATAATATATACATATATATAATATTTATATAATATATATAAATATTATATAAATATAATATATATAATATATATATATATATATAATTTAAAAAAGATATTACATTTACTTAATATTCACCCAATATAAGCTGTATCTCTCTGGTAGTATATTTGATATCTTGTGCTTTAGCCTTTTTTTACTAAATACAATTTCATTGAGCAAATGGTTAACTACAATTATATAATTTTATTAGTTAAATAATATTAATAGTAGTAAGATTTTATTTAGTATATATAATATATATTATATATATAATATATATTATATATATAATATATATTATAATATATAGGTATATACATATATATTATAGCTAGGTATATATATTATATAGGTATATACTTATATATTATATTCATGAAAAACATGGTGTAATGTAGTAAGGAAACGAACTATCAATATAAGAGTCGAATTCAATATAAAAATATAAATATACAACCAATGTGTAACTGAAGTTTAGACTAGTTACAAAGTTTGCAAGTTTGCAATTTTAGTTACACATTGGTTGTATATTTAATCAAAGGAACTTTGCAAACTTTGTAACTAGTCTAAACTTCAGTTACACATTGGTCGTATATTTATATTTTTATATTGAATTCGACTCTTATATTGATATATATTATAGCTAGGTATATATATATATATATATATATATATATATATATACCTAGCTATAATATATATCAATATATATATATATATATATATATATAGGTATATACATATATTATAGCTAGGTATATATACATATATATTATATATATATTACATATAGGTAATTAACTATTTTTGTTACGTACTGTACCTACAATCCACCTGACCCCATATTTACATAATATTGGAATAGGTAAAAGAATGGTTGAATACAGAAGAAATATAGCCCTAATTTCACAGGACTTTTTACCCACGTGTCCATCAATGCTTATTAACATTCTTGTAAATGTGTTTTAAAAAGGTTGGCATGCTTATAATATTAACGTATATTTAAATGAATTCAAATCACTTACATATTATTTAAAATTAACATTTCAAGGTCGGAATTGATCAAAATACCAATTTTAATGCAAAGAAACCATTGTTTTACCATAAAATACTATTTTGCTTGCTTACTTTATGACTTTAGTTTTTAAAAAAACGTCTATATATCTACATAATCACATTTATTTTATTCACTTTAAATGCCAGAATATTAGATACATATAAGATTAAAATTATTATTTTTAAATTAATTTTGTAGAGAAGGTTTTACTACAACTGTACGGATAGAATAGTGAGTCTTAAATTATTTGAAACCGAGTTAAAACTGTGCAAACTAACTGCATAGACCTTAATTATGCATGTGGTTTGACTAAAATAATGTAATATGTGAGTTAGGTGATAGGTGTTGGATTTATAATGGAAACTCGCAATCCAGGTCATAAACATTTGGGTCTATGTTAAAAACTCTTGTAAAATCGAGCAAAAAAAGCTACAGTAAATAAATTTCAAAAATGGTTCGTAAATTTTTGATGCAAAATGCAATAATTTAACTACATGCGAAAAAAAACACACAACTAAGCTTACATTTTATAACACTACCACGTAGATGTTTCTTCCAATTTTTCAAACCAATTAAAATATTGTGATGATAAGATTCATTAATAAAATACAAAAATACTTATTTGTGCTCAACATTGATAGTTTTAATATAGTATTTATAATAGTTAATTTAAAGGTTTTAATAATATATATTAAAAAATCTGCTGTATACTACATGAGTTTTTGAAGACTTATTATGTCACTTGAGTGATACTTCATCCTGCCTGATAAATTTAAATTTTCTCTAACACTTAAATGTTTTTTTATTTGTTTATGAATATATTTAAGTAGTTTTATTATCATTGGTTACTGTCAAAGTAGGACCTTTCTTTCCAGATCCTAACTACAACGTAAGACAGTGTTCGTTACCTCTTCCCCTCCACCCACTAAGTTTGTTCTATAATAAATAATACGCTTGTTGAAGTTGTGCTGAGCTGAGCTCACACGAGAATTCTTTCTCAGATCAAGTTATAAAACTTCCTTTCAAAATTAAAACCAAATACTTTCTTAAATAAACAGTTCCTGAAATATTTATGATTAAAAATGTATTTATAGTGGTTTGGGACTTAAAATCTAGAAATGCAATATTACTTTTTTTTTTTTTAATTTCCAAGCCAAAAGTTAGGTAAACTTTTTAAAGTATCGTAAATAATTTAAATACCAAAAGTCGCATTCAAAAGATACCAAATTAAGAGTTATTTTCTAAAACTTAACCATCTAAATAATTTTTGAATTGACTTCGTTTTAACGCGCTAATCGGCGGCCATGGCTGCAACATTCTACTAGTTATACGGTAGACCCTCATTAATCCAAACTAATTTGGACCGAAACTTGTTTGGATTAGCAACAGTTCATATTAAGTGGGAGACAGAACTTTGGTGGTCTAAGTTAAATGACAATATAGATGGCTCTGTCATAAGAAGGAAGACCTGGTAATAATAATAATAATAATAATAATAATAGCCTATTTGATAAACTAGGTAAAATATGTAATCATAAACTATTCTTAGAAATTCCATGTTGTTGAATATGATTTAGCATAAAATATGAGCATTGTCTTTTTTTATATATAACAACAATAAAAATAAAAATAACGTCCTTAGTTTTAAGTACATATTCATTATTTTCTATGTGTAAATTAAGATTTGTTTCATAAGCTAGCGCAATATATTTGAAAACTTATTTTAATTAGAGCTAAATACTATATTATTTTACTTAATGTTATATATTAATGAAAAAGCGTACATATCTTAACATCATTGAACCTACAGGTATAGTTTATATTCAATTAATATTTCAAAAATTCACTCACTTTGTATTACTATCTTGTTATTATAGTTTAAGAATAGCTAACTAGCTATGTGAGAAGTTTATCTTTAATATGAATAAAAACCCAATTATCGAAGTCATATGGTAATGTAAAATTCAAAGATTCTAAGCCCTTTATAAGAACCATTGTTTAAAATTTAATTAAAAAAATATTTGTATATTTATTTCGTATAGATTTCCTAATTTTAAAAGTATGGTTAATCTAATCACGTGAGCTAAGTGTTCAGCCTATCTAATCACATTTGATGACGATGAGGTCAGGATTTTAATATCGGCTTGGTGTATCTAAGATAGTTTATCATAAACGTTTACACACTCTCCTTCCAGGAAATTGCGATTAATGTTCCTCTAAATTTAACTTATTCATAAAAACTCACCAATATAGCTAAATTCGTACATCCTTATCGCATTTATGTATTTATATTTAATATAAGACTTCTAAAGTGTAGATTGAATAAAATGTAATATACTTTATATATTTTTAATTTATTTATATTTACCATATTCTTTTAATTTGTAAGAAGGAATGCTCTAGTTCTTAAGTAACTTGTTTTAACGTTCTGACAAGAAAGTAATTTAATTTAGATTTACCAATAGGTTTTTTTCAAACTTAAACCATTCTTATTTTACTAGAACCACATTATTATTTTTATAACCTATACTTACGTATTCTTAACTAATATATTTTGTGGAACAAGTAACATGACATTTATTATGAAAGAAGTAAGACCGGTGTTTTTTCTATCCTTTATGGTGATGTCATGTAAGTATTAAATATGTATATTGTACACATCCACACATGAACTTCACGTGATGCCAATCCCAGCGAAGAAATTCACGCTTTTCTTTCTCATTCCCCCCGCTGGGAGAAAGATTGCCATTTTGTTTAGTCCCTGAAACAAAAAGAACGCACAGTGTCAGATATGAATAATAGGAGCCGTCGCATGTATAGAGAGAGGTACGGATCAATGTCAGCGGAATAAATTGCGTATCACGAGGGACACAATCATATTTTTACTCAAATATCGAGAATGTTTTCACAGATAATAAATCAATCTTTGTTTTGTTACCGATATATTTTTGACACTTGGAAAAGGTTCTAAAACAAGAAAAAGTTATGTTAAAAGCGAACTAACGCTTACTATAAGTTTTGGGGGCATTTCAGATATATATATATATATATATATATATAACACACTTTAAAAGAGGAATAGAACTCGAGAGATATGTATGATTTTTTTTTTAAACTCGCTGTCTTATTACTTATTCAGACCATCCATATATATGATAATTACGCTAATGGGGTAAGGATAGACAATTTTATAATTAATCTAACAAAATTTTCATCAACGAAGATATAGAAATGATTTAGTATAAAAAGAACACTCTCAATCTACCCGACCGAGATTCGAGTTCCGAACTCCCTGTCTTCAGCAAGTCCTTCTAACATGAGAGTTACACCTTCAACCATTCGGTCACTGAAACGCGTAATATGTCAGTTCTTTCAACCCTTAACTACCTAGCTCATGAATAGACTAATATTTCATGAATTATTAAAGAGGGATTCTCTGAATCGGATATGTATATGGCTCTAGTAATTGAGTTGGATCGGTGAGATGTGACTTTACGCAACTCAGTACCACTCCCTAGGGTCGGTTTGGTGGTCCCTGTATGCAACTCGATACCAGTCCCAAGGGTCAGTATGGTGGTCCCTGGATGTAATTCAGTACCAGTCTCTAGGGTCGGTCCGGCAGTCCTTGGATGCAACTCAGTACCACTCCTTATGGTCGGTATGATGGTCCCTGGATGCAACTCAGTACCAGTCTCTAGAGTCGGTCTGGTGGTCCCTGGATGCAACTCGGTACCAGTTTCTAGAGTCGGTCTGGTGGTCCCTGGATGCAACTCAGTACCACTCTCTAGGGTCGGTATGGTGGCCTCTGGAGGCAGCTTGGTACCAGTCTCTAGGGTTGGTCTGGTGGTCCCTGGATGCAACTCGGTACCAGTCTCTAGGGTCGGTTTGGTGGTCCCTGGATACAACTCGGTATCAGTCTCTAGGGTCGGTCTGGTGGTCCCTGGATGCAACTCAGTACCAGTTTCTAGAGTCGGTCTGGTGGTCCCTGGATGCAACTCAGTACCAGTCTCAAGGGTCGGTATGGTGGTCCCTGGATACAACTCGGTACCAGTCTCTAGGGTTGGTCTGGTAGTCCCTGGATACAACTCGGTACCAGTCTCTAGGGTCGGTTTGGTGGTCCCTGGATACAACTCGGTACCAGTCTCTAGGGTTGGTCTGGTGGTCCCTGGATGCAACTCAGTACCAGTTTCTAGAGTCGGTCTGGTGGTCCTGGATGCAACTCAGTACCAGTCTCTAGGGTCGGTTTGGTGGTCCCTGGATACAACTTGGTACCAGTCTCTAGGGTCGGTCTGGTGGTCCCTGGATGCAACTCGGTACCAGTCTCTAGGGTCAGTTTGGTGGTCCCTGGATACAACTCGGTACCAGTCTCTAGGGTCGGTTTGGTGGTCCCTGGATACAACTCGGTACCAGTCTCTAGGGTCGGTCTAGTGGTTCCTGGATGCAACTCAGTACCAGTCTCTAGGGTCGGTATGGTGGTCCCTGGATGCAACTCGGTACCAGTCTCTAGGGTCAGTTTGGTGGTCCCTGGATACAACTCAGTACCAGTCTCTAGGGTCGGTTTGGTGGTCCCTGGATGCAACTCAGTACCAGTCTCTAGGGTTGGTATGGTGTTTATGTTCCACTTTCCTTTATCAGAGACCTACTTTATCCGTAGAGCCCTAGTATTTAATTGTACTAAAGAGTGTATAAAGTTTGTTTTCCTAGTACCACGTATTAATACCCTTTATGATTATACTCATATGTACAAATTACGATACTATACAAAGTATGAGAAAGGTAGAATTTAAAAACTTGTAAGGGGCTTACCTACATTTATATGGAGGGATAGTGGAAAACCATTTAGTAAAATCATCATCTTATTACACCTAACCAGGATTTAAGCTCCAATTTATCCTTAATTGTAACTCCAGTCTATTGCAAAATATAGATCCTAAGCAATTTGTCCCCTGAAGCGGGTAGTTTACCGAGTAAGTTATTGTGACCATGACATATTATAACAAGCTACAAAACTGCTGTTAGTTCCACTGCTGCTTTTAGCTTAAACGTCAAATTGTAGGTCGGGATGGGCTTTCCGGCACGAGTAGCAAAAAGAATGAGTGCTAAACACTGTTAAGAGAGCTTGTAAAACGTTTTTAGTTTGAATCATCGCGGGACTGTCGTGAGGGTTTGATGATCAGATAACTTCAGTTCGTGATATTTTATTGCGACCTTTGCATGTCACTGAAAAGTGACTACGCAGACAAAGGAAGTCACTTTAATAGAGTGAAGTAAAGTGACCGTACTATCAAGATATAATCTAATATTAACGTGTGAGGCAATGTATATTAAACCAAATATCACTTTTTTTAAATACTCAATGACAATTTTTTAGATATTTCCATTGGATAAGTTGGGTAGATAGCCTGATAGATAGCACTCATCTACACTCACTAGTATTTTTCCATGAGTCACCACTGCCACAAACAATAGAAAGCAGTAATTTATATAATTTATGGCATTGTTTGTGAAAGTCTACAAGAACAATAATAAATCAAATACTAATAGAAGAAAAGTAATATTCTAACCTAAAGGGAAAAAATAAGAATATAACAGACTGCACTGTGTAAAATATTATTTATTTTTTATCATCCATATGTGCATTAGGATAATGTGTTAAGGATAAGGAAGTTTGAATCTAGAGTAAGTGTACACACAATCACATTGAGAGAGAGTGCGGAAATCGGTGTATGAAAAAACACCCTTAGTTTACACAACCGGGACACGAACCCTGATACCCCAATTTCGATATTGTAGTCTATTGCGATAGTGACGCCTCAAGATTGGGGTTGCCAAACTCATGGGAGATAATTTCAATTTAGTCTGCCCTGTTTAAAACGTTATAATGGTTCGATTCCTTATCGGGTCTACTAAGGGTGTTTTTTTCCACACAAATGAGGGTAGATTACCTATAGAACGCTTCCTTACTTATCCTAACCCCATTAAATTAATTATCATATAAAGGTGTAACTTGAACGGGTATGTGGTGATACAAAAAATCAATTTGTCACATTGTTTCGTGAGCTAACTAGATTACAAATGCTTGAATTTTGGTTATTTTAAGATCTACAGAAAATTTTCCATCACACCTTTGTTCAATTGAGGTTAGACTCGGTGGATAGGATTAGTAATTTTAATGGGAAAATTGTAGAACATTTTGTACTAAATTTCACTTTTTAATACTAGAAAACACAAGGTATATATTTTTTAAACAATCTAATAGTCAAATTTTATATTTTTACAAATACATTTTGTAGCTCACTGAGAAAAGTGGTATTCCCTTTCATCAACAATTTTATTTGATTATGTTGAATAACTTTTCACTCCCACCCAATTACAGTTATCAAAATATTTACCTGTATGCCTATTTCTATGTTTGTTTTCTATCACTTTCATCTTGAAATGAAGGTTCGCACGGTTTATTAAAGTAGAACAACGCCTTCACTCGGAGGGCAACACGGACCAGAAATACCCGCTTCGGCGGCTGCGTAGTCTAACGCGATACTCTTGTATTAGACTAGACTGCCGATGACGGGGAGATCGTATTTAGAATCTCATTTGGGTGTACTGAGGATTTTTAAAACTGTTTTCCACTCTCCTTCCACGCAAATGCTGGTATACTTCCTCTAAATATAATCTCCCTAATCCTTAAAACCATTAGCGTAATTAGTACATAAGCATATAACCCGAACGGGTAATTAGAGGTTGTATCAGAAAATTTTAGTCCTGATATATCTTCTAATAACATTGTAGAAATGTAAAATTTACTACATTAACGTTTGGAAATTGGGCGTTATTTGGGTTAGTCTAGCAAGTTAGGTTGGTTTATCTAACTTGTATTCATCAGAGATCAATTCCCCAAATTGTTAGACTTGTGCACCAAAGAGAGATAGATATTTGACAGCACATGAGCGTTTGAATAGTTTCCCTCCTATTAAAAGATTAGATACCCGAGAGATCAAAGCTAACGGATACGTACTGGTAATCAATTATGAAAGAAGCCTTAACACAAAATTTGAAGTCTATAATTGACACCCTTGCTGCAAATATAAGGTTTTACCTGTAAAAATTATTATAGCCTTAATATTCTTCTTAATAATGATTTTAAAATTTAGTTCCTTAGACCTTGACAATATTGAACTTTTTGAAATGCAGCCAACTCAAATTTTCAATTTCGAATGTGTCCGTTATGATCAAATGATCTTGACACGCTTCCTCTTAAGGCGTCACTCTTGCAATAAATTGATTGCTAGTGGCAGGGGAATCCCGGCCGAGCAAACTGAATGTGGGTTTTTCCGGAAATTGTTTTCCATTGTTCCTCAATATAAATAATGGTGGAATTTATAATAATAATAATATAATTCCTACAATCTGGACGGGTCTTAAGATGCCTTGGGAAACTAATAAATTAATCCAATGAATTTAAATAATATGCCACTGTATCTACCGCTACTAAAGATATGCTATCCAACTTTCATTTTGGTCAGGACTAAATGAAATGTATGTAAACATAGTTTGAACGACACCTTTTTCTATAACATCCTCTATCTAAATATTACTCACCACGCCCTTATAATGCGTTACATAACACACAATTTTGTCAGGATCCAGGTTCAAAACCCGGAGGCAAGGTGGAACCTGGTGATCCAAAATGTGTTCATAGCTATTGAAATTACATTACATACTTGTTTGAATGTTATAGAATATGTTATTTTTGCAATATATTAGATTAAGGAGGAGAGTAGAAAAAGTACGAGGTGAGAAATATAGCTGAGAGATCGGGTAGTAAGTCGGATACAGTTTGGGTGTCCATCCTTTCTCCAGGTGAACTTTGGTGAATTTTCTATTAACTAACTTTGATATCCTTTCCTGCAGCTTCGTGGGTAACTGGTTGATGTCACGACGACGGCGACGTTGTGTTCCGACCCGTGTGGGTAAGGGTAGGGTGAAAGGTCGGCGAGATTGTTCCGGCAACGGGAGTCGCGGTGGGGGATAAAGGATGACTGTGGAAGTAGAGGGAGTTCAGACAAAATTGCTCTTTACAAAACACGACAATTTATTAGCTCTTTCAAACGACTCTCCGACTGGCCTCTGACGCCTTTCGGCAGTTGCCCGACCCTGAATATCCACCTTGACAGAAGCGCCAAGCTAGGTCATCAGAGAAAGGACTGATTATGCTTTGTGAGTTACAGTCAGCAGTCGCTAGCCCTTATCCTTATGGTATGAGGGTGAAACAATGAATAGGTGAAACCACTGAATGATGCTGCAATAAAATACAATATTATAAATTAGTACTCTGTGAGTGAAATAATTGTTATTATGAATGATGTTGATGTGTTTTAGGGGTTTGGAAGGATTTTTTTTCCCTGGGATGAGGTAGGTTGGTATAGTGGGAATGATCGCTTGTGGGTGATGGCGTAACGCGAGTCCGGGATTGGGTTGGTAGGATTAACTTACTAGGATATGAACTGGGTGGTGATGGTTATATTTCCATTCCCCATCTGGGACTGACAACGGTGCCTGTATTTTCCTTTGATTCGTAAAAAACCTAGTCGGTTATCCCAGTGGAGTCCGGCCGTGACTAAGATAGTAATAATGGAATTGGTAAGATTCTCTTTTCTTGGGATTTGGTCTGAGGAAGATACATTTCCATTCACCATCTGGGGCCGACCCCAACGCCAGTATTTTCCTCCGACTCGTAAACAACCTAGTCGGTTATTTCAGTGGCGTCCGGCCGTGACTAAGATAGTAATGGCATGAAATGTGTGATTTTGCGATTACCCCCCCGCCCCCGCTCCACTCACCAACCCCACTTTCCCTTCAACCACTTTTTTTTTACAACGACTATATAATATACTATCAACATTTTTATGAGGAATAAATTAATTTTTCAAAATAAAATATAGCGTATGCTACTCGCTGATAATGTAGCTTTATATTGGTGAAATAATTTTTAAAATAGGTCCAATAGTTTTTGAATTTATCCATTACAAACAAAAAATCAAATCTTTCCTCTTTATAATATTAGTATAGATAATACATTTCTCTGTTTCAGAACTTCGCGAAACGCGACAACCCGTCTTTATTTGGAACCACACGTTGTGACCAATTGGTCGGTATGTGTCGGACTTTGCTCTCGTGCTCCCCTTCAGGGATCATCAGAGCATGCCATTTGACTTCGGACTGGGGAAGTCCTGAGGAGAGATACAATGGCCGACTGAACAGTGAGGCACAACAACCTTCTCATGTTTCCAACTACACACTATACGATATTAGCTTTTATTTTAAGGACAAACTTTGACATAAATCGTACGACTTAATGAACTATGATTTTCATACATTCTTTTACATAGGAAAGAAATTTTTAATATTCAGTTATCAATAAACTATAACTGAATAATTTTTACTCAGAAATGGCACATACTATCTTGATATTCATATGAAACACTCCACAAATATACATATCTAACAAAAGTGTTACAGCAACTTTATTTAAAAATCTAATTTTAAAAATCAATCATGACACAAGCTAACAGAGACTTAATAAATCTTAGAAAAACGAAAACACATAACTATTTATCATGCAAAACTTTCCCCTGAAAACCGTTTTAAAAAATCTGTTTGTATTTTCTTCAATTATTTCTTTTCAATCTTTCTAATTAATAACGTAAATAATAACGCAAACACCAAATTAGAAGGTTTTAGTGATTTTTAGATGAGCTATAAGCCTAAAATTATAATAAATCAACCAATAAACATATTTCTATGCCAAATTTTAGTCAATTTCATAAAGGTTGGTGGTTCTTACTCTTCTCCTATAAATATCAGATCTTACTAACAGAGGTTTGTCTAATTAAGTAGATCAAAATGTTAAAAAAAAAAACTGTGTTAAGTACTATTAAACATTTATTAAAGGTAAACATATAATATAGTTTTAGTTAATTTAATACTAAACACTAATTAATTTCAAAGTAAAATTATTATTGGAAATAAAATATTGTTAAAATAAATTGTTTAGGCTTTTTACCATGCAGTAAACATTAGTAATTTGTTATGGTTTTTAAGTAGCTGAAAAATATATTACCCAATTTATTACTACCTACAAGGTCAGTGGAATATTTACTCCTCTTAAATTGTATGAGATAGTAATAACGCTGATTTTATATTCATTTAACGCTTTAAATAATGTAAGAAGTAAAATATTCTCAAACATTCAATCACTTACATTTTTATCACTATTTATTAAATTTAAAAATGACACCTGGACACGGAAATCCATCCCAAGACCTTTGGCTTAGTATGCAATATTCTTACCACTGAGCTATCAATTGTTGTCATTTTTCAATTCATTAATATGAATTTATTTGCCGCTATAACCGTATTTAACAAATATAATGGCATAGTTATTTAATTAAACATAATGTGTGGACTGTACAGTTATAATTTGTACTTTTGGAGCAAAAACCAACTACAGAGCGATGGTGGCTGCGTTATCTGATAGCTCGTTATCTAAATTAATCACACATTGGTAGCTGACAATTTACGCATGCCCATCACAGACTCTGCCTTAAAATATGAATGGAGAATGCCCTAGCAATGGGACAATTCCTGGATAGGTCAGTGGTAAGGGATTGGTACATTAAACCAAAGTTAGAGGGTTTAATTCCCGTGTCAATTTTTTGATTTAATAACATGATATTAGATGCGGTTCTAACAATACTAACAAATAATTCATCTTTGGTATTTAATCAATAATTTTTATCACTAGCAAAACATAAAAAAAACGAATATAATAAATTACACGTTGTCCATAGGTGCTGGTATAAAAAAGATCACAAATATAATAAATATAATAATAGTTCCAGCAATAATTATCAATAAATTATATTAATATAGGCACCCATTTAATTGAGGATAATTTAAAAATAAAGACTTTTTACTCTACAATTTTAATTAATGTATCAACTATGCTTTTACTTAATAAACAACATATTTTCCAAACTGATCTAAGCCTACATGGGCAATACTTGAATCATGACATTGAAATATATATCACTATGCTTTTATTTATTTTTATCGTATGTCTAGCGTGCTTACTTATGCTTAGAAAGGCACAACAAAAATACATTATTAGCCTCCGTAGTCCCAGCGGTCAAACAAAAGCACAACACATCACGCACTTTACCTCTCGAAATAGAAACACGCGGTCTTAGTTATTAACGATGTGGTTAATTCCGTGACGTCACGGGGGTAAAATCACGCTCGCTCCCGTGACGTGGGTTACTGTGTGTTATCTGCGATACTCACACATAAAGCCCGCTAACTAATATAAATGTAGAGCTACCGCATAAATCAAGTAGAGTTTAAAACTGCTGCGTTGCATAGGTGCATAGATGTGGGAAGGTGAGGGGTTGGGGGTAGGGGGGAGGGGCTAGATTTACTCAGCGAAATTACAAAATATGGGAAATTTTCATAAGTACTTTTAATACATAGTTCATAGAGACTTAATCAAGGTGTAGAGATTGGGAGGGTGTAGCTTAGAGGAATTTCGGTATCACTAGCAGGGAAATAACAGTGACAATAATTGGGTTATTATCAGCTTTTAACTCAATTTGACGTTCAGTACCCAATGCTCAGTACGTTATTGTGTTTGTGACTACTCAAGGTGTACGAGTTGTCTAAAGGTATCACTCACGTATTAGACTTGACTTCCACTGCTAGGGAGGTCAGGGTTTGAATCATTGTCGAGTGCCCTGAGGGGGACTTTTAATAGATTACTACCTACCTCAGTGGACGAATAGTCTTAGGTTTACTCTCGTATTAGACTGGCATGCTGGTGTTGGGGAGATTGGTAAGGTAAGGTATAATGAGGGTGATTTTCCCTAAAGTGTTTTCCACTCCTCTACCATGAAAATGGAGGTATATTATTTCTAAAATTATTACTACGTTAACATCCCTAATTATGGTAATTATTTATTATATATTCTGAAAATTAAATATTGACACCTGGACACTGGAATCGAACCCGGGACCTTTGGCTTAGTACGCCAATGCTCTAACCACTGAGCTATCCAGGAATCGTCCCGTGCCAAGGGTCATTCTTCACTCATAATTTAAGGCAGAGTCCATGATGGACGTGTGGAAATCATCTGCTACAAATGTGTGATTCCGTGTCCAGGTGTCTTTTTCAATTTTCAGAATATGATATCTAGATGCGAGTAAATCCCCACCAAAACAAATATAATAGCTTTGGCTACTTGATTCTTAATATAATATATGTTTATAGCGTGAACAGTTATTAGGAAACCCGCCCGGTGGCGTAGTTGGCTAACACGCTTGCCGTGTTGAGCTTGACTGCCGAGGACGGGAGATCGAGGTTCGAATCTCGGTCGGGTGAACTGAGGGGGGGGTGTTCCTAAATGGTTTTCCACTCTCCCTCCACGCAAATGCGGGTTCACTTCCTTTAATTCAACCTTCCCTATTCCTAATCCATTAGCGTAATTATTACTTAAAGCGTATAACCCGAACGGGTAGTAAGACGCGGTGCTAAATAATAATAAAAATAGTTATTAAGAAGAGATATTAAAATAAAACTTAATTGATTTCTACTCTCTCTGAATGCAAGTGCCGGTACATTTCCTATATATTAATAATTTCTCACACTAACACATTAGCGCAATTTATTTCAGATTAGTATAATCTGAAGGGGTCGAGTGAGGCGGTAAACAAAGATTGGACAGCAACAACCCAAGAACCGACACTTGATAGATCCAATATGTAGAAAAACTTTGTGATGCGTCGAACCAGGATTTCATCCTCATCCTCATCCTCATCCTTCTACCGACCATCAATCTAGTATATCTATATATTGGTCTCTTTAACCACGTGTCCACCCGTGAAGGTAGAATTTTGTTGTGATTTGAGGGAAAATACCGGTACTCAGATTTAGTTGAGAAATTTAACTTCCATTTCATATTATTATCATGCTTTTTTTTTATTAGTCTACCAATCAAACACACGTCACCTACACTATTGCTTGGTGCGTGCTTTTACAAGCTTTTAGACAATGTTATACTAAAATATGTGTAGGAAATAAGGTGAGTAATATTATGTTCTAGTAAGAATTTTCTCTCACAAAATTAAAATAATATACTTGGTATGGTTACTTTAGTTTGAAATAAAAATGTGTATGCGAAACCTTGACAAAAAAATACACACACAGCCTTCTCTGACAAAACCTACCCTTGATAGATAAAAAGAGACAGTGGATACAACAGATATATATCTTCCAGCTTGTGCCATTACTAGAATATTTTAATTTATCTTTTCATTTCTATTTATAACATCATAATTTCTAACAAGTTATTATTATTATTATTATATTATTATATTATTATTATTATTATTATTATTAGCACCGCGTCTTACTACCCGTTCGGGTTATACGCACTTACGCTAATGTGTAATGGTAGGGTGATTGTGAGATGAAATGGAGGACCTACAGTTTAACGTGGAATCCGAACCACGGGGTGGAGACCTGGCATTCCTCACCTTCACAAGATGTCTTGTCAGAGGTGAAGGAAGGGTTTGGTAATCAGATAAATCTTTGCCGGGACCGAGGATTGAACCCCGGCCGCCAGAATAGAAGTCTGACACCTTACCCCTATACCACCAGGTCACCCTTCTAACAAGTTAATCTTATTCGTGACGACGAGGAAAAGTTTTCAGAAGAGCGGTTCAAAACTGGGGACATTACATCCTTTATAGCGAAGAGGAGAGGCTCGAAAATGATATGACCAACTGGTTTATATTGAAGCTATTAAAAAAAAAAAAGTTTGACCTCAACTTGACTCATCTAAGAACTTTAAGTACTATGGCACTTAGACTTCAATTTATGAAGTCGAACGAAAGGGAGTAAAATGAGTAAAGTTCATTCTGCGAGGCCTTTTATCTCTATGCCGGCAGTGATTTCCCTCCTACTCTGACGAGTATACACAATCACTATATTCCTCCTGGACATCATTGACTTGAATATAAAAAATATCTTTTTCTTCTTAAAAATAATTTACATATTTAATAACTATGAATTTAGTTTAATACTATATAATTATAAAAAAATATATAAGTAAATCGTTAATTTAAACCTCCTGCACGTGATGGTTTACTAAGTCAATGCTCTTGAAAATTAATCAGCAAAAGGATTTGAAGATACACAATCATATATTGCAGCATTTACGTGGAAATTACCACAGCAATTAAATTCAAATGGGTTAAGTGGCCATATGATGTGGAACACAAATCAAATGTGTCATTGGTGGAACCTATAATTATAATAAATTAAGTGCAAACAAAGCTATTATTTCAAAAGCTATACTGGACAAACACACAACTAGATACAGTATTTTACAAAATCAAGTAATTAATCAAATAAAATATAATGTTAGTTATTACAAACACATATCCTGAGGATGATTTATTTATTTTCTTCATGGGTCTAATATTGTCAATCTTTCGCTTGTTCATCACCTAATAATTACAATACAATATCTGAAATAAGGTGCTAGATCTAATAGTGACCATATTTCATATTTATACATTCACTTCTTAGTAAGCCTACACTTTCAGGATATAAACATGCATTATTTACACTAATTCAATATAGAATAGAATGTATAGCTGTAAATGTTATGTACCCGATTTGGCTGAATCAGGATTAAGAAACAATGTAGGATAAAGGCCATATCAATACATAAGAGCTATATTCAAACTCTGAACTCCTTATCACCATCAATCCAGAAAACTCCCCAGCACCACCATAGATCAAGTGATTTCCACATTACCATTGATCCAGTAATCTTTCCATCCTCATCATCCAGTGATTTACCCATCGCCATCGATTAAGTGAGCTCAATATTACCATAATCAAGTTATATCCCCAGCACCATAATTACAGCGATCTCTCCAGCACCATAGATCAAGTGATTTCCACGTTGCAATCGATCCAGTGATTTCCAAGCACCATCAATCCTGTAATCTCACCATCCTCATCAATCCAGTGACTTCCCCATCACCATTAATCCAGTGAGTTCCCCAGCACCATCAATCCAGTGCAACACCGTCGTGACGCGTTGACCACGTGACTAGCAATGCAGGTATTTTATTTATAAAAGTAGAACAGGGTCTAAGAGCTCGTTCTGGTTATACGCTTATGTGCTGATTACGATAGTGTGTAAGGGAACAGGAAGGGTGAATTTAGAGGTAATTTAACCGTATTTGCGTAAAGGTAGGGTAAAAAACCATTTAGAAAAAAACAAGTTCACTACACCCACCATGGATTTGAACCCGGATCTTCCCATTCTTGACCGTCCCTTATAAGGTCAAGTGTACAGTCATAAATATTTAGTAATAACATAAAATAAATATTATCTTGACATAAAACTATTTATTTTATCTCTACCTAACCCGCCTCGGTGGCGTGATTAGTTAATGCACTAGTTTCTTGTTGAGCTAGACTGCCGAGAGCGTATTACCCAAACGGTTAGTAAGACTTGGTGCTAAATATTATTATTATTATTATTATTATTATTATTATTATTATTATTATTATTATTATTATATTATTATTATTATTATTATTAGACTGCCGAGGATGGGGAGATTGAGGTTCAAATCTTGGTTGGGTGAACTGGGGGTGAATTTTCCTAAATTGTTTTCCACTATTCCTCCACTTGAATGTGAGTTCACTTCCTCTAAATTTAACCTTCATAATTCCTGACCCATTAGCGTAATTAGTACTTAAGAGTATAATCTGAACATATAGTAAAACGTTGTGCTAAATAAATGAATATAAAACTACTTCGTCTTCTTTTGTGCAGTATTTTACTTAGGATAAGGCAGCTACGATAAATATCTGTATGCAAAATTAACTCAAATAACTTCGTTTTGGCTACTACTCATAATAAATTTCTGAAAAAATCATTAAGAAAAAATAAATTAATGATTAATGGTAATATTATACCTTATGAAAATTTGTGTTTTAATGTTTTATTTTAAATAGGAGCATTACGACTTAGTACCAACTTGATGATGTAGTTTTACTAGATTAATTTATGAGTATAACAAAATTAAATTTGTTGTGCTGTACGGTTTACATAACACAACCATATTTAAAAATCTTGTTAACGCTTTCTTGTTTCATTATATTAACTTATTATTACATTACCTTTAGAATATATGCGTATATATACTACTCAATTTGTCAAAACTTTAAATTTAAAATTTGATTTTAAATTGGTTTTGATCATATTTGTAAATACGTTTGAAATAAAATCTAGCCTCTGACAAACATAATCTTCTTTTATGGATGAACATTTATTCACAGAAACATGATAATTTCTCATTTTATATTAAAGTATGTAAATTAAAAACTTATTTATTTTGGTGAGCAAAACTTTATCTATAAATTAAATAAATGGGTGAATTTATGGAGAGTTGATTTCAGTCACTCATTTGTTAACTTGGATGTATATATGCATTTACTTTCTCGCTAACTTACGAATAGAGAAAGTATTGTGATGTCAAACAAATTAAAATCAAGATTCTGAAGAATTTCCACATTTCATGGCCCTACAAACCCAAAAATTTGTTTTTTAAATTCCCATCCGTCTGTCTATACCTTGGAGTAGAGCCTAAACTATTTTACCAATCAACTAAAACTTGGTATCTAGGATTTTCATAAGATTTCCCCGAGGGATTTTTGGAATTGTATATCCAACCCTAAAATTAAGAGTAGTATAATGAAGGGTTAAAAGGATTCCAACTTTTATGATGATGGTGATGATGATGATGATGATGATGTGGACTCGTGTATGCCTTACGGTTGAGCAGTAATTATAACGATATCATTTTATTTGATGATGACGACGACGCGTGCATACCTTACTGCGCACTTGTTATCACACCACTATGACGATCTGATTTTATATGCATATTTCTTACTGTAAGACTAAATTTTTAATTATTTATTGAATATAGTAGAAAATTAATATTGTACACGATTTATTTTATTAATTTCACTTTTAATATTGTAAGTTTAACATGAAATGATACAGCTTTTTGTTCATCTACGAACTGACGTGGTGAACAAGATCTAGTTCTGTTACAGACTGAGATTTTCTCTTTTATATTACTATAATTCTGCGTGATATTACTATGTTTTGTGTGATATTTATGCGCACAAGCTGCTTATATATTACTTACCCCTTGCTTCTTGGACCCCTTGTCACCAGTGATAAAACTAACTAATAGGAGAAATCATGGCAACCTTATGTTGTGAAACCTAGTTTCGCATTGGGTAAAAAGGCAGCCACCATATCATCACCTTATTTTCAAATAAAACGTAGTTTTCTTAGGAAAGAACATTTTAAAACGTAATGTATTTAAATTACTTCTGACAACGCCTGATAATTCATTAATGAAATATTAAAAGGAAAATTTACATACAGTTCCTTTAAAGAAAAATACACTTCATCCATGACTTCTTAAATAAATGAGAGGAGTCCAAAACTGTATCATTACAGGGTAAAAATAGAATGAAATTTATTTTATCAAAATAGTCTCTAACGTTTTGATTAAATTTCATTTCAAAGCATTGATCAATATGACAAACAAAATGGTTACTCTCTTCTTTTTTTGTCAAAATGACTTTAAGGGTTCTGGTCTGATGCGTACATTCTCATTTCTTATCATATTTCGTAACTATTTCAGATATGAAATTACTTGTAATTGAAATATGTAGATATATTATAGTAAACATATTTTATTTAAAGGATATTTTTGTAAAACTCGTGTTTTTAAACCTGTAGGCAAAATATATATATATATATATATATATATATATATTTGTTAACTTTTCGAACGACTTAAGGTAAAGTATTGTGACCGTAAACAAAATCTAATCCGCAATGTTGATGGAGTTAATGACTTTCAAGGTATTTTACAGAAGTGGAAATTTCCGTATATTGTCAAATATTTGAGATGCCAAATAACTTATCGTTGCCAAATTATAGTACTATTTAAATTAAAATAACTCTCATTAGGAATATATTTTTATAAAACCAAGAGTTTCTGTGTTATAGGAAATTATATTAATTTAATTTTGTGAGCTTTAGTTTTAAAATGATACTACTTAAGTCTTAACGCAATAAATCTCTAATGCCAATAGTAATTGAGTCTCTAAAAAAAATGTTCTTTTTTGTTTAACCTCTTAGGGGAAATGTTTCTACAGCAATGATCTACCTCTATCATTTTATACCTTATAGTAATATTTACCTTTTTTATTCGTCTAATTTTATAAATAAGGAATTTAATAGAAAAGCGATGTATAATAAATATCATTTAAACGAAATGAAATTATAATACAAAGTTTTAACCCTGTGGACCCAATATCTATCTTTTTATTACTCAAAATATACAATAGAGGAAATTAATTCTTTAAAAATGAAATTGTTAAATTTAAAACTGGGGGTCAAAAATATATTTTTTTAAAGTTTAGTCCATTCAATATATGCTTGAGTTTGCTAGTTTATATTATTTCATTTTATACATATTAACGAGTTTTGACTAAATATTCCCATTTCTAAACAATAGAGCGAGAAAGTCCTTGCGTATTTTCATACAATGTATCTTTAAGAGAGATTATAGATATTTACCATCATAAAATATTTAAGAAGTAAACAGCCAAAGCTGATATTTATGCTTTATATATTTGAATACCCCTTACTTCATAAATCTGTATATAATTAATGATATATATATATACGTATCAACTATTTAATTGATTCATAGCAGAGATAAACAAATCAAAACGTCAAACCATTTAAAACGCCTTTCTTCCGTTTATGTCAATACATTACTTGTACTTAGTTTTAGTATCATAAATTTAGAGTGGAAAATTACTGTATTTGATGTAAATAAGTTATTTAATTTTATAAATTTAGAAATAAATTCGTATCAAAGTAGTTGTTCAACTCTAAAAGAGTAATACATATAATCCAATACAATGGAGATAACTACCCATTTCAGTAGCCTTATGGTCTAAGGCACTACCTTCGCAATATACTAGATCTCTCCACACAAATGCGAGCACACTTCCACTAAATTCAGCCTTCCTCATCCCTAACCCATTGGTGTAATTAGTGCATAAGCGTATAACTTGAATGGGTAGTAAAATAAAGTGCTAAAAAAAATATAGCTAACAAATTGTATCTATGCTACTACTGTATGATTATTTTTTAAATTAAAAATGCTATACCTTAATATATAAATAATTGCATACATCTTAAATTGATATAAACTATATAAAACTACATTAAATGTCACGTTTAAATATACTAATATTATAAATTAGGCTTGTATAATATTTATGACTATTATATTTTTACCTATTTTCAAAAAGCAATGTCCTCTTTCATATTTACGAAAATTGAATGCTGAGCTAATCCAGTCTTTTTTTTTACTAGGAATTCAAAGTTTTAATCCAGAACTAGTAGGTATTCCTAGATTTTAATCTTATAAATGTGGGTACATTTCTAATACCTATCCCATAAATGTAATTAAAATGTGTGTAGCCCAAAAATAATAGTATAACTTGCCGAAAAAACTACAACTTACAAGCACGATCATTAGCTATTAAATTTTTATTCGATGTCCATAAACTCACTAATAGTAAGTTTAAAATTGCCTGACTACATTACAAGTACAGAATAATTACATCTCAACCTGGTTTTGGTTCCATGCCTCTAGTATATGATATGTCAGCATCTGAAACTATTTTGACCACTACAAATATAATATTCCAGTTCAAAACTGGATCTTATGTTCTTGTTGTATTTTAATCGTCTCAGTATATTGACATTTAAACATAATAATTGAGAAGTAATTTGAACATATAATCTATAGTAGATCTAACAGCCTTTGTGTGAAATTAAATGGTAAATATTTGGTTAAAGCCACCCAAACTATAACCAGTTAGTATTCCAACCTTGCCCTCTCCTACAGCTGCAAGACAAACTAAAATCTTAATGCTTGGGTCACAAGTCAACCATTACTGGTGATAGTTTTATTTATAACACAGCATTTTACTAACCGTTTGGGTTATGCGTCTATGTAATAATTGCGATGGTGTATTAGGGATGAAGAAGGTTGAATTAAGATGAATTCCATTCGCATTTGCATGGGAGTTAGAGAATGTAAAATCATTAAGGAAGACCCACACTCAATATACCTGGCTAGGATGGAACCACCCTCCCCATAATCATCCGTTTAGTTTATTGCAAGATAATGCCACAAGACCATATGTTTACCGAGGCAAGTAATTCTCTGTTAAAAGTTTGTCTGAAATACACTAAAAAATTGTCAACTCCTTTTGTGCTTGTACACAAACAGTTTGAACACGAGAAAGCCATTATCCACCTTTCAAACTTCTGTTCCTACTTGTTGACATTAATAATATATGAGGAAAATACGTCCAACCTGTCATTTTGGGACGTCCAACATTCTAAGTCTATTTATCGCTAAATGTTTCCTTCAGTCTAGCTTAATAAATCAAGTTGTTTCCAGAATTTGTAATGAGCCCCGTTTTTTTGACAGAGACACGTGACATCGTATATTATTAAAATTCCTCCAACATTCACTACGTTCACTTTAATTATAAAAAACTTCACATGTTCTTTGGCCACATTATAAAATCGCAATCATTCTTACTATTCAAATTACATACTTAAATACCGAAAAACCTGTTTCAAATTTAGTATAAGCTTAACTCTAATACTTTAATGATTTATGTCAAGTTAATAAAATATGACCAGCTTCAGTAGACAAACTAATGTCTACTTTGTCTAGTCTTGTTTTTTGATCATGGAGGGGGCTAGTGTTGGAATCTCTACCAGATATACTGGAGGTGTTTTAATATAATAGGCCCCTACATTATCAGTCAGACTGTCAGTATTAATGATACTTTATTAATACTGATAGTCTGACTGATAATTTAGGGGCAGTACTGATGGCCTGACTGACTATAATACCGATATGATTTGAATTTTCTGATCATATCAGTATCAGTCCATCAGTATTACACGTTGTGCGAGATATTGACAATAATACTGACAGTAGGACTGACCGTGTGCGCGAGCTCGTCAGTATTTCCTTCATTTCAGTAACAAACCGTCTACACACGCCCTTTTCTTATCATCCTTGTCATTGCACGTTGAACGCAGGAGATGAGACTGATAAAAATAATGACGCGAAAACTGACAGTGTAAGTTCTCCTTGTAAATACTGATGCATACTGACAGTCTTAGGTTTGACAGTCTGATTGATTGTTTCACTCCAAACAATATATCGGTTATGTTATAATTTAATATAAACTTCCCCATGTCTATCTCCAAGAGTACAAATATTCCACATGACGGTGGAAGGTTTATTTTTGACCTCTGATCACGTGATCATATTCCTGTATAATATAATAAATTAACTTAGTTAAGACTTAAAGAATTACGAAATCTATACTCACTGACCATTAAAACCGTCACTGTACTATATTCATAATTTCACGACTTGCTCACAAGACCACTCAACTTTATTTATTCTTCCTCAAAATATTCATGAATACTTAAGTTATGTCACTGTTTCAACTTCTCATTCATGGACTACTCTAATCAACGATATATAACAAACTAGAATTGAAATATTTCAGAGAAAAACCTGCAATAGCCTACGTGTGGGAGGTCATTCGATAAATGTATGAATGTTATACTTGTATGATACTTTATGTGCGTAGGTATGTATATCTGGTCCATCTTCAGTTTAGACCTAACTTTAATTATAATTCTTGTACACAAAATTTAACAATATTTTTACAGTATTACTATTACGGCATATTATTAGCATGTATCTATAATCATTCTTGTTATGTCACATTATTTTTGTATGTTTATAATTTGTTTGTTTGCAATTTTAATTCTGTTAACTTACAGTTTTGAATAAGTTTAAGAGAAGACAAAAACCTTAACTTCAACTTTAAATCATTTTTTTTATAGCAGCGCGTCTTTCTACCCATTCAGGATATACGCTTTTGTACTAATTACACTAATTGCTTTAGGGTTTATGAAGATTATGTTTAGATGAAGTGTACCTGCATTTGCGTGTAGAGAGACTTGAAATTAATGTGGAAGACACCCCAGTACACCCGACTGAGATTAAAACCTCGAATCTCTCCATCATCGGCCGTCTAATAGACTAGTCAAACTCCATAAGTAGCGCCCTAAAAAATCAAGTGACCACCAAAGTGATTAAAGCCTTATATTAATATTTGTTTATCTCATATAGAGTAAATAATTATATACAGTCAGGAAGGGTACTCAGGTGCAGTGCAAAAAGTATACTTTTTATCTGATTTGTATGATATCAATATATTATATATTATATACATTATTTTGTACTTTTAAAATGTATTTTAGGTCTACAAATTACATTATATTATTTATGTTACAATTCCTTTAATTCACATTGAACATACAAATTTTCTATAGAGGCCTATATATAAAATATATAAATAAAATAAATGACTTTTTTTAACAATCATAATGGTTTACATTAAAACTAAAGTATTCATTAATATTATATATATATATATTAATTTTATATATATATTCATTTAGAATTAATCCTTTGTACTGGTTTTGGGTGTTCCTTAATAATTAATTTGTATATTATAATTCTCTTTACTATATCACTATGAATATAACTAATATAGTATAAAATTTAGTTTTTTGTTAAGCACAATTTATGGTTATTTTAGGTTATATTCTGTCAATTGAGAGTGTATGTACTACATACTAGTATACTGGCTACTGACGTATTATTTTCACTCAAGGGCAGATTTGAAATTCTAATATATCATTCGTTTGTAAAAATAAATAGTTAATCTTAACTGTCATTTATTGTTTTGTTATAGCCATGAATCAGTGTTTGAATTTTTCTATTATCTAGTGGACATATCGGCTGAAAAGTGCTGTCTTATCTTATGTGAAGTAACGAACTAGAAAAGTTAAAAGATAACACTAATAATTCATAACAATAATTGAACTTGTGGGACAGGAAATGGGCCATAGTGGGGTATAAAGGACTCTTACATTTTAGCATCGAGGCTGTCACAAGTCTATCGATATCGCAATCAGTTACGCTTACCGCCGCCCTGTTATATCCGACTACATCTTTGGGTCATCAGTAGCTTGTACTTAGAGGATAGCCGTCTAGCCCAGAGTCCTGAGATCGAGTTATCTACGGGTCACGCGTAGTGTCAACCAATCCCATCGTTCTAAGTTTCCACGAGTTAAGGGTGTTACATGGGGGAGCACTGAAAGCGTTGCCGCTGTATCGATATTCTGGATTACTTACGAAGTGGTTTGATATTTCTTAAAATGGTTTTAAAATAAATTTAAGCTTAAGTTTTGACCAATTAAAGAGTTTATACTATGAACCTAGAGTTTAAAAAAAGCTTATTAACTTAAATAAAATCTTTAAAAAAATCCCGAATTTGCTTCAAATTTTCTTTTGTGACTCTATCAAAACATAACTTTATTTGATAGAGTATCACTAGTTTTAGGTATCTATCCTTTTACTTAAATCTCAGAAATACAAATATTGGCGTGAAACGTGGTTGAATTATTTTTAAAGCTTTAAACTTTATAGCTAGATAGGGACCTGTTGATAGCTTTCTCCTACAGTTAGGTTAAAAGCATATTTAAAAAAATAAAAAACCTTTTCTTCAAAAATGCGGGATTCCCAAACGAATAGAATGCCATAACCATATCAACAGCCTAAACCCACGAGCACGACTGTCCAGTCTCTTTATTTCTTTATCTTTCATCTAACATCACACTTTGTATTACGTATCTCTTAGTAATTTCTATTAAACCTAGATTTGTAAACCTACATATTATTTCGAACCCACACAATACCTGTTAGAATAGTAATGTATTTTCATACCTCTATTGTGATGTAGGCCTACCTATCTCTATGTATAGCGTGCTTCTTTTGTTTAGCTGTTCATTAGCTCACTCAGTCCCAAAATGGCCGTCTTGGCGTTTCATAACACAGCGTTACTAAACTGACAACATAACTTTATTACTACTTTGCCATTTTAAACTAGATATTGTTTTCATAACAAAGGTTATGGGCCCAGGCAACGCATTACAGTGCGCGAGTGAGATGGTGAAGTGAAATAAAGAGAAATAAAATTGCGTTCGTTTTTCAGCGGTTAGTTTTAGGCGGCAGCGTGTTCACTAACAAAAGTTTTACACTACAAATTGTAAACATGAGTGCGTCTACATCTGGATTGCCGATAGTAGAAAAACTAATTGGTAGAGAAAACTATTCCAGTTGGAAATTTGCAATGAAAGCTTATCTGGAGCACGATGATTTGTTTGAAGTGATAGAGAAAGACCCTCCCGCGATAGAAGACGAAGCTAAGGTGTGTTCTTGGAAGAATAAAGAGAGGAAAGCTCTATCTAGAATAATTTTGTTCGTGGAAAAAACAAATTATTCTCATATAAAAAATGCTAAGACCGCGGCTGAAGCATGGAATGCGTTGGAAAGAGCATTCGAAGACTCCGGCTTGACTAGGAGAGTGGGGCTACTAAGAATACTAGTCACTACCAACCTCAGCAACTGTAAGTCTGTGGACGAGTATTGTGACACGATTGTATCAACTGCATACAAATTAAACGAGATAGGATTTCCTGTAAGTGACGAATGGGCAGGAACACTACTTCTTGCTGGTTTACCTGAAAGTTATAAACCAATGATAATGGCCCTAGAAAATTCTGGCACAAAAATTACAGGTGATGCTATTAAAGTGAAGTTATTACAAGATGTGAAAATGGATGAGTCAACCCTAACCAACGAAACAGCCTTGTTCACTTCAAAAAGTAAGTTCAAGAAGAAAACAGCCTCTATGAAGTGTTTTAGTTGTGGCAAGCCTGGCCATATTGCCAAACATTGTAGACAAAGGACTGATGGCAGGAATCATCAAAGTGTGTTTAGGCACAGCGATCACCCTAGCAAAAAGCCTTCTACTCCCCAAAGTAAGAAAGCTTTTTTGGCCTATAAGGACAAGGTTAAAGATGAAGATTGTTGGTTTCTGGACTCTTGTGCATCGACCCATATTACAAATGATACAAATAAACTTTCCGACATAACCCCAAATGAAACTAAAGTGACAGCTGCAGACAACACTGATTTAGTCGCAGATGTGTCAGGGACCATTAATTTAGAATGTGTTGTTAATAACACCACTTCTAAAGTAGAAGTGAGTAATGTGTTGCATATTCCAAATTCAGCAGTAAATTTACTATCAGTGAGTAAAATAGTGCAGAAAGGCCACATTGTAACATTTAATCAAACAGGAGGTTATGTTCATGACAGTGATGGTATACTAGTCGCAAAAGCCCATGTTAAAAATGGGATATACTGTTTGGACACACCTCAAACAAAAGAAACCAGTTTTTATACACAATCTAAGGATTTTTTGTGGCATCGGCGACTTGGTCACTTAAACCGGAAAGGAATGAAGAAACTAAGCCAAATGTCAGATGGTATGGACCTTAACTTTCTAGCTGACGAACCTTGTGAACTGTGCATCATAGGTAAGCAGGCCAGACTTCCGTTCAAGAGAAGCAAAATGTATAGTCAATCAATTTTAGAGCTAGTGCATTCAGACTTGTGTGGTCCTATGGAAACAACTTCAATCGGTGGCAGTAAATACTTTCTTACATTTATTGACGATTACTCCCGGAAAATATTTGTATACTTTATACAAGATAAGTCTGAAGTTCATAGTGTATTCTTAAAATTCAAGGCAATGGTTGAGACACAAACAGGTCTAAAAATCAAGAAGATTCGATCTGACAATGGGGGTGAATATGTAAATGAGAAAATGAAACGAACACTGAGCTCCGCTGGCATCGTCCATCAGCTAACTGTTAGCTACAGTCCTGCACAAAATGGGCTGGCAGAAAGGACAAACAGGACACTGGTTGAAAAGGCAAGGACAATGATCCTGGATGCGGGACTCCAAAAGTCCTATTGGGCCGAAGCTGTATCAACAGCAGCTTATCTCACAAATTTATCGCCTGCGACCATTCTGAAAGACAAAACTCCTCATGAAGTATGGAGTGGGAGGAAACCTAATTTGTCACATCTAAGAATTTTTGGATGTGAAGCCATGGTACACATACCTAAAGCATTGCGGAAGAAATGGGATCCTAAGTCACAAAAATTAACATTCTTAGGGCATTGTGAAAACACCAAAGGGTACAGGCTTATTGACCCCAAAAGCAAGAAGATCACAATTAGTCGAGATGTGGTGTTTCTTGAGAGCAAAGTCAAGCACGAAGTTCCAGAAGTGAAACCAAGCCCATCTCCACAATTTTTTCCAAATGAAAGACCCGGGGAAGATGAGGTTATCAACAACGTACCAAATGATTATCTAAGCCTACAAAACGAAGACGATGGTGATGGAGAGATTTTTCAAGGTTTTTCTGACACAGAAAATGAAGACGAAAAACAAGTACATGAAGAACAGCAAAAATCTATTCTCAGACGTTCTTCAAGACAACCCAAACCTAAGATATGGCCTGATCATATAAGTTGTTATGTTAAGGAACAAAATGTTTTAGATGGCTCAATAAATGTTGATGAAGCCCTGGAGGGAATCAACCATGAAAAGTGGAAGGAAGCCATGTCTAAGGAACATGAATCATTAGTAAAAAATGATTCATTTGATGTAGTTGATCTTCCGGAAAATGTTAAACCCCTTAACAGCAAGTGGGTACTTAAGGTAAAACCTAGCGATAAAACAAAACCTCCAACATATAAAGCCAGACTTGTAATCAAAGGATGCAGTCAAAGAAAAGGACTCGATTACGATGAAACATTCTCGCTTGTAGTCAAATATACGTCTTTACGATACTTGACGTCACTGGCTGCAAGGGAAGATCTAGACATAGATCATTTGGATGTCACAACAGCATACCTGTATGGAGATTTACAAGAAGACATCTATGTGAAGCCACCTGAAGAACTGACCACCAAAGGCAAAGTGTGGAAGTTAAAAAAGTCAGTATATGGACTTAAGCAAAGCGGAAGAAATTGGAATAATAAAATTCATCAAGTCTTAACAGAACTAGGATTCACCAGATCAAATGCTGACCCATGTGTTTATTATCAACGAAATGGTAAATATATTTTGATTATTGCTATGTATGTCGATGATTTGCTGTTATTTTCAAACAACAAGAAATTGAAAGAAAGGGTGAAGCAAGCACTCAACAAGAAATTCGAGATGAAAGACCTCGGTGCAGTAAGAAACTGCCTTGGAATGGAAATCACCAGAGACCGAAAAGTAGGCAAGATTTGGATTTCACAAGAAGAATACACCAAGAAAATACTGACCCGGTTTAACATGATTGAAGCGAAATCAGTGTCAACTCCGCTTGACCCTGGACTGGACTTTCAAGATGAAGAATTGGCAGAAGTACATGATCCAAGTGTCCCGTATCAAGAAGCTATTGGTAGTCTGTTGTATTTATCACAAATTTCCAGGCCAGACATTTGCTTTGCTGTTAACTTACTTAGTATGTACAATCAATCTTACAAAGGGGTTCACTGGTTATGTGTCAAGAGAATTTTCAGATATCTTAAAGGAACAATGGATTTTAAATTAGAATTCAGTAAATCGGGAAATAGAAATTTAATGGGCTTTAGTGACTCAGACTGGGGTAACAAAATCAATAACAGGTACTCAGTAACTGGCTCTTGTTTCAAGTTACAAAATGGCCTCATTTCATGGTGCAGTAAAAAACAAAAAACAATTGCGTTGTCTACTTGTGAAGCAGAGTACATGGCCATGTCCTTCACGGTTCAGGAATCATTGTGGCTGCGAACTTTAATTTCTGAAATAGATCCTGAAAGAACCGTAAATCCTACTGATGTATTTTGTGACAACAGAGGAGCCATACATTTGGCAAAAAACTCTGTTACTAATCAGAGGTCAAAACATATTGACATTAAATACCATTTTTTAAGAGAGCATGTAAACTCAGGAGTAATTAATATCAAATATGTTCCTACCGAAAACATGTTAGCAGATGTCTTAACAAAACCTCTCTCTAAGGTTAAACATGAAAGCTGTGTAAAAGAGCTAGGAATAGTTAATTGATTTTTTTGCATATCAATCATAAGATTAATGAACATTATTGTGTTTGTTGATTGCTAGAGGTATTCAATTATGGGCTGGTGTTAGAATAGTAATGTATTTTCATACCTCTATTGTGATGTAGGCCTACCTATCTCTATGTATAGCGTGCTTCTTTTGTTTAGCTGTTCATTAGCTCACTCAGTCCCAAAATGGCCGTCTTGGCGTTTCATAACACAGCGTTACTAAACTGACAACATAACTTTATTACTACTTTGCCATTTTAAACTAGATATTGTTTTCATAACAATACCTTGAGTGTAACCTAATCCCTCCCGAAAGGTATTCAGACAAATAAAGACCACGATGGCTAGGTCAGGAAATTTTAATCAATAAGCCAATATTTAGTTAATTTAAAATAAGTAAGGAACCTTTTTATTTAATTAAGTGACATAAACAAAATCTTGGTTCTACAAATTTCTTCTCTGACTCGTTACAAACACTCAAATGCGGGAGTATTAACTAATTTCCTCTTTGATATTTGCTGTGTTTTTATTTTGTGCCACATTCTACCTCACATCTAGATCAGCTACATATTAAAACTTATCCAATAAAAAGTTAAAAACATTAAAGGTAGATAAAGGAAAGCTGCCCTAATACTCATATAAAAAAGTAGAAAAATAATTAGAAAAACACACCTTAATAAAATCAGAATATTATACTCCTTTGCTTCCCTGTCCCTGTCCCACAGGATCATGCGAGACTTACGTCTTACATCGTGTGCTAAATGTTACGTGTCAAAATTATTATTATTATTATTATTATTATTATTATTATTATTAGCACCACGTCTTACTACCCGTTTGGGCTATACGCACTTACGCTAATTCGTAATGGTAGGTTGAGTGTGAGATGAAATGGAGGACCTACAGTTTAACGTGATATCCGAACCACGGTGGAGGCCTCGCATTCCACACATTCACAAGTTGTGATCAATACACGTCTTGTCAGAGGTGAAGAGAGGGTTTGGTAATCAGATAATTCTGTACCGGGACCGAGGATTGAACCCCGGACCCCCAGCACAAAAGTCCGACACCTTATCTCTAGACTACCAGGTCACCTTAGCTTACTCGGTATCATGTCTACATACTTAGTCAGGATTAACCCGCTTCAGTGGCCGAATGATCTTAGGCGTCACTCTCATGTTAGACTGACTGCAGATGACGGGAAGGTTGGAGTTCAAATCCCAGTTGGGTCTACGAAGGCTGTTTTATTTTTCCTGAATGTTTCCCCTATCCTCCTTCCAAGCAAATTCCGATAGATTACATCTAAAATGCTTCCTTCTTCCTCTCCTACCTTCTTATAGTAACTATTATATTTGCATATAACCTGAACAGGTAGTAAGACGTGGTAATCAAAACAATGCTAAGAGTTTCAGGTCCATCTCCCACCATAACAAAAAATGTATCAATAATATATTAAGATTTCTTCTTTCCCGGTGAATAATTGGGTCCTTTCTTGTCTATATATGTCAGTTCATAATTTACGAGATATTACTCAGATAGCTAAAAGTACTTTAAAGTAATTTAGTTTGGTTTTCATTAAATTTATATTATATATTAAATTATATACTACGTTTATGTTCAGAAAAATATACAGAATAAAAACCGTCTCAAATTTAATGGAATTCTGTTTCAAGAAGCCTATAATATTTTTTTATTTCCTTTATAGCAAAGAACGTAAGCACATATTACGCAACATATATTTTTTATCATCTTTTCACAGTTCTTTTTCTTAAGAGCATCCTCATTTCCTGAGGGGTATTACGCGCGTCCCACATGGACCTGATACAGCCAGCTTCTTCCCCCCATGCGCTATGAGATAAGGAAGGAAGTTCCAAGTATTCTTATTGTGTGGGAAGGACCCGGTTTGAACTGGGAGAAGAAATAGGGGTATGAGGGTATCTCTAGGGCAGTAAAGTCCCTAGTGAGCCATAACAGATGGAAATGCGAGCAGAAAACTTGAAGAAATTCAACTCGCACATGTTTTGGCAACACAATGATACCTGGAACGTTACTTAATAGGATTTGGGGAAAAAATAAGGTAAAAAATAAATGATATCGATGGTATTCCACTTATTATATTGGATAGAATGAATCCTTTTCTTCCAATACAAGTAGAGAGTGGGATATCTCACATTTGGTTTTATATCCCAGATTGAATTGAAATAGCATTTTTAAAAACTTGTCAAACAGGCTGGTTAGCAATCTCCTGTATATGTTTCAATTAATACCAATAGTATTTTTATCTAATACTAGATAGCTGTTGCCCGCGGCTTTGCTCGCGTGGAAGTTGATTATATACAAATACGAAAATATACATATGTATTTACAGATTAATTTAAAATAATACGTTACGTTGATGAACATAACTTGACCTCAGATCAAAAATAGTGCAAGTCCGATACAAACTTTCACCCCCCTTTTCATCCCTTATTAAATAAAATTTCCAAAATTCCTGAAACACGTATTTATTTGTTTTTCGTCAATAACCGAAATACAAAATTTTGTTTATGTAACTTTCAAAATGACGGACTTTCATACATATTATCATACATATTATCATCCCTATTTTGACCTCTTTGGGGTGGAATTTTCTAAAATCCTTTCTTAGTGGGTGCCTACATAACAAAATGAATATACAGTCCGAATTTAATGCTTGTAGCCTTGATAGTTTGCGCTCGGCGATGATGAATCAGTCAGTCAGTTAGTCAGTCAGTCAGTCAGTCAATCAGGACATGTTATTTTATAAGTATAGGTCACAATAGCTAATGCTAAAAATTCAAAACAAATATATGGTACTACTTTTCGTGTTGGTAGTTTATAGGGGTCTAATTTGGTTGCTTTGGGTGTTTAATCGCTTACTAAATAACAAGGTAACCAAGCGCGTGGTGTAATGTTCAATGCACCGTGTTACGAGTAAAGGAGTCTTGGGTTCGATATCAGGCTGGTACATTGGGTATTTTTCCCTTAAGAGGAATGATAAAAGCTGTCTCCAGGATTTGTTCTGTTGAACTTGAGATAGTTTTGGACTCATTATCACACTGGTACTACGTGTAGACAAACTCAAAGGTGTACCATGGGCAAAGTTCTGGGCCAGCAGAGTCTACGAACAGACGGAACATACCTTGTTTCTCCTGGTCATATATGCGGTGCCATTCGATAAAAAAAATACACTTATAATTTTAACTAGGTCTATATGTTTAAGACCTTATACTACTCTGAGAGGGTTTTATTGTTAAATATATTTCCTGGGTTCGAGGTTCAATCCTCGGTTCCGGTACAAGTATATCTGCTTGCCAAACCCTTCCTTCACCTCTGAAAAGACACAACTTGTGAATGTGTGGAGTGACAGGCCTCCACCGTGGTTCAGATCCCACGTTAAGCTGTAGGTCCTCATTTCATCTCACAATCACCCTACCATTACACATTAGCGTAAGTGCGTATAAACCGAACGGGTAGTAAGAATCGCTGATAATAATAAATATAGTTCCTACCATGAGATACTACATATATAAATCTTTCCCCAAAACTGACCATAACACCTTTTTAACCACCTGCGTCCCTGGTAGTACTACTTAATCTCCATCAATGGGTTTGGATTTTTTAAGTGAAGTTGATTTAGCACATATTTGTGTTATATTTATATTTGTTCAAATTTGTTACCTACTGATAGATACCAATTTTGAGGTATTTTAAAATAGTAATTTATAATTAAGTTTGAAACTCATAAATTTGCAAAACACCGCCTAAGATTTTTATTTACATCCATACCAAAGGTAACAGGTATTTATTTACTTAATCTAAAATTGTTTCTCGTATATTTAATAAACCTGCATTTGTAATTAATAGATGCACAATAGAGAATGTATTATAAGTATCACCCTCCTCGGTGGCGTAGTTGGCTAACGCGCCAGTCGTGTTTAGCTCGACTGCTGAGGATGGGGAGATCGAGGTTTGAATCTCGGTCGGGTGAACTGGGGATGGTTTTTCCTACATGGTTTTCCACTCTCCCTCCACGCAAATGCGGGTTCACTTCCTATAATTAAACCTTCCCAATTCCTAATCCATTAGCGTAATTAGTACTTAAAGCGTATAAACCGAACGGGTAGTAAGACGCGGTGCTAAATATTATTATAAGTATCAAGCATTGATTGTATTTATCAAAGGTAAATTTATTTAAATTACTGGACACACACTTGCATAGTGGAAATATGTTCTAGGGTGTCGGTTTCACTTGGGACTGGACTGTCTTATATTGCCATTCATGTATAAAGATGTATTATTTACTTAATTATTTTATACTATAACTCCATAAAAATTAGGGTATATTTCCTATAATTTCTACCTTTCTAATCCCTACCCCATTGATGTAAATATGTAGATATCCTAAATGCAAACTAAGACCCTGAACAAAATATCTTGTTCAGTATATCACAAATACTTTATCGGGCCTTTACCCAAAAATGGAGATACCAAGGCTACTTAAAAATTGTTAGAAATGTGAAGCTAAATAATAAACACGCTTCCAGAAACATGATGGAACAAGAGAATCATATTATATCAAATTTATTAAATGAAAAATATACTCTGTTGCAGAAACAAATTGGTAAAAAAAGGAATATATCGGTCCACCAAATAACTTAATAGTCTACTACACATTTCCCAGACATCATTTAAAAATAATTTTTTTATTTTACAAAGTTATTGGTTTAAAAAGAAATATTTCTTATAAAAGTTGTTTATTTTTGTATTCATACAAATTTGTTTCAGAGAGTAGTGGAGATAATATCAAAATATAAATTTCCAATAGTGTCAAATATACTTAAATAATTTTAGTTGATGCGACATTATGTTTTTAATGTTAAACATTCTGAGATATCAAATTTAATCAAAATTATTTATCCAATTCTGAGAAAAATTGAGCTTTTATCTTTTCACCCAAAAATAAACTATTCTTTATTTTATATTTGGAAGGATACTTTCAAATTTTTTTCTGAGGAACCTATGGGGAACTATATTTAGACCCACTAAGCTTTAGTCTAGTTGGTAAAAATTGTTTCTGCTCTAGTCCCACTAAAAGACAGAAAGAAAGACGCCATTGCAAAAACCAATTTTTCGGGTTCTTGGGGTTTGGAAACGTCTACATCCATCAAAATCTTGAATTATAAATAAATACGATCACAACACCTTTTTTCTATAAGGAGTCGTGAGAAATTAAAAGATTACGACACTCGACTGCTCGATTATCATAACGGAGTAAAACCTACTCATTGTCCAAACTTCCCAAACAAGGACTATTAACTAATTTTGGGATAAAGACTGATAAGATGCAGAGCCAGACACCACCTGCTTAGCAGCACATTTTCTTATCTGTGGCACTTACTATGGGATTGGTAGCTCTAAGTGATCGAACCACTCACAACTTCCTAAATTATCTTAAAAATTGTTGAAATAAATTTATTAAATAATAGTTTTGATTCAGAAATGATATAATCATTTTCATCTGAATCATGACTAGGACTTTTCACATGAAACGTCGTTAAAATATTTATCTAATTTAACCCTCTAGGAATATTAATAAAAAAACACCCGCTTTGGTTGTTGGATGGACTAAAGTGTAATTCCATCATTAGACCGGACTACCAAAGACAGGGGAGATCAGAGGTGGGATACCAGTCGGGTGTACTAAGGGTGGGTATCCATAAATACTTTTACAATATCCCTCCAGTCTAATGTTAGAGCACTTCCTCCAAATTTAACCTCCCTTTCCTCTAACTAGCCTAACTAGTATATATATATATGAATACATCCCGAACAGGTGATAAAGCGAGGTACTAAAATATAAAAACTTGATTGCAATTTTTATATTCTTATAAGGACATGTTAATATATTATCATTCATTTTGTGATAAACCATATTATGAAATAACAGACCATTTCTAAAATAACTTAGGGCTTCGTAACGTTTACACCGAGTCTCATTGTTCTGGTAGACAGAGTCGGCTTAATTCCCTCACCATTGGACTCTGAATATAGATAATAATAATAATAATAATAATAATAATAATAATAATAATGATAATCTAAGAGAGTCTTTATATGTTGAGATGAAGTGGTTAGCAGATCATTTCAAGTGAGTCTCTGCTTCTAACAAGCATAGGTTTATGTTCATACCGCTAAAAAAACCTGTCTTTAACAAGGTATGCAAAGGAAGTTGTTTGTTTAATAATTATTAGTTTTGAAACAATAAGTTTCTCACTATATTTGATTTTAAATTTAGGACAAACACATCACTTTTGAGTACCCGCGAGAATATCCTTGCTCCTAAAGCAAATGTACCACATATCGCAGCTGTTTCCTTCAATGAGTCATTTTATTTGCTTTGACATCGGTTAAATGAAGATATAAATAACAAATATAACTATGGCACAGTCTATTAAGAACTTAGCGTGAAACTTTACTTAATAAAAATATCTGAGGAATCTAAAGTTATTTTCAAATACAGTTCAAAATAGGTTAGGAGTTTTCAAACCTACACTCCACTCCTCCCCAAAGTATTTTTTTAGAAAAATAACACTAAATTTATCTCCCCGTGTACACCGTGCGCGTCACATTGACAGTGATAAACACTTTTACCACTCGAGATGTATGTAAATCGACTAAAGTATCGTTAGAGTTAACAAAAATAGATTTACTATTCAGACTGCTGAGATACATTTTGAATAATATTTGGATTATGAATAATGAGAGGGACATGAAAACAACAAACAGAAAAAAAGTTTGATAATATAATAGTATTAGAGAACTTTAATGTCGGGAAAAGAGAGAAGTAGCAATTTATTATTTTGGAATGATAACATTAAATATAAATACCTTTATAAAAATATTGGTATAACTTAATTACAGGAATTCTTTCGCCCTTTTATCTAACAAACTTGTTTGTTTCTTTATACAAACATATTACTGTCCGTACGTACTTTACACATTTTAATAAACTAATAATGCCAGGTCACCGCCGTGGTTCGGATTCCACGTTAAGCTGTAGGTCCTCCATTTCATCTCACAATCACCCTACCATTACACATTAGCGTAAGTGCGTATAACCCGAACGGGTAGTAAGACGCGGTGCTAATAATAATAATAATAATAATAATAAAACTAATGAAGAGTTTATTGTTAATATGTTAACATTTTATTGTAAAGAAAGCGGACTTTTTTTACTCTATGAAAACAGTCAATATGTGATCATAGATCTCTTAACAGGATTAGTTGATTCGAATGTATTGAAAAATAAATCTGGACATGGGAATTGAATACGTGTCTAAAGAACAATTTTTCAATGTATTCTAATATTACTCAGTTACGTCAAATATCCATAACTATAATAATTCACCTCCTAGCTTCACCTCTCAGATATGCTACACTTAATTGTATGGAATTGCTTTCTTCCATAGAGACTTGATGAGCTTAACCGTGAAAACAGGTTATAGGACGAGGCGATAAACAAAACCTTAGATAATTGCATTTTTAGCACCGCACCTATTAAGTTAACACGCATATATATACAGTATTGATTACACTAATTAATTGAGAATGAGGGAGGTTTAATTTAGATGAAGTGTACTTTCATTTACGTGGATAGAGAGTGAAAAATCATTCTAGGAAAACCAATCTTATTACACTCAACCGGCATTCAAACCCCTATCTTCGGTCAGAGGTAGTCTAGTCTATGGCGAGAGTCAAGCCTTATACCATTCGGCTGACGAAGCAGGTGATTAGCTATGATAATATATGGTTTGATTAATCAAGGCTGTAAATAAGAGGAAGTTTGCCTAAATCAAATGTACCCGCACTAGCGTGTAGAAGGAAGGAAATCCACAGTTATAAAGTAATATAATTAATCACGTACACTGCATACTAGCGTATCTAATAAAAACCCTGACCTACCTGATCCAAGCCAACTTGACCAACAGTTTGGGAATGTGCTAAAACCATAGAAAAAGAATAGGAATAGAAATTCCACTCTAATGTTTGCAAGTAGGACCACATCACTAGCGCTCGCTGCGTTAGTGCCGCAAACTAAAAGATCCAAAGCGGGGCGTTACACATGGAACACAACGCATTTTATATTGCGGAATGTTGGATAATCAATTCTTATATGCAATTAAATCAAATGTAACAAAACCCATTATTTTATAAATAAACCACGTTATAAAAAGTTAAATATAAAAAAAATATATCTAAGCTCCTTTAAAATAAACGATAAATTGTTTAAAAAAATCTAGTGAAGGGGAATTTTACATAGACTTCAAACTTCTCTTTCTATCGACTTCACGTCACGTCATATCAGATCACGTCACGTCACAACTATTTTAACAATCGGAAGCTTCAGATCAACGTCAGGGATAAGTTAGGAGGCGTCGTTAGGAAGAGGCTGAAAACCCTTTACTATTTTATTGACTATGTTAATTAATGGATCTATCAATTTTCAAACCTGCTAAATAATCATTTAAAACTTATTTTTTGAATTTTTTTAGTAAATTATATATAACTTAATTATAATCATAATATTTATTTACCTAAGCCATTATAAAACGCAGAGGTATTTCACAATATTTCATCTGCTCCGCCCAAGCTAGGTTTAATTTAATTAGAGTAATTTTTACTTGTACTCATTAACACAAAATTAAAATGTCTAGAGAAGAAGAGAGAAAATAATAGAGACAAATGATATGACAAAGCCTAATTGTTTTAAAGAAGTACTTCTTCAGTTTCACACAAATGAAATGGATGTAATGAGCAAAAACCGCAGTTCAGTAATGACTTGTATTATTCGGTCAATATTTATAAAACTTTGAAAATAAAATAAGATGGTTTAGCGCAAGGTAGAATAACCAGGTTAAAAACCTAATAAATATATGATAATTGAATAAATATCCTAGTTATTCATTTGCACGTTTAACTCCAGGTAACATATAGACTAAGGCACCAGTCTCACACTCTACGTTTGTATTGAGACCAAGGTTTGAGTATCTAATAGGTAATAAAACGCTATTTTATACAGACTAGTTTTCACTCTCCATGCAAACACATGTACAATTCCTCTAGATATGCATTCCTTTTCCTTATCCTGTAATATGAAATATGATAATAGCATGGACGAATGTTAAGACGTCGGGGAAGAAAAGATCTTATTTGTTTGTTTATGAGATTTTATTTTCAGTATGCTACATTAAAACCTATAGGAAGCTCTATTGCTTGAAATATTATCGCACTTTGAGAGATTCAAGATTCCTAGAAATGTCAAAAAGTTATCTTGAATAAAATAAAATAAAGACATTGACTTAAAATAACAGTTTCAAACAATTGGTGAATGGAATTTTAAGTTTTGTGTTTGGAAAAATAAAATCACCAAATAAAACAACAAATGTATATTAAAATAATATAATTAAATTAATCAAAAAGTATTCTCTTCAATGTATATGACGTATTAGACATTAAAGACAAAATATAGTGTTTCTTTGGCACCAAATCCTGAAAAACCTTTTATTTTAATCCAATTAAACTATTTTGACGTTAATTAATATTGTATATTTTTTATAAAGATCCCAGGAGTTAAATTTGTACTAGAGATTCCATTTTTTTAAATATCGATAGTTCTGACTCAAGAACTAAAAAAATTCGACCAATTTCTTTAAAAAACATTCTAAATAAATCAATTTATAAGAATAGCCCTGAAAGACAGCTCATTTATTAGAGACTATACGTTTTTTATTATTTAGCATCGCATCTTTCTACCCGTTCGGGTTACACGCTTTAAGTAATAATTACAGGAATTGGGAAGGTTGATTTATAGAAAGTGAACCCGCATTTGCGTGGGGGGAGAGTGGAAAACCATTTAGGAAAAACCGCTCCCTGTTCACCCTATCGAGATTCGAACCTTTATCTCCCCGTCCTCAGCAGTCGAGCTCAACACTACAAGCGCGTTAGCCAACTACGCCACCGAGGCGGGTTATAAACAAGACTGAATGTGTAGTTAAAAGGGGGGAATTATACATGAAATGTAGAATAGTTTGTCTTCATAGATGATGGGAAGCAGCAGAAAACGTTAAAGTTATGAAAAATATTCACAGTACACCTGAATGTGATTCGAGTGAGATCAAACACCGATCTTCTTAGATATATTATGCTTAACAGGGCAATTTACTAAGCCAGTCTGCATTATGTTAATAAGAGCCTTTTACTTCTCTGATCGAATGGTCTTGGGTGGTATTCTCACAATAGACTGGACTGGCAATGATGATATTATAGGGGTTTGAATCCCCGTGAACCAGTGCTGGATTTACAGTATGACCCGGGGGCTATGGCCCAAGAAAGCAAATTTTGTAAAAAAAAAAAAAGAAAAACTATTGATCTTGACAAAATTATCACTATCCTTCTCTTAATTACTATACAAACAACATATGTGTGTTATATTATACCGTAAGTCCCTTATTACTATAATTCATATACGGCCTCTCTGTATGGTGTTTAGTCTTAAGCTTACACAGAACGGGAGTCTGATGGGGTGGGGTGAATAAAAATGGGGATGCTTAAAGGGGTTTCTCTATTGTGGGTAGGGAGTGGCAATATCTGTGTAGCCCTTAGACGGTAGAAACATAAATCCGCCACTGCTGTGAACTGAGATAACATTTCTATACTTTTTCGCCACCAGCTATTCCCTATTTGCACGAGTGAGACCTTAGAACAAGGTGGTCCGATAATTTTCACCCCAAATGGCCGGATATGACTATCAGTTGGCACCGTGGGCCGAAAGTATATCTAGTAATTCCATCAACTTAATAATGCCTACAGACAACACTTAATATATAATTATTTTGAATTTTTGTTTTAAAAATTTTTCCCATTTGTACTATCAAAGACAAAGTATTAAGGTTCCAAACTCATGATATGAAATATTCACACACTACACTTTCCCAATTAAAATATATATATTTATAGGGTACATATTTTTATAGTTTTACCAACAAAATAGATGCATGAAAAAATGCATTCAAGCTATTTGTAAATAAATACTTTTAATTGAACTATAACCTTATTGACATTAGTAATCAAGAGTTTCCCTTTAATTTTACTTAAGGATATTTGGCGAGCCACATTTGTTTCGCGGGCCGTCAATTGGAGAATACTGCTTTATACCAGGCAATGACTGATAAGGGGAGAGACAACTAACATTTTAGATTACAGAAATAGTATATATTTAGGATAATGTGTCGCTAACGATCTGCAATAAATATGTTGAAAAAAGTTGAAAAACATCGATCAAAAAATGGAAGTAAAACATTACTACCAATTTCAATTAGCCATTATGGTAAAAGGAAAAACTTTTGTTGGTAATGGAGCACTATAATGGATTGTAAAATAGCCTGTAGATTAATAATTTTATGTTAGATATTATATAATCCATTGTTATAGTTTGTTTTGAACTGTTTCTAATACCACGAACCATTTTGATTAATGTATTCATGTTATTATTTTCAGACGTAGATATTACATCAACATTAATCCAAAGGTATACATGCTATTTTCACTGAATGCGATGTTTATCATAAAAATCCCACATTATTGAAACAATCACTGAGGCATCAACCATTTTATTTTATATATGTGTATTGCCAATCCTTAAAATAAAAAGGATTATCCTCTTTATAGAGATTGTATTAATTACCCTTGCTCTCTCCGAGGAGGACTGCCCATCGAGTTCCACAAACTCGCTACCCTCTTCACGATCATAGATCCGAGCTATCCACCTCACCATATAATACCTACGCTATCCTCATCACGATCCTAGATCCACGATATCCTCCTCACGATTCTAGATCCAAGCTATCCTCCTCACTATTCTAGATCCAAGCTATCCTCCTCACGATTATAGATCCAAGCTATCCTCCTCACGATCCTAGATCCAAGCTATCCTTCTCACGATAATAGATCCAAGCTATCTTCCTCACGATCAAAGATCCACAATATCCTCACAATAATAGATCCAAGCTATCTTCCTCACGAAAATAGATCTTAACTATCCTCCTCACGATCAAAGATCCCGGCTATCATCCTCACAATAATAGATCCAAGCTATCTTCATTAGATCATATATCACAGCTATCCTCCTCACGACCAAAGATCCATGATATCCTCCATATGATCAAAGATCCACGCTATCCTCCTAACATAATGACCATTTAAATCTGATTTCCAATAATATTATATTTAGCACCGCGTCTTACTACCCGTTCATGTTATAAGCTTTAAGTACTAATTACTCTAATGTATTAGGAATTAGGAAGGTTGAATTAGAGGAAGTTAACCCGCATTTGCTTGGAGGAAGAGTGGAAAACCATTTAGGAAAAACCACCCCCAGTTCACCCGACTGAGATTCGAACCTCGATCTCCCCGTCCTCAGCAGTCGAGCTCAACATGTCAAGCGCGTTAGCCAACTACGCCACCGAGGCGGGTGATTTCCATTAATACTTATTCAATTCTATATCCTAATTTATGTATCTGTCTCTCACTAATAATTAAAATAAGCCGGTATGTGAAATTAAATCTTCAATATACATGTTACATGTTAGTATACATACGGGAAAGTTGTGTTCTTAGCAATCATTATCTAATATGCTTGCCTCGTACAAGTAATACATTGTAAGTTGAAATTCGTAGCTCTTAAAATATGTTGAAAAACACCTATTTTAATAAAGAAATGGTTTTATATTTAAAGCAGATAGAGTTATAACAAATTTAAAAAAAATTGATTATATTTGGGTATGTTTGAACAATGTAATAATACTATTAATAGGGGAATCATCATCAAAATTCTTGAGTAGTTTTAAAATATCGATATAATGTTTGTAGTATTTATGTAAGGTTGAGTATGTGTGTTATTTAATATTAAATACAAATCAAAATATTTTAGAATTATTTTAAAATCTAAAATTTGAAGAAAATAGTTTTTACCGTTTACGTAGACATTTAAGTTGATCTTTTGAGAAATTAAAACATAAAATTTGCATTTTCTTACTATATTTGAAAATATTATATTAAAATTAAATATACATAGTTTTATCCGGTACAAATGACTAAAGGAAAATAAAAAATGTTAAAGGTACTTTTGTGGAAAACTATTTGTGCTTTAATCTGGTAAGGTTTGACTAATTTAGTTCTGTTTCATTGTTAATCTTAAATGGTGACAGCATATAAATATTCTTAATTACAAAATTTGAACAAAGATTGTCCAGCCACATATTCTAAAAAGTCTTAAAAGCGTAAATAGATATTTCACTAAGACGGAATAAGATAGGCAGGCTTTGAGATCAAATATTCTTTTCACGGTCAAATAAAAATAGATGATCTTAACGTTTAGCCCATGTACCCACCGATATATGAATGGTATTTTATACTTTCTACAGAATCTTACTACCCGTTCAGGTCAAATGCCTATCCATTAAAAAGGCTAATCTAAGGGCCAATACACAACTGTACACTTGTAAGGTTTGCTTGTACATGCTCACTTATCTCGCATACTTGAAAGTGTAGATTATAATACTGTTCAGTTATATCGGCTTACACAGGAGACTGGAGCAAATAATAATTTACATTCGATATACCATCATTTGAGCAAGCGATTCCTTGCGGATTTCTATACCATTTATTTATTTTAAATTTTTGACAGTATTTATTATCTACTAACAAGACCACTATAATCAAAGCATCGTCTGTAGCATACGTTGCTAGCTGACATTGAAGGGAGAACTACTTGAATAAAGAGAAACTCTAGAGTGGAACTCATTAACACATCCGGTATAACCATGTAGTTGTGTATACTCTTTAAGAGGTATAAATAATTTATCACTTTAAAAGATATGCACACGTAATTTTGAGAAGGCGAGGGGGAAAATAATCCTTTATACACCCAGCTGGGATTCAACTCCAACCCTCGCCAGCTGAAAATAAAACTAAAGGATCTTGATATTAAGACTGTGTGATCACCGCTTCAGATTGTCGTTTTGTTTAATTTACTAATTTATTATTTCCACAAGAGATAAAGTTAATATCCAAACCTCTCTTATTTATTAATAATAGATAGTGAATTATTTCCAAATATAATTTATGATTACAATCTGTTGGAAATTTGTTACTACACATAGTTAAAATATTCTCCAATCTATACAAATAACACTACGTACACAGGTCATAATATTTGCTTTTCAAGTAGTGACTAGCACACAAACTCATATATCCTTTGATATGAAGAGAAACTGTTACCGGACAACGTAATCTAAATAATTAGTGACTAGCTTGTCAACGGTGGCAATAGGCTCAATTGGAATTGCAAAAGCACACTACAAACGACTCACTAATTATACACTTATAAACTATGTTTTAGTTTCTATTTGTCTGTTGTGGAAACATGCATATCTCTCTTTGATTAGCAATAAACCCAACATTTACCAGTTACTATTTCAATTGTGACCATTATAATTATAATTGCAATGGGTTTGTACCCTCACGGTCTTATTTCATGTCGTGTATAGTCTGAACTTTAGGTTATATTATAGTTAGTAGTTGTATATGTGTATCAATTTGTTCATCTTATTGAAATGTTTATAATTTTCATGAGTGATGAGAAAATCAGTTAATATAAATAATAACAGCCATAACTCAATTTTTACCCCATAACATTGATTAATTCATTTTTTCTTTTTAATATACATACAGCTATAGTAAATTTCAGATAAACTATCTGCAAACATAGTTATTTAAATAGGTGACCTTGTGGTCAAGGGGTAAGGTGTTGGACTTCTGTGCTGGGGGCCCGGGGTTCAATCCTCGGTCCCAGTACAGATTTATCTGATTGCCAAACCCTTCCTTAACCTCTGACAAGACATCTTGTGAATGTGAGGAATGCCAAGGCCTCCACCGTGGTTCGGATTCCACGTTAAACTGTAGGTCCTCCATTTCATCTCACAATCACCCTACCATTACACATTAGCGTAAGTACGTATAACTTGAACGGGTAGTAAGACGTGGTGCTAATAATAATAATAAGTTATTTAAATAGATTAAATAACTCTAAAAATAATTTATGCCGAAAAGTAAATATACTTGGAGCTTCTTGGTATGCGATGTTTACCGTTTCACTTTCCAGCGCTAGTTTGTTTTCATTTATTTGATGTACCTATTTAACGTCTACATTATGAACTAACTTATTATATTAGCTCCCGACTTATAAACTAATTTAAGTCTAAAACAAACACAACAGTCTTTAATGCATCACTGTGAAAGGAGAACCCCACAGTTCACCAATGATAGATTTCTCGGACATGTCGGGAAACAATCCTGGAGACCTTTGCTCAGAAGACAGACACGATACCGACTGATCTAAAGTTTACTAGCCACTAATATAACCTACTAGATAGCTGTTGCCCGCGGCTTTGCTCGCGTGGAAGTTGATTATATACAAATACGAAAATATACATATGTATTCACAGATTAATTTAAAATATTACGTTACGTTGATGACCATAACTTGACCTCAGATCAAAAATAATGCAAGTCCAATACAAACTTTCACCCCCTTTTTCATCCCTTATTAAATAAAATTTCCAAAATTCCTGAAACACGTATTTATTTGTTTTACGTCAATAACCGAAATACAAAATTTTGTTTTTGTAACTTTCAAAATGACGGACTTTCATACATATTATCATACATATCATCATCCCCTATTTTGACCCCTTTGGGGTGTAATTTTCTAAAATCCTTTCTTAGTGGGTGCCTACATAACCAAATGAATATACAGTCCGAATTTGATGCTTGTAGCCTTGACAGTTTGCGCTCGGCGATGATGAATCAGTCAGTCAGTCAGTCAGTCAATCAGGACATGTTATTTTATAAGTATAGATATACTTTTCTCAAGATGCCATTGTGAATAGTGATCTTGAATTATAACAAAGTCAGGGAACCGGGAGACATGCGACCGGATCTTGACCTAGCCAATGCATCCAGTCTAATTCTCCTATCCCTAGACCTCTGACATTCATCCTTCGGTCTATGTATGTGTGAGTAAGCTAAATAAGTTTAGTGTATTCGTTTTTAATAAATGATTTTGCAGACTTACCATAGCGAGATTAAAACTGTTGTCAGATGATTCGAAAAAAAAAAAAGCCCGTGATTTTTCAAAGAGCAAGCAACAGTCTGACACTAAGATGTTAATTTTGTGTGAAAATGGAATGACAACACATACAGCACCTGTTTTAGAGATATAATGATAAATTTGTGGCAAATAAACTCAGATATAAATACTGTTATTCATACTAATTTTTGTAAGTGCCTAATTACAATATGGCTTGTATCTCTATGTGATGGTTTGTGAGTTTAGGTTTACATATATATTTTTACTATTTTGATTAAGAACTGCTTATAATATCTTCGAGTTTTATACTTCCTTTTTTTTAATACCTTTTATGTTCGGCACTTTACACTGAGATTTAACTATCCTGTCGCTCTATAATACTGGCACGCTCCTTCTAAGTTTCCTTTCTAATCGCTAGCTCATAAATGGAAATATTAATAACTAATGTTATTATTCTATAAATATTAAAGTTAAAATTGTATTTATTAATTTGGCATAGTCTTCTTGGCTTTAGAAAGAAATACATGATTTATAACTACATAACTGAGAATATATCTTAGAGGAAATTTAAATTTATGTTAATTAATAATGAGTTGAATTTAAAAGAGTATTAAAACATTATCAGATGAGATTATTTTTGTAATGAAATATTGTCCTCAACAAACATAAAAAATAACAATAATAATTTAAGTGTACAGTTTAGATGAAGAAAGTTGTCCTAGAATTGCAGTATTTATTATAAGAATGACAGTCCAGAAACCTTAGAAACATAATTTAAAATAATCAATAATTTATTTTATCTGTTTTTAGCCGACAAAAGATATATATATATCTGTTTTTAGCCGACAAAAGATATATATATATATATATATATATATATATATATATATATTATAAATTTACCTTAGTATATAAAGCTCGAAATTTCTTCTTAAACTTCGTTTTAAATGAATTGACTCTACCTTTAATAAAGCACAATACATTTAAAATTTAAGTTTTCACGTTTAAGAGATTTCCTTTTCCTTACTTTAGCGTGAACCATAATTATTTAAAAATATCACTTACTAAATATTGCGTGATTTCGAAATATTTGAAATGCGTTTAAATACCCCTTAAGCTGTATTTTTGAAATTTGTATAAATAATTTTATGTGCATGGTATCTATGAATTTATCTTTATTGAAATGTATTATTGTAATTAACATTTAAATTGGGTCTTTGCATTTCCACGCCAAATGAAAAGGGCCAATAAACTTAAGCTCATTTTAAGAGAACCTATGTAATTAAAGATTAATTTTTGAAAATTTGAAATTTTGATTTATAATTTCGCTCACAATTATATCTAGGAAAGTTTAACCGGTATTTTTGTAGATTTTTTTTATATTATTATTATTTTTTATTATTATTATTATTATTATTATTATTATTATTATTATTATTATTATTATTATAGCACCACGTCTTACTACCCGTCCGGGTTATACGCACTTACGCTAATGTGTAATGGTAGGGTGATTGTGAGATGAAATGAAGGACCTACAGTTTAACGTGGAATCCGAACCACGGTGGTGGCCTGGCATTCCCCACATTCACAAGATGTCTTGTCAGAGGTGAAGGAAGGGTTTGGAAATCAGATAAATCTGTGCCGGGACCGAGGATTGAACCCCAGCCGTCAGCACAGAAGTCTGACACCTTACCCCTAGACCACCAGGTCACCAATTTATGTAGGAAAATCTTATTTGAGTAAAATCATTAAAGATATATAAATATTATACCTTTACCTAAAAGCTCTGACATTTTTTGTTAAAATGGCAATCTGTATATTGTAGTGTTTAACATTAAAAATTGAATTTGGGGAATGCCAGGCCTCCACCGTGGTTCGGATTCCACGTTAAACTGTAGGTCCTTCATTTCATCTCACAATCACCCTACCATTACACATTAGCGTAAGTGCGTATAACCCGAACGGGTAGTAAGACGCGGTGCTATATAATAATAATAATAATAATAATAATTAATAATAATAATAATAATAACATTAAAAATATAATATCTGTTTTATATTTTAAAAAAATTATCTGAGCTTAATGATAACTTTTTATTTAGAATTGGATCTGAACTTAGATAAAAATGTATATTATAAAAGTGTTAAAAAGGGCCTATAAGCAAAACATAGCTAATAAATGCTAACCGATAGCCGATGGCTGAAAACGTTCTTGAATAATACATTATATAAGAAAAAATATATAATTATGTCGCATCGTTTATTTACATATATTTAAATATTTATCAATTCTATTTAAATCATCATGGCAGAACTAAATCCACCTTAAACCGAAATTACAAATTATCAACGCAGCAAACACAATGACAAAATCAGCTTGAAAGTGGAACTTTAATTCTTTACAAATTCAAAGCACTCATTTTTTCAACATGACTAGCGTTATTTGTAGGGTTGGTATCAAGTGCGTGAGTGGAAAGGGGTTGGAGTGGTTTGCTGAACTCGGAGAAGGGAGTGGGGTAGGGAGTTGAGGATTGCCAACCTCTATGCTTCCCCCAGCCGAGCTAACGGGAGTGATATAAAATTACTGTAACATGTGAGTGTTCTACATGTCCCAAGTAATAAATCAACACATGTTGGCGAACAACCATCGCAACACAGTCAGTAATCAATCATGTTGTTATCTCTCGTTGATGAGAGAGAAAGGCGCAATTAGAGCAGGACTTCATACTAAAGTTTGTTCACAAATTACAAAATTTAAACCAATTAAATTATCAAAATAGTTACAGATAATCAATACTATTACTATTTGGTGTTTTGTCCTTCGACAGGTACATTCCTTTTGTCAGTGTTTATCGTTAATTCACATCTAAATAAACAATATTGAATATAATTCATAAATTTAATGGTTATGCCTAAGTGTTTAAAGGTATTTTTATATATATTATAAATTCAAAGATTAATAAAATTAACTTTAAATGTGTTTAAAAAGCCATTTTAATTGGTTCGATAGTATCACCACACCAATCATTTCGACGTGTAACCTAGTTATTACTTAATTTGAGTCTATGTTGATAAGATTTCAACGTAAGCCTAATATATTGTGACCCGGTGTCCAGCATGTCGGGTAAAAAATGATGATGAAAACTAAAAACCAATTTTACTAATGAATTTTCCATATTTTCCTTCTGTGTGTACCATTCACCATCTTTATCTCTAACCGCTAGAGGTCACATTAGCCGGGAAGAGAGCTGACGGAATCTATAAGGAATTTAATTTAACAAAAATAGGAACATTTGCAAGTTTAAGAAAAAATTGAACTATTTATTCAAGGTAGAACAACAGAGATAAACAAATAATACATGGCCTCACAAGACAAACTGGAGTGTGTTGAAAAACATATAAATATGACAGAGCTTGCGCTTGCGCAGTAAATTTAAGGATATATTTCACAATCTCAAAGTAATTGCAGTCATTGAAGAAGATTATGTTTGAAACAAAATAGTTATATAAGTAATAATTTATTTAAATGAAATAGTCTGTAAGAGACCCTTGATAATCAAAAATCGTTAATCTAGTAATAAAGAGCTTAAAGAGCTCCTCTACTTGTTTAACAATATGTCTGAACCACTCTTGTGTCTTCGGACTAAACAAACAGATTAAATAATTACTTTATTATTAAAAACTTGAAGTATAAAGGTATTAGGTATAAGGCATTTCTATTATTTGTATATTAAAGAGCTTAAATTCCTACTTAACAAATATGTTAAACTATTAACCCTTTCAACTCTCACTATAACAAAAAGAGCTTCAAGAGCTCCTCTAAATAGTTAAACAAGAGCCTGAGTCACCCTTGTGAATTCCGACTATATTATTAAATTTTAAGATTTAATTTAATCTAAATATAAATTTTGATCAAATTAAATTTTACAAAGGTTTCACTTCCCGACATAGCTCAAACTTCTTTGGGACTATTACTTACACCAACTTAGAATAATCAAGAAGATTTCGATATGTTAATATTTAACATTATAATAGAAAGCAAACCAATATTACAATAGAATACTGGTAATTTCTCAAAAAATGAATTGGATTTGTTAAATTATATAACTCATAAACCAACAAAAAAAAATATATTTATAATTTCTTCAAACAAAATACGCATACAAATTTATCTACAAATTAAACCTTATCAAATTTTAAAGTTTATTTTATTATCGGTAACCACAAGTGCAATAAAATTTAAATTTAAACTAAATATTCCAAGCAAAAAAATAATCAAAAAGTGTCTACCTACTAATAAATTTAAATTTTACAAAGAGACTAGCGCCCAAGTGACTAAAGGAAAAAGTAAGTGTTCCATAAAACAATTTTCCTTTTTAAAATAAATCTTTTAGTGAGAAATTACTGACGCCTACACCGAACGATTTTAATCAGATAATTAACTAAATGTTAAAACACCCAAACCCATTAAAGGTCGATTATATTTAAATATTTAATAAAACATAAAGATCTAATATTTTGGAATCCTGGAGCGATTATATCCAAGTACAGACCAAAACCTCTCGTAGTTGTGTCGGAATTGATAGTCAACTATGTTAGCTGAGCACCATCTTTATATAGCTCTAGTTGATGGAAATAAAAGGGGTGAACCTTCATATTAAAGGTATAATGCCACGTTATGAACACGTGCTAGCAGCGTGATTCTCTTGTTAACAACCGTCGTATTTTGACACGTCATCTAAACACGTAGACTGGAAATCTGGTGAGTTGGCAGTTAACCTCGCGTGAGGTTCATCGATCAGCCGGCTAGGCCAATCAGCGTAGGTCTAGATCACCTCATTGAAGTGATTCACCTATGCACCTTACATAGCTTTGTCAGTCTTCACTTCATCATCGAATTAGGTGCGAACTAGTCGGCCATGGAACTCGTACTAAGCCAGAAGATACAATTAATGAGTTAAGCACATATTTTAGACATAGTAAGGTGTTGTAAATGTTTGATATTGCAGTGTGTCTATATGTATTTCTTATTTAGGCTGGCCATTAATAGTGCAACATTATCTAACAATGCTAATGCTACATATGTGCAGTCGTTCAACTGTACAATCCTTCTTTGTATACATCACTATAGCAACCATGATTTGTGTATAGTTGTATATCAGTAAATAAAATATGTATCTTTGTTTAAAAATAACAGCTTATTTCTAACTTGAGTGGTTTGGTGCAACGAATAGATAAAGAGTTGTGAAAGGGGTAATTTTAAAGTTATCATCGTGGCGTGAAGCGGAAAATATACGTTTTGATTGAAATTGAACACCGAAAGCAGCATATCTATATAAATATTTTAGACTTTTTCGAGTAAACTTTTTATAAGAAATTTGAGTGAGGTCCAAATATATAGATATTTCTTAAATAAAACGTTTAGAATACATTTCAGTGCAACAATCATCAACTAAATAGATCCACTAGTATATAATATAATGATATTTGAACTAGAATGACCACGCTCACATTGATTAAACAGGTTTAATATTATAAATAAACACCTTCAAAATTTTAAGGATGAACTTTATTTTTATAATTATAGCTGATAGATAGTGTTTATATGCTTCGACATTTCTTAATTTATTGATATTTAATTAACTAGTACATTACTATTGGGTATTTGGAGATATAACTTGAGGATTTACGGATACATTATTATAGGGTGCTAATTTTATACATTGTTTCCAAATATTTTCTTAAATTTAATGTCTGACAGATAAAATTAGTTCATATTTTTACAAAAACATCTTAACTCAAATAGGGCTTCGTTTCTGTGCGTAGATCCTTAATTTTTGATCACATATGTATTTTCTTTCAGGTAAGTCAACATCTGGAAGCGTGAAGCTCAAATCATTTTGTGGATGTGAAACTGGATTATTTTAAGTATGTAGTAGAAAAGCTAAAAATTATTTGGATTATTTCTCATAAAAAATATATATAATTGTTTTAAAATATGATTGGACTAATTTTAGTGATATTTTGAAGAAAAAAAATTGTTTGATTATGTATGTTCTTGGTGGCACCCTTACCATTTTTCTGTTCATACTTATTATTTTAATATTAAACCATTATATCTCCTACAATACAAGTATATATGGCAATACTAACTATCAATCTATTAATAACCTAGTTTTAAACTAAATAAAATATATTTATTATAAGAGACACTTTAACTCTGCCGGTTAATGTAGAGTAAATTAGCCTAAATGGCACCACTTTTTATAAATCAACGTATAAAATCCAAATGACTGATAGACCAAAATGAATATCACAACATGACTGTGGCTGTTCTTGCTAACGAACTTATTTTTTCACAATATTACCCTAACCTAAACTATTTATTTTGGCCTTATTTTTAAAGATGTGCAACTGGTGCCATTTAAACAACCAGTCTCCTAAATCGCACCATGGGTTTCTAAAAACGCACTTACACTTGAAATACATAGAGTTGAAAAATAAATATAAATATATCTTTTACTTTAATGGTTTACTAACAATGTATTCCACAAAAAATACACAACAAAAAAAATTATTCATCATATAAAAAATAAAAAGTCTATTCAAAATTAAGAAATATAAACTATATTCACAACAAATAAATTTAGTTTTACTAAAGAAAAGGTAAAAGCTAATTGGTTACTCAATATAAATATAGATTAAATCAGTTTTACCTACTGTCAAATTTTTTTAAAAACATTTACAAATTAACATTTTATTAATAAAACAACACTGAATGTTGAACTATTAAAACTCATAGGTTTAATAGGCTAAACATCTGAAAAATATGTATGTATATATACAAAACAAAATTGAGCCGATTATAGAAGTGTAAAAAATAAAAACCTATAGGCAGAAAAGAGCCTGACATTAACTTTTAGGCTTGCAATTCTGTGTAACAGTCACATTTAAATCTTTTGATTTTTTTCGAAACACCGGAACATGTTTCAGTAGCCCATTTTTTGCATAATTGTCATTGCACCATATACTCCACATATGAAACAATACCAATCTTCAGCAACAAATTCATTCACAGCATTTTCGATAAATTTCTTTTTCGTGGATGCTGAGTGAATACTACAATTTTCTGGGTGTTTTTGAGCTCTTTTTTGACTTTGTGACGAATTTCCAAGTTGATCAGCAGATGTTTTATTTTTTCTCAGTTTATTGACTATTTGAAGTGATTTTCTATTCATAATTTGCTGGATAATATTTTTATATGGACTTGAAGTCATAATCTCAGCTCTTTGGGCACCTTTTATCTGTCTTTTCCTTTGTTTGGCTGTTGGACGTGGCATAGGGCTTATATCATGGATTCAGACACAAATACATTTGGAAGGTTTAGCATTTAGTGATATTGTAGCTGTATTTTTTTCTGAGACAATCGCAAATTCCTCTTCTTGGCACTCTTACTCATCATCAGGAGGAAGCGTTATTGGCGTTTCTTCAAGCTCATTCAAGTAATTGGCTGGAGAGTGTATGTGGGCTGAAACAAAGGTGTGCGTCTGAAAATACATTTCTGTCCATAGGCCAGATTCCAGTGGCTTTGAAACCACTCATTGCATTACTCACAGTGGCTGCTCTGCTGTATGCCTCGGAAAGCAAACCAGAAAATTGAAACTGAGTGACAGGTGGCTTGTGAATTCGCAGCCACTTGGAAAGTGCTTCGTCGTGATATGTTTGAAAGGGCTTGAATATTGCCACACCAAGAGGCTGCAGACGATGTGTTATGTGTCCAGGGTGTTGGAGAAGTAAAACGCCATTTATTCTTGCAAGTTGAATAGCCTCAAATTTCTTTGAGTGTGTAGTGTGTTCATCAAGAACCAACAAAATCTTCTTCTCTACAGAAGGCTTGAAGTAATCAATAAAATACTTCAACCATTTTACGAAGAGCTCCGTGGTAATATAGCCTGTCTCTGAAATTTCCACAATACTTCCTGGCGGTGCAGCAAATTTTAATGATGGGTGCATTCTTAGACTCTTAAATATAATCATAGGAGGCACAAAGTTTCCACTGTCACTTGTAAAACAGACGATTGTAGTATTCACCCTTCTCTCACTGCTGGAAACAGCACCCACTTGATGTCGTCCTTTCTGCGCGACTATCTTAGGCGATTTCTTTCGTACAGTAGAGAAGCCGGATTCATCAACAATAAAAATGTTCAAGGCGTTCAGTCCATTTTCATCGACAATATTTGTCAACACATTAAAAAATTAAAATACATTTTCTTTGTTAAAACCTTTATCCCTAGCAACAGATACATTTTCAGGTTGTCTTAAACTGAGAGTAGGATTTCGCTTCATAAAGGGATAATACCATTTTTTTTCCGTGATCTTCTTTTCTTTGTTAAAAAGAATTGGGTAGATGAGGATTAGCAATAAGTACTTGAAAAGCTAGCTTCCTAACTTCAGTTAGGCCAAACATGCTTTCTTCAAATTTTAAAATGACATCTACGAGTTTCTTTTCAGCTTCTGAAGGTAACGCTGTTTGTCTACCATTCACAGCTTTGCTGCTACCACAATAAACCCACCGATCAGGTTTTCCATGAAAATGCCTCAAAAAAGTCTTTTTTGGTATCTCATACTTCCTGCAACATTCATTTAGTTTAATATTCTCTTCTTTAAATTCCATCAGAGCATGGGACATATCTTCTGTACTCCACATTCTATACACCCTTTTAGCCACTGCAAGAAGATTCTAGAACAAAATAAATAAAACCCTGTTCAAGTTGCATAAATCACACCGGTGCTATTTAAGCAACCTAGTAGTGGTGCGATTTCGGAAACCACGCCATTTTATGAACTATTGGCTCCCCAAACTATATGATTGGACTAAACAAATATTTAACTGCAATAAATGCTTCTTAAAAGTATGCCTAGCAATATTAATAAAAGCAGTTGATACATTATTGTCTCACCTGATGCCTGGGTCCTTAGGAAAATGATTAAAATATTACATCAAAGGACCTTATTTTCTTCGAACATTTACAAAGCACAAACGGAAAAATGGAATGTCTTCAAACTCTAAAGTATCATGGGAGTGCTGCAAAGTTCAATCTCGATCCACTAGGTAGAGCACGAATGCATTCGGTTCATTTTTAAAGGCAGTGGTGCGATCTAGGAGCTAGTGCGATATTGGTCACTTTCCCCTATGTATATTCAACTAATGGTCTCGGGACCGGTTCTTTGCATAAATGAAGATTTATCTTGGTGAAATAAAGGCTTACCCTTTCATAAATATGAGATTGGGGGGGGGGGGGGTAATTGGATGTTTTGCCTGTTCTAATCTTAAGTTAGAATATATTGTATATGAAGCTACGACAGGCCTAGCAAGCCGGAAGTGAAAAATATAGGCCTATGACTTGAATAAAAACTGGTCCAGGCCTAAGACTGGAATCAATAATGGATGTAAAGTAAATAAGTTTTAAGTTTATACTCTTAGTAATAATCAAATATTTTAATATATTTATTTAAGTGTGAAGTATATGTATTTATATAAAATAAGTACTTATTATATATCAATGAGCAAAACCTAATTTCTAGAAACGTAGGCTGTCTCTGGTACTTAAATTAAAGAATAAGTCGAAACAGAGTACCAATTAATTAAACTGATTTGGTGGCCACGTTGAATAAGGCGTCAGTCTCACAATAGACTGGACTGAAGATGACAGAGAGATCGGGCTTCATGTCCTGGCTGGGTGTGATTAGCCTGGTTTTTACTAAATAGTTTTCACTCTCCCTCCACGAAAATGGAGGTACAATTACTCCAATTTAAAATTATTCTTCCCTAGGCTACTAGCTTTATTAGTAAATATGCGTATAAACTGAAAATATAAGATGCACTGCTAAAAAAATACTAATAATTTCTTACCCACATAATTGGGTAATTATATTTGAAAATTTAAAATGTTTCGAAAATGGTCTTTAATATTGAGTTAAAAATCGGTAATTCTCTAGAATTAACTTTTCATGAGTAATTAAAATACATTCATATATTTTTACAACTAATATAAACCATTTTAGAATAGATAACAAAATATTTTTTTTTTTTAAATTTGCTCCAAACTATTATAAGCTATATCAAAAAGTGTTTACGATTTTGACTAATCATTTATTTCAGTTGTGATTACTATAATATTGACGTCTTCATCACATCAATAGATTTTTTATGCAGCAGTAAGGTTCTGAATCAGTTTTATCTCATCATAATTTACAACCCATTAATGTTATCTGCATTTTTAACTAAACTAACGATATACAAATTAGAGAAACGGAGATTATAGGGAATTTACTTACATTGGCTCTGATGAGCAGTGGGTTTTGATAAACGGGTAGGGAATATAGAACCAGAAAACTACCCGTTACAAGAAAACTACACGAGACGTGATTAACATATAGTCGGCGTACAACCCGAACGGTTAGTAAGAATCGATGCTAAGAAAAATCTATTACCTGTTTCAAATAATGTGGGTTATTCTTCCATATATTTATTTAAGATATCACCCATTTCAGTGGCTACTCGATCTAACGCGCTACTCTCGAAGTAGAATAGACTACTGATAGCGAGGAGATCGAGGTTCGAATCTTGATCGTGCATATTGAGTGTGGTTTTTCCAAAATTATTTGCCACTCATCCTCCACGCAAGTTTGGGTAAACTTCCAGTTAATATAACTACTTAATCTCTAAATCAATTAGCGTAGTTACTACATAAGCGTATAGCACGAATGGGTGATGATAAAAAAATATGCTCAATATTATATAAGTTAAACCATCAATAAAATCCTTCAGACATTGGTAGCTCCTCCACTTAACTATTGATTACTAACCTTGATTGTAATTAAGGACCAATAAACCTGAAATGATTTATTGTCTTTTATCCAATATGGCTGAATACATTTTAAATAAAGCTTGTCGAGGAGTAAATAGCAAGTTCCTAAATGGACTATCGATGAAATATTTTCCATATAAGAGGATTAAGTTGATACATATTCATTTAAATCCATAATTTATTATAGTTAATTATTTTTTAAATTTAAAACAAATAATTTGACCTTGTGAAATTTAACTGTAAATTTGGTTTGAAAACACTTTCCATTTGGAAATGTTTGGGGTAAAAAATGGGCGAGTAAAGTGACCAATTTCTTGGATTATTATAGCTGAAAAAATTGAAACGTTCTGGTATTACTCTGGTCCCTACGTTGTGCGCCAATTGTGATGTTCTGGAATTACTCTACCGCGATGTACGCCAATCGAAGTGTTCTGGTTCGGCGCGTTGAGCGTCGATTGAAGTTATACCGTTTAATTAGCTGGTAATTGCCCCGTGGTCGAGCACTAATTAAATCAGTCCGGTTTTTTGATGTTGTAAGTTAATTGGTATTTATAGCCCCGTGATCGAGCGCCAATTAAAGAATTATAATTAATATTACACACTTATTATTTTGACATGTTTTTTATTTTTGAGTCTAAGTTTATTTAAGGAGAAAACAGATCATGTCATTGAAATATATACGCGGCCTATTGTATGAGCGCGGAAAGGTGTTGCTGGACGCAGAGTGCCCAAATGAGTTCTGTCAGTTCTGGACACCAACTGCCCTTACATTGCACCATCCTTCGTATATATCCATTGCTCATGGAAGCTTCGAGAAGGTTTAGTTTAGAAAAACAAAATACAAGACAAAAACATCTCTGTTTTACTGAGAGGTTCTAGAGCCGGAAACTGACTCAAGTTACATTTAAAAATCTCTATTCGAACCTTCCAGAAGAGGAAGTTATTATTTGAAATATTATATGGTCAAAATAACTTGACTAATGTCACGTGCGTGACGTCACTGATCAGTGGCTTTTGCCTTCTTAGAAGAAGAAGTGCTTTAAGCGCCATGTAATAGTTTTTAATTTAAATGAAATAAGATATGTTTATAAAATTAAGATGATATTATTATCAATGCTTTCACATACTTTTCAGGAACAAATCAATTACATTACAAAATATATATGATATAGCATTTTTTCACTTTGAATGAAAAAAATCTCATATAATATAGTTAATTATTATTAAAAATGGACCGAAGATGTGATATATGCATAGTTATATACTAACTACCACGCTAAGGGTTTTAGGGGTAAGGAAGGTTATATTTAAATGCAGTGTACCAGCATTTTCATGGATGGAGAAGGGGATACCATTTTGTACAAACTATCCTCAGTACACCCGACCGAAACTCGAACCTTAACCTTCCAATCATCATCAGCCTATTCTACTGCGTAAGTAGTACTTTAGACCATGTGGTCACAAAACGGGGCTCGCATTAAGGTTAAGTATATTCTAATATTACCATTACGCTTAAAAATATAATCAACATCAAAAATGGATTTTTCAAAAGATCCTTTGAAAAAATCATTTTATTTTTTTCCAATTTGAAGCTATTTTCTATTTTTCTTGTCTGTTTCGAAAGAATGATAAAATCTTTACAATATTAATCAAGATCCGAATAGAAATTCTCAAAATTGGCAATGGGGCAATGTTTTCAAACAATAGCTGGTGTTTATATAACAGAAAATATGTTGTTCCATTTATATTTTTTTAAACATAGATATTGTAAATATATTAATTTAATGAAGTATGAATCAACTTATTTTTAATGTATAGTACAATTACATATTTCATCGACTATCCATTTGCGAACATGTCACTGGCTGGCCCGCAATGTTTTGAAAATTAATGGCTTCATCCATATGTTATGCTATTTTCCATATTTTTTAAATTAATTGGATACATAAGTTGTTGTTAAGAATTTAAAATTCAAAAATTAATTATGAAAAACAATTTAGTTATAGTGAGACAGGATAGTGGTTCAACAAAACTAATATATTTTATAAAGTCGTATATTTTATGTGTTACTTAATTGCTTTGTACATAAAGTCCTTGCTTCATAATTACTAGTTCTTCCATTTAGCTCGTACCCAATTAGCAACTCTGTAGTTAAAATGCAAGCTTGTTAAATTATTTAACTACCACACTTAACCAGTTTATAAACGCCACCCCTTGCCAACAACGTGACTAAACGGATATCCCTGAAGTATGAAATTCAGAGACCTCCTTCGAACGGGCCTTCCCGGAAATGTTAAGGGTTGAAAAGGACGTGTATAGCCGTCATCATTTAAGGACGTGCCCCATCTCCTACGTCCTGTACGATACTGTGACGACTTTTTTTTTACCCTAGAGGACCGACGTGATATTGTGGGGTGAGAAGGGGAGAGAAATGTGAAAGGTTGATGCCCTGGAATTCACCTCCTGGCTTGTTGAGCACAAAGTTGAATTTTTGTGCGGATGGTCAGACAGTTCACCAGATAAGTTGCCAAGGGACTCCCTATGAGAGAATAATACAGTATGGAGAGCTGGGAAAGAACGTAAATATATTTTATACTTTGCAACAGCAAAGCATCCCTTGAATAGGGTACCTGGGTTGTGAAAAACTCACTCAGCCCACCATGTGAAATGTCGTTTAGATTCTACGAAGAAATTATACATTACATAGACCTATACTAGTTAAATTATAGTAGCACGAGAGGATTAGAAGAATCTCATTATACAGGAGTTAAATGTAATCAAAAGATTATTAACACTTTCTAAACAAAGAATTATTGATGTGAAACATTTGTTTTATGATATTCGTTTGTTTATCGTATTATTTTTCTCTCCTAATTAGTTTTGAAAACATTTATTTTATGTGTTTTTGAATTTGATATAATTTAATCGAATGGATTGATTTGAACTAAATATTAATACACTCAAACAAATATTTAAATTCTTTCAGTTGTATTTTAAGGATGATATGTTTTCTCATTTTACGAAAGATGACCGACTCGGGTCAGCGAGAAATTATCAGTTGCTCTCAGGCGACACGGCTTAAAAAACAATGGTTTTTGTCGTTTTCTGTATCTAATTATCTAGTATAACTAAGCTTGACCTCCACATACAAAACACTCTTTGTCATGCCATTATGAAAAAAAGGGAGAAAGAAAGCTAAGAAACGTCTTATCTCAAGCTCGCTGGAATCTCTCAAATATCTTACACTTTTCTAATGTGAACCTATTTAAAAATCACTTTATTTGTTAAAGGAATGCTGAGTCAAGGGTCCTTTTTAATAAACCCTAGTCAAATAGTTTGGCAAATATTCTTAAAATGTCGTTGAAAATGATCTAGTTGTAGGCCTACATATTTACCCCTTTACTTTACTAATATAAATGAACTGGTTGAGAAAAAAAGGCCATGTTGGGATTATTTAAAATAATGCATTGTATAGTTAAATTTTTCGTTAGAGCTGAACGGATTCGTGGAAATTTCGCTCTTACCAAAGTGGCCAACTTAATATCCAACCTTATTTTACAGAAGAAAAAAACTAGATACATTTTTAGATTTTCAAAATATTAACGTTTTAAAAGAAATATCTTTAAAATTATTTCACACATTCAACATGAATAGTATTATATTATTTAAACTGATTGGATATTTATGGTACTTCAAGATGGTAACTACGGTCAAACTCGAAAACTGTTGGCCTCTTTTAACTTAAAACTAAAAACCAATAAACATCTCGTTTTACAGATATAGACCTATCCTTTGAAACTTATTAATTCAATTTGGTTAAACAATTTACGTCTTAAATTTACACAATGTAATGAATAATAAAAGCGAATAATTGTCATTCAATATTTTTCTATGTCCCTCCTTTTTTTTTTATGGATATTTTTACTTAACACACTCTTTATTGAATGTACGATGCACGTAATGAATTAAAGTATAATGTGACCTATAATGCAACTAAGCTAATAGTCTATGAGGTTTGATCCTGTAGTCTAGTTCATATCATATACACAGGAGTTTGCGAATGTGTTCTTTAATTTTGGTTTACACTTTAAATGTAAACACCTATTTACATTGGGGACTGTCTTACAATTAAAAGATTAACGATATTATTATCTAGTTACCAACTAAATATAAACATCTCTGCATGTGAAACAAGAGTTAAGAACATAATGGTTAGCTTTCATTTCCTATCCTGTTATCTAATTTCACACTTGTCATTGCCTATCTCGTCAAACCGCGCGTATTGAACAGTGTATACACGGAGGAACGTGTTAATCAAAAGGAGCACAGATATCGGAGGAGAGGAAGCAACCTTTCAAATTGTCTTCCCACAAAATAATTGTTAAGATCCTTAAGAGTTTATTTGTTTAGATATGTAGGCTAATTGGTTCATTCAGTAAACAAGAAGAGTGAAAGTTAATTCAGTGGTTGAGAGTGGTTTACGAGAAGCCAATCTATAATACAATACATATTATTTTATGTAATTCAATTAAATAACTGTCGTTCATCCAGATAGTTTATCTTATAATATAATTTCTTAATGTGCATCTACAACAGCCAAAGGCCCTGGAAGACCTAAAGATAAAAAAAATTGGCCTACTTATATTATCAAACATGGAACAGAACCTAACGGAAAAGAAATTTTGTTTTTACATTATTTTTTTGTTAAAATTCAATTAACTCAGTTTATTATCACACTATCCAATATATTTTTTGCAACTCGTCTTACATCCTTTAGGGCTATACACTTGTATCCGCTTTTACGTAATAACTAACAGGAATATATATATATTAAAAATGCGTCGTAATATTCGTATCACAAAGCTAAGTGCAAAAATGTATAAACGAAAGTCATGAAGATCACTATGTTTGAATATCTGCTATGTGTATTAAGGTAGGTGTTTAGTAAATGTATTTATCCTTTCCCTTTACTCAAATTCTGATGTAATTCTCTTGAATTCTACCTTCTTCATCCCTACTAGGTAGCAGTAGTTAATCATGGATAGCCAAATGGAGAACCAAATATGATTCAAATTATTTACAACTATGTTAATGTAGCTCAGGGTTCAGCAAACATTCTTGTAAAGGGATAAATGGTAAATATTTTAGGTTTTGCGGGACAAGCGGCAAACTCGAGAATATCTATATATATAAAGACCTACTTAGATAACAAGTAAAAAAAACAAGTTTTCACAAAGTTATTGAACAAAATTTAATAGTAATAATAAGAAGTGGACTACAGTGATTTTCTCTGACAAGACATCTTGTAAATATGTGGAATGCCAGGCCTCCACCGTGGTTCGGATCCCCTTTAAACTGTAGGTCCTTCATTTCATCTCACAATCACCCTACCATTACACATTAGCGTAAGTGCGTATAACCCGAACGGGTAGTAAGACACGGTGCTATTAATAATAATAATAATATAATAATAATAATAAATAATAATAATACAGTGATTTGAAATATTATTATAATTATTATAAGGTGTTTGGTCTTACGACAGGCCCATACCTTTTGTCAGTGAAGCTTAGACCTCCAATGCACCCTGTCCTCTGCCTCCTCATTCAGTTACCAGAATTTGATATATAGTTCTACTAATGAGAATAATGGAATTGCGTTTTTAAGATAACATTTCAACAAATCTGGGTTCAAAGTTAGTATTCCCTATCATCAAAATCGATTGCAAATATTAATCTATTAATGCTGATTTGTTTGGTGATTTTACGTATTTCATTTTTGAAAATGTCTTTTCACTAAGGTAGGTTCTGCCAATTACAGATATAAAACCCCTAACATATCATTTTATTTGACCATATTCATTGCTTGAAATAAATTTATAGAATTGTTTTTGTGCTAAGATGTCCCTCAACACTTTCAAGGGAAGGGTAAGTAGGAATTATTTTACTGTACATTCAAATGGATTTTGAAATATGGAAATGTCATCTGCACTTTCATCAATATCTGATAAAATCTGCTGAAACTGAAGTTTGGAATCAGAAAATATATCCACTGCAAATTTTTGTGGGAGTCAAGATTTCACTTCTTTTAATTTTTGACAACATAGGCAATGCACAAAGCAGGTTGAAATGATTTGTAGCTAATTCAACACCAGTTGTCGTAGATATGACATTACTGCGGTATAGGTCTCACATTCGACCAATGTTTTGCCTTGCAGTTTTAAGTTGAGTCCACTAAGAAATACAATTACATCTTCAGCAAAAGTTAATTTACAAAGCCATTCTGTGTTCTATAATACTGGTTGAGGAATGTTTTACTCGTTGAGAAAAATTTCAATCTCTCCTCTTAGTTTAAAAAAAAATATCATTAAAACTTTACCAGTGTTGAGCCATCAAATTGATGTGTGTTAAGGCACGTCAGGATATTCAGCTTCCATTTCTGACCAAAATTCACAGAACTGACGATGGTTAAGGCCACAGGGACGAATGAAGTTCACCGTTGACACAACTGGTTCAAAAACACATGATATATTCAAATATCTCCCACAAAGTACCTGCTGGTGAAAAATCCAATACATAGCCATAGTCATTAAACACCTTGCATTTTCACAATCCTTCTAAATGTATTCAACTAAGCCTTTATCTGTTCCCCACATATTTTAACCGCCATCAGTTGTACACATTTTAGCTGATTCCACTTTACATTGAATTTTGTTAATGTTTTCTTAACATCCTTTAAAATATTATCTCCTGTAGCTGTTCCATAAAAACTAGTCATATAATCTAATTTTTAAATCGCTTCAGACTCAGAATTGACTCCTAGAATAAATAGCAGCAACTGAGCTGTGTCAATAACGTCTGTCTACTAATCAAGAGCCAAGGAAAACCATTCTAAATAATTTGCCTTGTCATTTAATTGGCTTTTGATGTTGCTCCCAATGTCCTCAACAGCGATTGCGAAGCTTTAAGAACGCTACTTACTGTATTTCTCGCAACTCCTCAAATAGGCAGTTGGCCATTCCGTTATAGAGCGCACTTTGAAATTTTAAAGAATTTGAAAACGTGTGAAATCTATTCTTAGCTCATGGGCCGTAAAAAAAAGGCGGTTGGCTGGATTTGGCCCGTTGGACGTGTTTTGCCGACCCCTTATGAATAAGCTTGAAAGTCACATCACATTTATTTATTTACAGGGTAGCAACGTTTATATTTCAAACCCCATAAGAACCCCAGCAAATGCTTTTTAAATTAATATAAATATGAGAGTGATGTGTTATAAAATTCATTAGAAATGATTCATAATTATCTAACAGATGACAGCACTAACTCAATTTGTGTTAAAATTTGAATTTTTGTAAGAATAGCGTGCGTAATAAGTAAACGAATACATTTCTCGATATCATCTTAAAGTCTGACTTAGAAATTTACGATATAATTTTACTTTTAATTGTTGACTTTACCCCTCATACCACAAAAACAAGCTACAGATCCAAAATCAACTGGATGTAAAGCATGTCTTATGAAAAATGTATATATTGCAAGACACAATAGTTTGTTTACAGTACAATTTGAGCCAGAACCTTGTGAAGCGAAAACCGTCTCTTGACATATTTTCTCAAACCACGCCGTACTTATCCATCATAAGTGCTGAATAAATTAGGTATTTTCTGAAATGTAGAAGACTGTTTTTAGAGTGATATTTCCCTTAATCATATGATAGTTGTAAAAAAGGGGAAATAAGGGAGTAAAATCACATTCATTTTCAAGAACAGCAATATTTATATCTCAAACCCCATAAAGACTCTACAATCATTTTAAGTTAACTTTAATATGGCAGAGACCTATTTTTAACAATAATCTAAAGAGCATTAAAAAGGTATTGTAATTGTATAACAGATGGAATGATTAATTCAATTTTATTTAAACTGTACTTTACTCCTTTTCCATTGTACTATTCATATATTAAACCTGCAATGTGATCTCTAGAACAAAAGCAGCAGTCTAGTTATAGTCTGGTTGACCAATCACAAGGAACTCAGGGTTGGAGTACTGGCAAGGGATATTCAGGAGATTTTCCCATAACCACTTATCGCTTACACACAAATGTGGGTTTATTTTCTTAATTCTACCTTACTCATCCTTATCTCCTATTAATGTGGATGTGCGAGTAGCCTGGATGAGTAGTAAGACACTATGTAAAGTAAAAAAAAAGCTTATGCCCTGTTTGAATTCCCACGAATAGCCGTTGTTAAAATTTTGACCACATTCAATAGCATTTTTCGAGGCGCTATTTTGCTTCGAACCAGACTATTTTAGCGATATGATCCCTATAATTACTGACACCACCACAAAGCTGATTGGTCCGGTCGGATGACTGGTCCACTTAGGTTGTGGATGTGTGAATTAGGGCGTTGAAATCTAAAGTGGATAGATATCCGGTCATGTCAACCATATCACGGACAATGTTGGATAATCATTATGCGATTGCTACCAGCCACAAATCCAGCATTATGTCTGCTTTCTGCGACCGGAGTGGCTACTCCCCTAGAACTGAAATGTTAGCGTTTGTGGAGTTCAATTAGCTATCGGTTATTTGGTTGAGCTAGAGTCCAGCGGCTCTATCATCTTACAATCTTATTAAAAAATAATCTATGCCTCAATTTTATCACTAATGATTATTTCTATTAGTTTAAAAAGAGTTACGAGCTATATTTCGACATAATCGATACGTAAATTCATGTTATGTTTAGATGTCACTTTTGATAGCTATTACCAAACCTATAAAATAACACTATTAATATAGTAAAACATTGTCAATGATAACTATAAAATGTATGTTTATATTTTATAAGAAGCACTACAAACGTCCATTCGTAATATATTATCTTGAACATAGCCCGAGAATTTTTTATCACATATAGAACCATTAATACACATTTCTCGAAACAGTTAATTTGATTCTGATGAAATAAATTTTACTCGCAAAACATTTTTAAAGACTACCGTAAATATTTTCACTCTACCAATTTTATAGCTCTTGGAGCAGATGCAGGGTTCTTTATAAATGAGTCAGTTTTAACAGTAGTATTGAAACATGTATGTATTACATATATTTATTACATTAAAAGTTTTAGTTGGAGTTAATTTAACAATGTCCACTAAATAAAATTAGAAAAAGTTGATTGGTGATATTAATTGTTTTGTTAGTAAATAGTAGGTAGTATATTTTATAACTTGTAATGTTTGTCTAAGTGGGCTTATATTTTTAATTGTTGGAAGGGAAGTAAAGCAGTTATACCATGTCGATTGTTGAATGTAAAAGAACCTTGCAAAGTGAAAAACCTTTCGCTGCAAAAATTAGAAGATATTTCACTCTCACTCATAGAAATTTTAAGTATCTTAAATAAATGAAAGAGAATAGTCTAGAGTGCCATTGACTACACTAAACGCGAGTAAACGAGGTTCTAATCTTACTAAAAAGTATCATAGAATCGCTCCAGTGTAAATACCAGTCTGGGAAACCTTGGACGAATCAGTTTGTATCTCTGACTGACCCGTAACGTTTCCCACACTTCTCTCATTTCCCCCCTCCCCCACCTAAGGCCATACACACACCCAAGGGAGAGGCTTCAAAGAGGTGCTACCCGAGTAATCTCTTTCATCCTAAGCCGATAGGTTCTCCTTCGTAGTGTGGCAAACTTTTCAAGAATATCCTCCTTTTAGAACCCGCATTGTTGATGTGAAACACTTTGTCTTAGCGCCATGCCATTTACTGACCAATTTTCATATCAGACACAAAGAAATGTCACTAGAAATACGCTCACATATAATCGTGTGATCAGCAGTTGCCACATTTGATAGATATTATCAAAATCTATCAATTAACACTTAATTTACTATAAAATGCTATCAATGCTCACCACAAAAATGTGTTAGTATTTACTAAAAAGGTTTTTCGTAAGAAAATTAGACTGTATAACCGTGTTTCATTCATGAAATAATATTATTCTTATCTTTATTGATTTCTGTTGGACTAAGATGACCCCAAATGCTAAGATTGCAGTTTAAAAACTGAAAAAGCTTAATTTGATCACTATTTTTTTTGTTTCAGTCCATCTTACTACTCGTTTGGGACACCTGAATTGAATCACGATAGTTATATGGGGGTGAGCAAAGGATAATTTATAGGGAATGTTCGAACATTTTCGGTGAATAAAAGTGAGAAATAATTTAGGGGAACCAACCTTTTAACACCTTGATGGGATTCAAACCCAGGCTTATTGTTATCAGTAAACCTGACCAGACGAGAATAATATTTAGTCCAAAGGTGTGTACAGAAAGAATGCATGCTGCCTGCTTACCGATTTCCAGCGCGTGTAGGTGTACACGGATGAAAGCCTAAAAACATGCAAGTTGTCATTAGCTATTTCCATAATTAAGATGTCCAGCTCATTCAACATACGATGAACAGTTTTTACTTCTTGACAGTGTTAATCCAAAACCCATCAAAGATTATTTAAATCAAGGATAACTGGCCGTCACGTTCTGATATCACCATCTGTTCGAATTTGAATCAATTAGTAGGCCTACTATGCCACTTACTACTAATATGGGTTGTCCTCAACTTTAACCATATAAGTACACATATTTAAGAAAATACAGTTTATTGAAGTTTACACGTTTTCTTAAGGTGTATCTGTAATGTTATATATTATTATTTCACTATCGCTAGATTGAAACTTACCTTTCATATGTTCGAACGTTACTATGGGTATGTTTTACTTATTGGTGTTTAGTGTTTGTTTAATAAATGTATATTATTATTATTATTATTATTATTATTATTATTATTATTATTATTATTATTATTATTATTATTATTATTATTATTATTATTAGATACTGTCTTAAAAAAAAAATCATTGAATGATTCGATGTATAAAAAATCCATCTTATAACTGAAGCAGCGACGTTAGTAGAACCAAGCTGTAAATATTTTATGAGATGTGGTTTGATCTACACTTTCTCCTCCTCATATAACGCTACAGCCAATCAAATATTCATGATATAACACCCCAACCATGTTGCCACCTGCGACGTACCCTAAAAACACACACACACTCACAAAAAAAAACACCTCTTTTCCTCCTCTCATTGTTTGGTTGTAGAGCAAACCAGTCGTAAGGATGTACAGAGGGTGGGAATAGGGTTGAAGGGAGGTATCCTTGATGGATTACACCAGCCTGCAGCACAACACAAGGAGGGGTAGGTAGCAGGAGGTGGGAGTGTAGGAGGGGAAGAACTTAAATTACATTCCACATGATTTACAGGCCAGGACAAACCACGTGGGACATGTCAGACAAGGCCGGTCTACTACACAAGTGTCACACGAACTTTCGGTCTTCAACCATATGAGGTTGGAAAATGCTAGGGTTGGGGATGTAAGGGGATGTTCTGCCTTCTGCTGCATTATAGCTCACGTCATTGTGTGTGATGTGGTCACTGAGCTATGATGTGTGGAATTCTGTTGCTAGTGTGTGTATTTGTGAGCACAGAGGATTAATGGAGAAGTTCCCTTATTGACTTCACTTGTGTGAAGACATGAGCTAGGCAAAGTGAAACCCTTTCGTGGGCTGAGACAACTACAACACAAATAGTGTATGTGTTTATTAACCTTGTAAGAATATCCATTTTACTTTTCATAAGTGTGCAGGCTTCAACCTTCCCTGGGTTTTTATTAATTGTTGACGGGAAGTTTGGGGTTCCTGTCCATCCAGATTTATTAATAGGTGACGAGGAGTTTAGGGTTCCTGTCCTGCCAGATTCATTAATAGGTGACGAGGAGTTTAGGGTTCCTGTCCTGCCAGATTCATTAATAGGTGACGAGGCGTTTGGGGTTCCTATTCTGACAGATTAATTAAAGGTGTCCTTTCCTAAACTACTCAACACTTTACCTCAAACCAATTCGGGTAAATTTTCTTTAATTATTAATCCCTAATAGATATATTACTAGCATGATAAAAATGTAAGTAGCCTGGATGGGCAGTAAGATACAGTGGATATATTTTTACCACTATCATTTTGTTTGTAATCATTCTAAATAAAACTGATCGGTAACATCCTTAGGAAGAACTTTCTTCTGTATGTCTTCTTAGAAGGAAAGGTTAAGAGTAAAGGAGCATAGGAAGGAGACGAATTTAAATATTGTTTGGCTTGAAGGAAAGAAGAAAATTCTGGGAACTGAAGGAGGTGACTAAAGAAGGGGCGGATTGGTAGTCTAAGTTCCCTGACAAAATAAATGGACCTGCCGTAAGACATAACACCAAATAATAATGAGTTTGAATATTTAGGAACAATATCTATGAGCAATAACGATTTTATATTGTAAAATAGGAAAATAATAGAGTAGGAGAATGAACGCTATTATTTGGACTGTAAGTTGTTGACATCTCTTCTGCCGTCAAAGAATGTACAGCTTGTATTATACGAATGAATTGTTTTACCGGGTGTTATTTATGGTTGTGAAATATGGTCACTTAATAAACATGACAAAATAAATGTAGGGTGTTCAAAAACAAGGTACATAAGAATAAATTTAGTCCAAAAAGGGATGAAGACATGAGGAAGGGAAAGATAATTAATAATGAAGAGTTACATACCCTGTATTCACCACAATATATTTTTAGGATGGTCAAGTTACATGGATTACTAAGTGCAGGTCGCGTAGAGAAAATTACAGTATCTAGAATCATGTTCAGAGTACTGAATGGTAAACCCAATGGAAATATATAATTGGGAAAGCCTGCATATAAATATCCTACATATGTAACTTATCAATTTAAATACTATGAAATTCAGATACAGATGGAACCGTAATTATCAACTATAATAGCTTGGATATTTAACGCATAATGATATGCACATTCATACAACTATAATTGTACAACTGTCAGCAATACAGAGTCAATGGTGGCTGTGTTATCTGATAGTTCGTGATTATTAATCAAATCACACATTTGTAGCCAACGATTTCCGCACGTCCATCATAGACTCTGCCTTAAAATATGACTGAAGAATGACCATGGACACGGGACGATTCCTGGATAGCTCAGGTGTTAGAGCACTACTAAACCAAATGTCCCAGGTTTGATCCTCATGTTGAGTTGTCATTTTTCAATCTAAAGAATTTGATATGTATATGCAGCTATAGCCTTAATTAACAGCTATAATATCTTAGCTATTTATTCCATCACTATCTTGCATAATTTCATTAGGATCGATCTTAAATTATATCATAATTAGAAAAAATAAATTTGTTTATCATCAGGAAAAATTTGTACATTCTAAATAACATTCAGAATTGGTTTTTAAGAAAATATCTCTTTCGGACCTTGGTCCTCATAAAATAATATATTTTAAAAAAAGTACAATTTACTTTCTCTGGTACAGAAGTTTTTCTACTGGCCGTGAATGTAATGAGGCTTGAGTCAACATAACCAGGAACTGATAAAGTTACATGTCAAATGGAAAATAGTCAGTTTCATTAATTCAAGCAAGGCCAGTACTAATACCTTGTCATTTCACGCAGTGTATTATCTGGGTTAATATATTACGTGCGCAACGCCATGACATTTCATTCTGGTTGAGTTTGATTGGTTGCAATGTGACTCCAAGTATAAATTGTGGTTATCAATAAGTACATATTGAAATAAAACAGTAGAAAATATTAATAATAAGTGTGGTGAGAATAAATGGATAATATATAAAGGACGTAGAAATGTTGGTAGATCTTCCTTTGTGTTTAATTTCAATCCTGGAATGGCGCGCATTGAAATAAAATAAAAGATTCACCTTGCGTTGTTTGCGAGAATACTTTATTTACTTATGAGCCTTATAAATTATCGAAAAGAAAATTGGCATTATTATTTTATTAAAAATGAAATAAACCTATAAGCTGACCAATATTTAACACAAATTACCATTCTGAAAAATATCAGGGAGAAAAAAAAAATTTATACATTGTAAAAAATTGTATGTATTAGTTATTCAATAAAAATGCTGATTTCCGTTTTTATAATGCATTTTGATAGTTATAAAATTATTTTTAATATGTAGATTAATAAATGGCTCAACGAGTAATGATGCCAAAAATAAGTAAGTTTATATTCTATTAAAATATATAAAACCAGTAAAGGACGATGACTCTTAAAACTCTAGACCACTGGGTGTGCTCGGGAACGGTTTCTAGACAATGAAATATCATTTTTATTTTAATAATGAGATTACCTACAACAATGGTACGCTCGAAAACACGCGCATGTTTACTTCCCTTATTCACATGCAACCTATATAGATGACGTCATTTGGAACCTGCACTACATTCAATATTACCCTGACACAGAACCAGGCACAATCAATATCTCTTTGTGGTCATGTGTTGCACATGGAGCATATTAAAGTTATAATATAGACCAATTGTTGAATGTCACTTACTGATATAATATTCTGTCATGCACCTACACTCACTTCAATTAAGTTCAACGTTTCACTAAACACTATATGTACTATCCATTCACGGTAGGAATTACTCTCTGAAAGTTATTTTTTCCTACCAATATTGCACTGTATAATAGATTTCTGGTGGGGAAAAAGGCCTTTCAGATAACAATTCCTACGCTGAACAGAGTTTAATTAGCGTTTCTGGTCCAATAATCCTCAAATACTTTTATTATTTGTCTCAGGAGTTTAGAAACTATTTATCACAAATGTATTGTGATTGAGTGGTGGTGACCTGACGTTCATACTTCTATGCTGGGGGTCCGGGGTTTAATCCTCGGTCCCAACACATTTATCTGATTACCAAACCATTCCTTCACCTCTGACAAGATGTGTATTAATAACAACTTGTGAATATGGGGAGTGCCAGGCCTCCACCGTGGTTCGGATCCCTCGTTAAACTGTAGGTCCTCCATTTCATCTCACAATCACCCTACCATTACACATTAGCGTAATTGTATATAACTCGAACGGGTAGTAAGACGCGGTGCTAATGATTGAGTGGTATAACGTATCTTCTGTATGAAGGGGACTAATTTTAGATTAAGGAGAACAATATCGTTGTTGAAATGTTGTTTTCTTATATGTATAAATATATACCTAGATTCTTTTTGTTAGCAAAAGTAACTTGTAAATTTAAAGTGATTGACTTAGAGCAGTATACCATCTTTATTCGTATATGCGCTTATAAATATGTACTAACTATGAGCTGGATATAACACAGCTCAGCAGTATATTGTCAATTACTTGATACAAGAAAATCAAACACTTTCTTTTCTTAACACCCCATTTTTCTACGCGTTCGGTTTATATGCATGTGTTCTAATTATGTTAATGGTTTCAGGGAATATGAAGGTCATATATAGGAAGTGTATCACTATTTGCATGAAGAAAGAGTGGAAAATTATTTTTTTTAAACCACCCTTAGTCCACCCGCCAGAGATTGAACCTCGAACTATCTTGCATCGGCAGTCTAGTCTACTCCGAGAGTAGTGCCTTAGACCATGCATCCACCGAAGTGGGTCAAAGCCTTTCGATAAAATAAATCTATGGTATTTGACAACAATTAAAAGACTAAACTGATATAATAAGTAAAGGGTAATGTTTGATCAGGATTAAAAAAAAAAAGACACAAATCAATCTCAATGTGGATTGGTGACAGGATTTGCTGTCAATATTGAACTATTAATACCAACGTAGAATGTCATGGAGAAGACTATATTCTTAAGATGGGTGGACATTTTACTGCCAATTAGAACGTCATATTTCATTCTTAAATACACTAACACAGCTTTGATTGGTGTTATGTTCTATTATTATTATTATTATTATTGAAGAACTTAGATTCGTTCAGATGCTAACCACAGTTACTACTCGACAAAGAACATACTTGATACGCCTAGTATTTAACATCACTATAGATTTTTTTTTAAATAATACCAATAATGAGACGGTTCATCTCCTTCAATAGTTCTGACTTTTTATCTAATTTGTAAATTTACATTGTTAAGACGCTAGAAATTTTGAAATTAACTTATTTCATATATTTTACACGGTTAAAAGAGAGTTGGTATCGTGTTGTCTGGTTGGTTGGCGACGACGACTCTTGAAAAGGTGTTCTAAGGTTGTTTTTAAAACTGGCTCTCACCCTCCTTTCACGCAGATGTGTGTGCATCACAAACTCATTTCTGCCCTAACCAATTATTGTAAATTTATATGGTGCCCGGGTAGGCAATAAGAATCAAGAGCACGGTAAAAGCCAACGGAACCCATTGTGGGAACTGAAGTCAATCATCAGTTGAAATAGTTATACGTATTACTAGCCTGAATCTGTTACATCCTATACGGCTTTGGAGAATTTCACTTTGTTCTTTAAATAACAAGCTCATTTTAATGAATTTGAAATAAAACAATCCACATCTGAAAAGTACCAGTGTTATGACACACAAACAGAAACTTATTCTCCCTCATGTAATATAAACCTTTATATCTTTACCGCTGTTTCGTTTGATGGGTTCATTACTTATCCACCACTACTTAAACATCAAAGTCCCAATGTAACCTATATCTAGGATCATTCCTCAGTTAAGTTTATAGAGTAACCTGAACATTAGAAAGCTTACCTTGCGTTGTTCCTCTATGGTTAAGCGTATATGATAGTGCCACAATGTAGTCATATGTGATAATACTGTGATTCTTCTCAGGATAAACTTAGTCTATCTACACTTTGTTTAACATGAATGGTACCAGTTCTAGTTTAACAGACTAAAATTGTTTCCCTATATATATGAGCTATGTCATAGTGGAATAATGTAAGGTAAGCTTTTTAATTTACAGGGGAAAAAATAATAGACCAACGTATAAAATGTGACATTTCGATTTCTGGACAAAACTTTTAACCAATGGTAATATATAAAACGTCTGAATATTTTCGCATACTATCAATAATTTAGATTTAAAATAATTCCTATTTTTTATTTACAAAAGCCCACAGTAGTGTACACGTGGACTAAACCTCATGCACTTCTTGTACAGTTTGCTGGTGATAGAGAATCATGCACTTCTTGTACAGTTTGCTGGTGATAGAGAAGTCATGCACTTCTTGTACAGTTTGCTGGTGATAGAGAAGTCATGCACTTCTTGTACAGTTTGCTGGTGATAGAGAAGTCATGCACTTCTTGTACAGTTTGCTGGTGATAGAGAAGTCATGCACTTCTTGTACAGTTTGCTGGTGATAGAGAAGTCATGCACTTCTTGTACAGTTTGCTGGTGATAGAGAAGTCATGCACTTCTTGTACAGTTTGCTGGTGATAGAGAAGTCATGCACTTCTTGTACAGTTTGCTGGTGATAGAGAAGTCATGCACTTCTTGTACAGTTTGCTGGTGATAGAGAAGTCATGCACTTCTTGTACAGTTTGCTGGTGATAGAGAAGTCATGCACTTCTTGTACAGTTTGCTGGTGATAGAGAAGTCATGCACTTCTTGTACAGTTTGCTGGTGATAGAGAAGTCATGCACTTCTTGTACAGTTTGCTGGTGATAGAGAAATCATGCACTTCTTGTACAGTTTGCTGGTGATAGAGAAATCATGCACTTCTTGTACAGTTTGCTGGTGATAGAGAAGTCATGCACTTCTTGTACAGTTTGCTGGTGATAGAGAAGTCATGCACTTCTTGTACAGTTTGCTGGTGATAGAGAAATCATGCACTTCTTGTACAGTTTGCTGGTGATAGAGAAATCATGCACTTCTTGTACAGTTTGCTGGTGATAGAGAAGTCATGCACTTCTTGTACAGTTTGCTGGTGATAGAGAAGTCATGCACTTCTTGTACAGTTTGCTGGTGATAGAGAAGTCATGCACTTCTTGTACAGTTTGCTGGTGATAGAGAAGTCATGCACTTCTTGTACAGTTTGCTGGTGATAGAGAAGTCATGCACTTCTTGTACAGTTTGCTGGTGATAGAGAAGTCATGCACTTCTTGTACAGTTTGCTGGTGATAGAGAAGTCATGCACTTCTTGTACAGTTTGCTGGTGATAGAGAAGTCATGCACTTCTTGTACAGTTTGCTGGTGATAGAGAAGTCATGCACTTCTTGTACAGTTTGCTGGTGATAGAGAAGTCATGCACTTCTTGTACAGTTTGCTGGTGATAGAGAAGTCATGCACTTCTTGTACAGTTTGCTGGTGATAGAGAAGTCATGCACTTCTTGTACAGTTTGCTGGTGATAGAGAAGTCATGCACTTCTTGTACAGTTTGCTGGTGATAGAGAAGTCATGCACTTCTTGTACAGTTTGCTGGTGATAGAGAAGTCATGCACTTCTTGTACAGTTTGCTGGTGATAGAGAAGTCAGTATACAAATCATAAATAGGTGTGTGGTTGTTGTTTTTTTCCCCTGAATTTGTTTCTCAACTTTCCCTCCTCGCAGACGGGGTTATATTTTATTCTCCTATTTATATTCCACAGACCTGCCCGATTAGTTTAGCTAAATTCAGACAGCAAAGACGGGTAGTATGATAAAGATAAAACTGGATATTGTTTGGTTACCCACATATAGTACTAGTAACCTTCTAGAGAGAAACTAAACTCAACCTCTAAATAAAAGTATAAATACTAAGCAAATATATTATTATTATTATTATTATTATTATTATTATTATTATTATTAGCACCGCGTCTTACTACCCATTCGGGCTATACGCACAAATAAATTATTGAATGTGTAAAATTAAAACATACGAAAACTAATGATAAGTGGTTCTGTTAGCTGAGACTTTACTATAAGCATTATTACTATAAGGGGAAGAAGTAGTAAGTAACATGTTTTAATCAAGATTTTTATGTTTATTAGAAAGAGATGGTTGACCAGTGGACATAACAGAGTATTTTCTTGGATGAGGGAAATAACTTTTGTCATTGACCAAGGGTCAAAGAATAGATAAAATGAATAAAATGGGAAATGGTCCGTCCTGCTGTCAGACAGATAATTTAATTGGAAATAAAGAGAGAGAGAGAAGAGTGTAAGTCAACCAAAATGTAACTTTGAAAGAGAGCTTAAGCAAGAACACACGTAAATTAAAATTTCAAAATTTTAATTTAATATCTTTAAGTTTTACTATATTCTTAACAATTTAGAAACAATTTAAAAAGTGTACATATAAATTTTATTTAACATTTGAAAAGTGAATATATTTTACAAAACGTGATTTTTTATATTTAAATATTATATTTATTCGTATTTACGATCATTAGTCCCTTAGAATAGTTAAAATAATATAATGAGAATAATATAGTGATTGAATCAATTACTAAAGTTTCAATCACTAACAAATGTATAACACATTCGTAGAAGACTACAAATAATTAATAATTATAATAAATAGTATATACGGCTGTCATTATATACTAAACATATTTTTTCTTTTGGTTCCTTTAGAAAATATTAATGTTCAATAAATAGTTGTCAGATATATGATTTATATGATTGATATAAATTGTAAATAACACAAACAATATTTTTTCGAAAATTTTAACTATAATTTCCACTTACAATCGTGAATAATATACAATTGTTGACAATTAAAGACGTTTGGGATGGAAGCCTAAACCAAAATAAATATCCATATCACATGTGTATCAGTTATTTTGGCTTAGTCCTACTAATCTATATAACTATACACTATTATGCTCAAATTAAGATAATATCTTAGGAATGAGGCTAAGAGATAAAGTGTATCAGCATTTTTGAAGAGGGAGAGTGTACAAATGTCTAGGATAAAAACTGCAGTATAGCCTATCAGGATTTAATCTCGGATCTCACTAACATCCACAGTCTAGTTCATTGAGAAAACAACGTCCTAGACCATGCAGCCACAGATGTGTGTACAATGGTTATTAAAAAAAAAATTAAAACAAAGCAAAACAAACTATTAAAGTTTTTTGCGTACATTTTATTATGATTTAATATTTTGTAAATTGTGTTACTCGACACTATACGATAGTTATCTGCTTTTGTATTGTATTGAGCTACGTTGATGTATATCGCTTAGCAGCATGAAAATAAGGTTATTATACATATTAAAACGAAATATATGACGCAGCTTAATCTTTTAATTCGTGTTTTGAAATAATTGATTCCCTGTAATTATAACATTATGTTGCAAAATAACCCAAGGAAGAAAATTATACTTTGGACCAAGAACAGCCACTAAGAAGCTTAGTTTCAAATTAGCACTATTAATAATTAGTTTAGTCTGGTGTAGTTCTTTAAGCTGCCTCACACTTTAGTTCCCTTCTTAATTAGGTAGTGGAAACGAGTCGAAACGATTTAGAATATCAATACACTTCGTCCCTTAACTCTAATGGATATTATTACGACTCCCTTCTCCACGTCCCCCTTAACAATCCTTTTATTGAACTTAAAGTCCACCTAGGAAATTCCCGGGATAGAGCGACCAGAAGTTAAACGAGGAAAGACTTAAGTATTGATCGCCAGACTTCTTTGCGACGTTAACTTAATTGTTTTAGGGAAGCTTGGTGGATTAGCTAAATTCCCTTAACTGGTATTCCCTTTCCAAGTAGGCTAAGCACTATTAAAAGCTAAGGGATATCCAGACATAGAAGTCGTAAAGTGACATTGAAGGCACTGGTTTTAATTTTTTGAATACATTATATATTTTTTTTTAAACACTACAAATAAATGTTTGAATACCTTGTTTATAAATGTCAACGATCCCTAACCAAATTATACTATCTTGAATATTCAATATTTTCATGATTATGTAATGACTTTGATTTGACCCCTAAATAATATTTGAAAGTATTGAGAACCTTCTCCTCTTAATTTTATATATTAAACATATTTGTATTTTATTTAAATTTTCTATTATATTATTTCATAGTGTTTAAAAAAAAAACAAGCTCTTAAACATTTAAATAATTTATTCTAATATACGGTAATGTATAAATTTGAATAGTGAATTTGCTAAAGAATTTTGGTTTCTCGTGGATTGAAATCCATTACTAATTTAAAAATGGTATGAATTTAAAACTTTAAAAGCTTTTAATATTTATCAACGATTAAATTCCAGCTTAAGGAAAAACATGGCATTATTTATTTCCAGGTTACACCAAATATTCTTTTTGATCTGTAATAATATCAGCAGCTTCACGAGGAAGTTATAAAATGGTAGCCATATTAGTAATTTTATCAAACAAATTATGATTGTTTGATCACAATACTAATTATCTAATTCAAATAATCAAAGCATTTGAGGTTTATCTGATTCAAAAGTATTGATTATATATTGTTATAGCTCAATTTTTTTAAGTATATCAAATCCAAATAAGTTATTGCTATGTTCATGTCAATTTAATTGGTTATTAGATTCACGTTGACATTAAAGTTCAATACTAAATTCAATCCCTTAATCTATTTTAAATATCTGTATGCTGTCTGGGTCTCAATTTTTAGAAATTATTTTAACCTTCAACCCACCATATTTTTTTAGTTAAACATTTAAAGCGCTTGTTTTAATGCTGGAGCTCAATCTTTGCCAATAATCCAAGACACACCACCTAAATTGTATAAATTAGAATCTTAATTCATATTAAATGTTAGCATATCTAATTGGATAGCAATGCTCATTCCTGAAGAGCGACCATTTTATTTCAAGATATATTTGTCATAGTTTTAAAAATAATTAAGGGGGAATTGATGTTATTTATAGAGATGTTCATTTGAAGAGTTCTATCAAAAAATGGATAGTTCACTATATGGATTTATTTTACTCACAACGTATTGTTATTTATTTTTTAGGAACGTTTTTATAATAAATAATATGGATCTTGAGGAAATCATTGATAAAGAAGAATGTTTTATTTAAAAATACCTTAAGGACTATGACAAATATTGAACTAAGCGTTCCCAATATTTCCATAAGCTAATAAATTCAATTTAACATTTGAGCACTCAAATTTTTTATACTGATAAAATTAAAATATTTAATTGTCAAATAAAGCTTATTATCAATGTATATTTTCAACCTGTCCGTATCAATTCCTCTATGACGAGACCATCTTATACCACAACCTTCCAAATAAATGTACATGTGTACTGTATCTAATTAATCTATTGTGTCTGAGTCTCACAGCGACTTAGTATTGACGTCACAGCATCAGAGGTTTGATGGTTGCATCCACAGCAGGACCAGGGATGGAGCATGTGGAAAATTGGTCGTAGGAAGTCTATTGTATAATTCTTCTTAATTAAGGTCTAGCTATAATTTTTAGGGTCACATATTTTAAATTACATGCGGCGTTAATTAAAACTTCATACAAAATTTGGAGAAACCAAACTTATTTCGTGTATAAGGTAATTTTTGTAATAGTTTGTGATGCCGTAAAGGGTTTTGTAGTTTCTAACTAAAATTATTCAAAGCATGTAAAAGCACCAAACAATTAACAGTTTTTATTATTCTCAAATATTTTATCCACAATTGCTATGAATATGTTTAAAACTTCGGGTGCACATAATGTAAAGCGTTAATATTTACACTTACATTTAGGCTACTCCTTAAAATATCCAGCTATTAATATCTGCTTGTTAACGTTTTTCTCTTATTGAATATTATCTTTAGTTTAATGTATATGTGAAAAGAATGGCCAGATTTTTTATTTCTAAATATCTCATCCTATCTATAAAATGAAAGTCATAAATTTGGTTATATTGTGGAATCGATTCTCAATCATTTTCCACCAGAAAATTTGATAAAAATATGTAACACAAAAAACCAACGATCACCTCATTCCATAGTGGTATTGGATTTCAGATCTCTTTGGGGAGAAGAAAGTCGCTATTGATTCCCCAAAAACCGAACTTCAAGTATTGTATCACTTAATCATTGAGACAATAGCAATTGGTTCCGTGAACTTATACCTTCGTCGTTCTTCATGGGGAATTCCCTTTTCAGATCCGTTCTTCACGAAGATGAAATAAGGGACTGTAGAATAGAAAAAAAATATTGGAAAAGAAGAAGAGGATCAAGAGATTTACCTCGGTTCTAGTTTCTGATATCACATCGAATTGAGGGAAATGTCATATGAGGAAGGAAATAAGAGGGGGGGGGGGGCTGTGTAGAAGGGGCTAAAATATCGGGAAGTGGTGAGCGATAGGAAATGAGAAGAGCTATTTCCTGCACGTTTTGACGAGTGGTTGCGAGATTTTTTTTTTTTTCCCCCATTCGTTTGAGGGAAGAAGAAAAGTTGGGTGGGTGGGTTGGCCGTTGCAAGGATAACGGAAACACAACTCATTAGCACCAATCCGGTAACGGAAAACCGAGAAGGCTGGAACCGATTATCGGGGTACGAGTCGAGCATCTTCCAGAGTGGCGAGAAGATTTAAAATAACAAGTTTTCAAGTTGAGATGCCATACACATACAAACACACATATATAATATATATCTAACTCCATACAGCTAAAACTGTTATAAAAATGGTAGTTGTATACATTTTTGGCATATGTGAGTATATTCCTTATAACCTTTGGGCTGGTTGAGAGATATTTACTAAATGTTGTGTAAAAAATTTATCTATGGAATAGTTATTATTTTATTCACCCCATATAATGAACAACTGTTACGACTACGTAGAGTCTCAGTAATACAAAATATAGTTTATAAATGTTTTACAATGTCTGGGACTAAATAAATAGCACTATCTTAGCAATAATAGTATATTTATTATAAGTTTCAATACATGTCAATCAAATAAATAATAAACAAATATTACAACACACAAATATTATTAGGAGGAATTAAAAAAGGAATTTATGGACAATTTTCTACTCCTTGTTTATGAGTGTTCATAAAACGTCAGATTTGCAACTAAGAATGAATTTATTACCAAAACGATGTGTTATGATGTCCTCAAATTTGAAAGATATTAGTTTTCATATAGAAATATATAATCAATACAGTGATCTTAATGTAATTCTCAGTTAGTCTACAATCACTTTATATGTTCTTAAAAACACTCAACACCTTGCATATTAATACTAGTATATTTGGATATCTCCATATTTATAGTAATTAATGATGTATGCTAAAATACAATTTGGATGATACATCTACTGTTGAGGAAAGGAACTAAGTTACGATATACATTAGGGTAACAATGGTGGTTTGGCTGGGTGAAATGGTACAGAAATGTATTAGGTTATTAACATGGCTCCTTTGACCACAATATTTTGGCTGGGTTCAACAACTATTATCTTATTAAATTAAACGACATATTAAAATAGGTGTAGTGTTTTTTATTTAACATGTGTCACAATGTTCTTACCTTCTATTTATTCGAATTTTTACACAAAAATAATACATTAAAAATTAGCATGTGGTCCTAAAATGCTAAAAAGCCTAGGAATAAAATAATTTCACTAGTGGATAAATCATTTAATTGCAAAACCTCTATATAATATATGAAACAATTCAAACAGCAAGTGAATCGATAAGATCCTTTTGGTTTTCTCCAAAAAAAGTCGCAAAACTTGATTTATTTCTTTCCTGAATGTACTAATTTAATTAAGTATTTCAGAATTTAAATGCAGGGAGACGAGGAAACCACCTCAGTAACATTGGATGGGTTATGAACAGCACCCTATTGTCACTGTGAAGCCAAAGATAATGGGACTGACATCTTAGTCTATTTTCCAAGTGGTGCAGAATATAAAATGTTCTTCAAAACATTGATAAGAGTGCCAGCCTAAGAAATAATAATTTAAAAGTTATCCAAAATTAAGAATATTAAAAAATATATATATATTAGCAGAATGACAATATTTTCTGGTTTTATGGCATTCAGGGTCACGTTGTTGGTGAAACACTTTGATATTTGATTAAAGAGTTAGAAAATATTAAGATAAAAGAATGTGAAAATGGATATCACTTTTGCAAACATGAATAAGGATAGGTCCCCATTTATTTTTTATTTATTTATCACCCTTTTTTACCATTCGTTTTCTTTTCTGGTTTTTTGGCATCATATTATTATTATTTTGCGTCACGCAGAGCTGCAGGCTCTAAAAGAGGGGGTTGTAGGGGATACGTCATGCCAAGGCTCGAGTGTTTAAATGGTCTGGGAGCTTTCTGGAATCTCAGAAAATGTTTATATACATTGAAGACTAGAATTAACATTTCTACTACTAGTAGTATTAATAAATTAATAGTGTAGGTATAGTATTTTGGTCATATTGTTATTTCCTTTTTTAGATATAAATGTATCAATTTAATTACATATCTTTTTTGTCTTATTTATTTCTGTATTCCAGATAGAGTTAATTATATATCTTTTCTAAGGGAATATTGGAATATGGAAGGAGTCCCAAAATAACTTTGTACCCCCTGATAAAAATAATTTAAAATTTCCTGCTCATAGGGTGTGGTTTATTTTTTTCGAATGAAATACCACTAGGTCGAAAATTTCGCCTAGGCCTCCCAAAATCCCTGAACTGGCCCTGTTTTATTCAATCTATATTGGAATGCTACTTGCATATCAAGTCACACCTTAAGGTTTCAATCCCTTCTGAGTGCATGGTAATCTCTCTGATATGATTCTGATGGCCACGATCCAATTCCTAACATTGGCTTCAGGGGTTATGTGGGCTAAGGCATTAGACTCGTCTTGTTTGATTCGCCTGTGACGAGAAGGTTGGGGTTAAAATCTCTAGGTGTATGGAATGTGTTTTTCCTTAAACAGGTTTTCACTACTACTTCATGCAATATTCAGTTATATTTTTTTCCTTATTCATACTCCAAAAGTCAAAATATGTTGATTGCAGTCTTGGATACAAGAAACCAAATAAAATTTACTAAGTTTTTAAACCAGTGATTATTTTTTCGCAAAATATTTGATTACCAATTTTTAGAGAATTTCGTTTGGTTATCTGTAAATTTACTTTAATCCTAAAATATCTTTTATTTATATATTACGTATTAAGGAATAAAATTCTTTGATGTTTATTCTTATTCCCAAATATATTTATTAGATTGCTTTGTAAATGTGTATCAAAGCACTATTTCCCTTTTAAGCATGGTTTATAGTTTTGTATTAATTTTCTTAGCTTTTAAATTAGCCAATAATACTAAATAAAACAATAGAATATTATATAACCTGTTTTAAAATAAAATAATCATTATCACTAAACAAGTTTGTTGATGGGTAAATCTAACTCTCTTAAATCTTTACCTTTAACCACACCTCCAGTAATTTATTTTTAAAATATGTATTTTCACAAAACACTCTAATAACTTTTTACTTTAATTTCATTGCTAACCTGCTTCGGTGGTCGCATGGTCTAAGCCACTATTTTAACAGCAGACTAGACTGACGGTGACGGGGATATTGTGGTTTGATCCCGGTCGGCTGAACAGGTAGTTGTTTGTTCGTAAATTGTTTACCATTCTCTCCACGAAAATGCGGGAACGCTTCCTCTAAATTCATCCTTCCTCATCCCAAACCCACTAACGTAATTAATACATATGCATGTGACCTGAATGAGTGGTAGTATCCGGTGCTATAAATATAATTCCTCCTGCATGTATAGGAAACATAGTATTTATAGTACAGATTATATGTATTTTACCATACCTGCATAGATGAGACCATGTGCTTGATCACCAAACTCGTCAGAACTGGTTTGCTGGGGACGGAAGGTCCGGGATTCAAACCTTTCTGAACTAATTTTGAGTCGTATTCCCGCTCACTTTATCCAATAAAATGATGATAGTCCTATATTTTATATAAAATATATCTTCTTCTTTTATACTCCACTGATGTAAGTTAGTATTATGAAAGCCCGGATGGGTAGTAACAAGCGGTGCACACTTTAATATGTAATTTAAAATATATATATTTTTAAACTAAAATTAGAAGAGTGTTATATTGTTTTATTTATCTATATTGATTTATTTATCTAATTCAGAAATGAAGGAGTCATATCGGTGCTCGCATGATTGAACCTTTTACGCTCATTACACCGTTTTGTCAGTGACGAGAAGATCGGGTTTCATATCCTAGCAGAGTAAACTTAGGGTGGTTTTTGGTAAATTATTTATCACTAGTTCTCCGCACAAATGCGAGTACACATTATCTGAAATTATATCTTCCCCATCCGTAATATAATAGAAAGATTAATGTATCGTGCACTCCATTTATCATGAAAGCTAGCAGTCTTAAATTGACTGAATACAATAGGGCCGTTTCTTCTAAGATATACCATAGTGGAACATAGCCAGGTAAGCTCTATACCTTACAGGGATAGTTAAGGGTGCATACAAACCAAATTATTACTAATAAACAATTAAAAAATAAAGTTTCACCACAGTTTTCTAGACCCCCCTTTTTACCAAACCTATACAAATGAACACAAGCCAACAACGCATGTTTGATACAAGTACTAACATTTTAGTCGAGCGAAATAACCATAAAGAGGTCTACTCCTGATACTTTTGTTTTTCCGGCCACCTCTTGTCGAGCAAGCGGAGGTCCTAACGGCACACGAAACCATTTCAATACAGGTAAAACAAAACAAAAACAAACAAAAAACCACAAAACTACAACGACATCAACGAGACAGAAAATAGCTCCACCGACGTCTCGCTATGTTTAAGTTTTCTATTCGTTTCATTGTCGAGTTTTCAACGAGAACGTTGTTGTTATTCAGACAGAACATTACAGACATACTTTGCGTAACAGAACGCACGTAAGTATACGCACACAAAAAGCGCGCCAGCTATTCTGCGGTGAAACCTCTATGGAACAAAAGGATTATAACGCACGCGCGTAAACAGTCTTTTGTGAATTGTTATGTTAAATGAGATGAGCGTGTCACAAAATGCGCCAACTTACTAATGCTGGTTTCTAGTTTAATTTCAGTCTTAACAGAGGAAATTAATGTTTCTACTTCTGTACGTAATTTCTCGTTCCGTGAATTTAAATGTGTGTAATACATCACGGCCGTCGCTCTCTGCCGGTTAGCGCAGCTACAAAATGTCGGCTCCCTAAATAGCCGATTCATGATAAATTCATGAGTTCGCACACGCTGCTCTAAGCACATAATTGAAGACGTTATTCACACATAATTAATCACTTAACTGTGCACACATAATCTTTATCCGTCCTGACTATACGTGGTTTTATTCCCCACAAAGGCTTACTACCCGATGAGGATAGCTAGATGGTGTGGTGGTGGTGATGGTGATGGTGATGGTGGCGATAGTGGTGGGTTAGGCACTTTTTATCTGAGAAATTTGTGTTTTGGGTACCGACAATTCAATATGTGAACAGGTGTATTGAGCATTTCAAGGTGTTTCTTTCTATATTCTAATTATTTAACGTGAATTTTCTGAACCTATTGATTATATCAGCACACGAGAATGTCTATGAGTGAGAGTGAAAGGTCCTGCCAATTTGTTCTGGAAAGTTATTTTTACATAGCTTCAAGGGATCTTTTACACACCACAATGAACATGTGATTGACGGCCTTACTACCCCCCAGGAGGAAGTTATGCTACGGATTTTAATAAAACAAGAAAAATCCGTCAATCCTGGCTGGGTTTGAACCACATTTTAAGGTGAATAAATATTTGGAGATGAATATAATAAATCGTCAACAAAATTAAATTATTTCAGAATGGTTCATTCAGATGAACGTTAGATACTCCTAAAACAATGTCCGAGGTAAAATTATTTTTTACTGAGAGTGGAGGTAGGTGAGGTTAAGGTTCCTAATCTATCTTGAGAGGAGAATGTTGCTTATGGCTTAGAGAGGGATATCAGTATTGTAGATGGTCCCTAAAATGGTTTATTGGTTTTACACCACTGAATATTTAGTTCAGTGGATAGTGTAACATTCCAACAATATAATACAAATTTAACATTGGTAGACGCAGATATAAACAACCATGTTTATCCAACTCTTTTTATTTATTCATATAGATTATTTATTTATATTAAATGGCAAAAAAAAATGTTTAAAATTATGTGAAAACCAAATAAATATAAAACCTTTGAACATTTTTTTTTCACTAAACATTTACAATATAAGAGTTTATGTATTTTTTTGTGTTTTATTCATAATTTTAAAACGAATGTTCTTTCAATTTAATAAATTAAATTAAGTGATCGATTATATATATTAGACAATATCATTTAAAGCAAAAATAAAAAGAAAGCCAGGACAATTTTCTAACCAACCAATCTTCCCATTTTATTGCTTTGTCTTTCTTTCAAAACTTTAGTTCTATCCAACATACAAATTAAATCAATGTCATCTTTAAGGAGATAGTTTTAAACTAACCCTTAATGTATGTATCGTATTATGTAGGAGTTTACGTTATGTTTTGTTTATTTAAAGAGCATTTGGGACATAAAACAGGTTCACCTATACCTGTAGTTTGCATCCCAAACCACTTAGCTATACGGTTTGGGTCTAGATAAACTGTTATTTAGTGTGTGAGGTTAGCCCCCACGTTTAATTATTGGTTTTTTTACTATTGCAATTGTTTATAATAAGTTCCGTAAAATTTTGTCTGTACCGTTTTGGTAGGCCTACAAATTATATATTTATATTTGGTACCGGCTAACTTTATAGTGGCCACACTGACCCCCTCTTACCAATATTAATAATTTGTGTTTTTATAAATTAAATCGTTTGTTCTTAGTTTGTTCCAAATTGCTCCACTAAATTTTGGTTTGCTTAGTTTTTATGGGCCTGCAATAAATATTTGCATTAGGGTTATATGATGCTTTTTGGTATCCTCTCAACCCTTAAGATTTAAGATTTTTTTTATGTTTGGAGTAGTTTATAATCTGATTTTACTGGATTCCATAAAAAAATCGTTTGTTACTTTTTTTTATTTGCTTACATATTATATGGTTAGATTGAAAGAACCAACAGTACATTAGCCCACATATTTTTAAAATTGATATTAGTATTGTTCCCATCTTTTGTTACTTGTTTGTCCTGGAAAATATTTAGTTTGTTCCATTTAGATAAGTTCGCAAGTGATAGTTATGATAGCAATGGGATTGGGGACAATTCTACTTTATCCTCTCTTTAAAATAAAAACTTGTCTGGTTTTATTATTTTACTTTCTTGCTACCTTACAGGTAGGGAAAGTATTATAATCGTAAAAAAAAATGAACTTGAGATATTGAGGAATGTCAACGTTTCATGATACTCTGAATCCGAAAGAGTGATAATCGCAATACCGTCTGTGTGTATGTCTGGCCATCTGTCTATAGCTTGGGATAGAGCATAAATTATTTTACTGATTGGGCTAAAACTTGCTATCTAGGGTTTACATTGAGTTTCCCCGAGAGTTTTTATGGAATTGGATATCTAACCTTAAAATTATGGGTAGTTCCTTAAGGTTGAAAAATCGATTTTATCAATATCGGTTCTAACGTTGTTGATTAAATTTCATTTTTAAGCTTTAATCAATATTCTAAACAAAAAGATAAAAAAAAAACTAATTTCTCAAAATTGGCTGTAATGATTTTGATTAAAGTTCGTATCTAGTTGTTTATTAAGATTATAAACACAATTGCAATTTTCATTTTCCAATGAAAATGAATTTTATAGTATTTTACAAAAGCTGAAAATTCCGTATCTATGGAAATATTTGAGATATTAAATAATTTATCGTTGAAAAATTGTAGTATTATTAAAAATTTAAAAATATAAATTGAAATATATTTTTATAAAACTAATAACTTATGAGGTTTTGGCAAATATATTAATACAATTTTGCGAGCTTTAGCTGTAGAGAAATACTTATTTAAACCAATAACTCATTATTAAAGAAAGGATCTAAAAACCTGTATATTCTCTTTCCTTTAAACTCTTAGAGGAAATGTTTGTACAGAAATGATCTACTTTCTCTATCATTTTAGACTCATTAGTCAATATCTACCTTTTTATTGGTCAAAATTTATAATTGAGGAAATTAATAGCAATGCGATAACCATAAGATATGCAACCCCTAATAAAATGTCGAAAATTTTAACCGGAAGTTGACATTTTAATAAGAAGTTTTTGCCCTTGTGTACCCAATAGCGAACTTTTTTATTGGTCCAAATAAAATCTCTTACTTATACGGTACGCAAAATATGTGACAAATAGGCCACTCCCATTTAAAATAAACGATTTATTTATATATCAGTATTTTCTGTTTCTAGTAGTGCTATTTTCCTAGAACAATATTTTATCTTATTTAGAATAAAAGTATTAATTATTGTCTTGAATTTCGTAAGCGCTAACAATTTCCAATGAAATCATTAATTGATTCCCCGCTTATTTTTTGTGTGTGCTGATCGAAATTTTCTCCAAATAATCTTTTAATCCCTAACGGAATAATTATTTTAAAATTTTCACAGCAAAATACATACAACTTCTGGATTTTGCTTATAAATTTTATTTAAAGCTATTGTACTAGAATTATCTTATTATTTATAAAAACTATTTGAAAATACACACACTGGTTGCAATTAATTGTAATTACGGTACTTCCCGTTTAGATGGGAAAACAATTAGATTAATTAGCACTGACATACTAAGCCAAAACTTTAGGGTTTGATTCCCTGATCAAGGTGTAAATTTTATTTAATTTAAATTAATTTAATATGAATTTATATTAATATTTCTTAAAACATAAAATTTCTTAAATAATAATAATAAATACTTCAATAATGATAAGCTCAATTGTTACAGCAGTTAAATATATAGACATATTAAGAAAAACTGTACCAAACAATATTTTTGCATGAAAGAATACAATGTTATATTTTTTATGTTTTTAAATCTGTTATGCTTACATTATATTATAATAGCCTAGTTTGACTATATACCATTTATTTAATATTAGTAAAAATAATATTATTTATTTATAGGAAAATAATTTTTTCATCAACCATAAAATTAATTAATAGTCACTTAAAACACGTTTTAAATGTCATTAGCATTACTTTCCCCTTAAATGCATTAGAGCTTAGAGATTTATTCAGTGGTTGAAACAATCTTTTAAAGACGTCTAAATAAATAATACCATATCTGCCTTCTCTCCAAGAGGAGGATTACAGTTGACCTAACCAACATTCGAGCCGTAGTATTAAGTGGTTTGTCAGAGCATAAAATTTGGCGCCTTATCCTGGGCTCCACATATGTTTCATCCCTAGAACTTTCGCAGGCCTTCCGCAAAAGGAATATTTGATTACATCAACAGAAATTTCATGCAATGTTAATCATGCTGGCTGTTTGTAAGTACACTTTTTTCTGTATCGACAAGGCATGCCCTTCTTTTAGTGTAGAACAGGCTGTTTAGCAACCCGACTGCCCCCTCCACAAGACCTCCCACTCTTCTCTATACATTCCCTGAAGGCTTATACACACATTTCCTGAACTTTTAGACGTGATAAATTATTCCCTCTTGCCAATAGCTTATAGTTATTTAATTCATATAAAAAAGTTCATTTATAAAGTTCAACTTGGTACTAATTTACGACCCACAGTTTGTAGTTATTAGTTCAACAATTCCTCGCATACTTCACAATGTTGCAGATTGGTTTACTCGATCAATTCACAATTTTAAACATATTTCCCCACGTTTGATAATAAGTTCCCCTCTCTTTCACAATCTATAACTTATTATTATTGGCTTAGGTTTGCTCTGTTCATATCATGCTGACTCTGCTACGCTTGTGCTGGATCGGCTAAGCTCGTTCTAGTTCAGCTCAGCTCATGTAGGCTTATGTTATCTATCGTTGGATAAACTCAGTATAGTTTATTTCAGCTCATTTTATGTGGTTTAGGCTCAGTTCTTACTGTCTCTGTTCAAGTATTAATAGTTCAGCTTAGCTCGTATAGAATCGGCTTATTTCTTGTTGGCTCTGCTCAGGTTGTAGTAGTTCAGCTCAGTTCATTAGGGTTTAATTTAGATCTTATCAGATCTATGCAAGTAATGTTAGTTCAAATCATCTAGTGCACGCTTGGTTTAGTTCTGGTCGGATTTCCTCAGGTCGTGTTAGTTCAGTTCAGCTAATGCAGGGTTTGCTCAGTTATTTTTGGCTCTGCTCAGGTCATGGTAGTTCAACTCGGTTTATATATTATATATTTATATATTGGTTTGTATATTATTAACTTTGCTCAAGTCATATTAGTTCAGACAAAGTCGTGTAGGCTCGGTTTAGTTATTGTTGGATCTGCTCAGATCGTGTTAGTTCAGATAAGATCGTGTAGGCTCGGCTGTGTTCGTATTGGTATGACTCGGATAGTGCTAGCTCTGCTCAGATAGTACGGACATAGCTAAGTTCATGCTAGTTCAGTTAAATTCATACAGGCTCAACTCAGTTTTTGTTAGCTCTGCTTGGTTCAACTCCCATTTTCTCGGTTTGGTTATGTTTGAAGTGGATTTCAAAGAAAAACTTATTTTTAAAACTAATCTCCTCCTTTGAATTAAAATTATATCTATCATAGTTTTGCTTCAATTTCAATCTATTTTATTTTATTCTACCCATTTTATTTCAATTTATCTCCCTATCTTTTATTTTAAGATACATGTAGAGATGCTCAGGTTGAAAAAAGTAGTCAGACCAGAGTTTAAGGATGCCTATAGTTTGCAAAGTAGGTATATGAAGTAAGTTGTGAGTGCATTCCTATATTCATTAAGTTTATTTAAATTGCACGTCTTCCCCTTCATTTTATATCAACTTTCCCTTTCTCCCCTATTTAATAATTATTTTACTCCCATTTATCCCCCCCCCCTCTCCAGCACGTTATACTATCTGTACAGATTGTGCGCATAATATATGAATTACTCTTAAGTGGTAAGGATGAGTAATCTACTATAACATAGGTGAATGGTATCAAATCTTACTTGTAAGGATATTGAAAACAAAATTTATATCCAAAACAACTGGAAAATTCATCTGGTATTCTAATCCACACCTTCTTTTTAATAGCAAAATGTAGTAGAGAGAGGCTTAGGCCTCCGTGCGCTCACCAACTTAAGCCTCTCTCTACTATATTTTTACGTGAAAAGAAGGTGATAAAGAGACCAGAAATAAAGTCTATAATTTTCGTGTTAGTATTGATGTATGTAAAGGGCACTCTTTTAAAAAAAGAAACATTTCAAAACTTTTTTCCTACCTAAGTGTGACAGAATACTCTATATTATGTATTCATTAAAGTAGTCTAATAGCAAGACTATTCCCTAAAATTATCAATTTACCACCTTCACTATCCTTATAAAACTGTATTGCTGAGTACTTTTTACTATATTCGTTAGTTTACACAGACAGGAGTATTTCTTATTCCAGACGAAGAAAATATGGGCGAATGCAGAGCATATAACCTCTTTCGTGTCACTTACAATTTTGTAACAAGTTATAATCAGTCCACTTAAAAGTTTTCTCAAACAGAAATAAAATAAAGTTTTACTTTATATTGTAAGTGTATTCGTCTTTTATTTTATGAGATAGTGTGGGCAGTCTGTATTTAATGTGTTCAAATTTTTGTTGTAATTAGGTTCATGGTGGCATCATCCATTTATATTAAAAAAAACATTATTCGTAACACCACATATATATGATTGAACAGTAATAATTACTTGGTTTGTAACAGCTTGTTAGTGAAAGTGAAATAAGTAGTACGACACAATGCCACTAACTTTATCATATTATATTTTCAGTAAACCATCCTTAAGTAAGTTTGACTTATAAAAACCCCATCACAATAAACAAAAACGATTAAAAAAAACTCTTGATATTGATATTCTTTAAACCAATATGTTTCAAGATCCAAACACATCTAATTTTTTTTAAATTAGTTAACTTTAAACTAGCCTAAAATTATTTGAAATTTGTAGAAATATATACGTATTCTTATGAATCCTTAAACTCACAGATACTCATGTTGAACTCGATCTTTATTTACAATTTCAAAAAAGTTCGTGATTTCTATAATTTGACTTAACTAATCTACCATTGAATTAAATATTTTTTTTTAGAAAAAAGGAATGATACATTATTTATCATCATGTAAAATAGTCACCCGATAGCAATATTGAACAAAATATATAAAAATATTTTCAAAAATATACAAAGTTTACAAAAAATTTATTTTCTATTATCTACTATAAAATTACTAATTTCAGACAAACTAAAGTGTCTAGTTATTTCCAATGCGAAAAAATTAACAGATACAGGTTTGTAACCAAATCACTTAAGACTTTTCTAAATTTCCAATTGAAAATATTTTCAGTAAATAACCCTTAAACGAATTTAACAAAAAAAAAATTGGATTACAAGATACAAAAGAGAATATTCAGCCCAATTTCAAATACTCTTGTTTTTGCATCAATCCGTAGCTGAAGTATAGATGTAGGAACCCTGCAAAAAAAATACAACTCTTCCCACTTGTAACTGGTTTCCTGTTGAATTTCTTGAAATATGCAACATGAGTCAATCCATCACCGTTAATTCCTTACTGAAAATTATTTAAGGTAACAAATTAGTGACTCCATCAGCACATTTGAATTACAAAAAGCCCAATATGCAGTAATATGTGTAACATATTATCCTCTGTTTTCTGAAAAGCTTTCAGAATATAAAGTTGGCCACAATTTCTTTCAGATATATTTCAAAGAGTATTTTAACTATGTTTTTGGCTGATCTGTTATTTGTCATACAAAACACTCCAAAGATATCCACTTGGAACCAAATCATTAGAGCCATTTGTAAAAATTAAAATTTTTGAAAAATCTGTCATCAGAAAACTAGCTACCCACAAATGAATTTTTCCTCCAAAAACAAGTAGACAGTGTTATGTTACATACTATGCATTCCTCAGCCATAGTTTTGCAATATAATCGTTAGAGAAAATTTTGAAATATTTGGAATTCTAAACATTAGTAAACTACCCTTCGTTTGAGTACTAGGGTCAACATCAACAAAATATTTTAGATTATGGCCTAGTAATAATAATAATAATAATATATATAGAGTTTGAAAAAATCAATCAAACTGTTTTGGAACCGTGGCCAGAGATAGACAAACATTAAATAACGGGAAGAGACAAAATTGTGAGATCCACTTTTTTTGGCTTTGGGTCCACATAACACATAAAGAATCATCATAATCTCAAGATCAATTCCTCAATAATACAATACTTTCTCTTTATATTAGAAAGTATAAACAACCTAAATGGATATGTTTGTTATATTTAAAGAAAACAAGAGTTTACGATATTGAGAAACCCTCCATATTTAATCACACCAGCGTAATAAAACGTTTTCGAAAAAAAAACTTATCTTTCTAATATCAATGAAAGCATTGATCTAAGTCGATTTGCTGGTGTATTATTTGAATATATTGATTTAATAGTAAAGATTCTAGTAATATTGAAGCTCATGCATGATCTATTTTCCTATACTTACAATAACAAACTCAACATTATTTAAAATTCAAATTTAATAGGAATAATCTGACCACAAACAGATTGTTAATAGTGTTCTACTTCACGAATTCATTGTCAAATCATAATATCTTCAGTTGTTACCCTAGATAAATACTATTCATTTCTATGAAATGCCATTAATAATGAAGATTTTTTTACTCCAAACAAATATGTGTGTACATTCTAGAAGCTTATTCCCATTAGACTTTACCTTAAAGAGATATGGTGTAGAGAGTTGGACTGGATAGAACTAGCTCGAGATATGGCTAGCGTGTAATTAGCATGACTGGATATAACTAGCATGAGGTATGGATATATAGATAGGTTACCTTTGTAATTGCGGCAATGAAATTTTGATTTCCGAATGCCATAGAATTAGTAAGTAAGTGTAAATTAGTTATATATAACTGTATTTTCTAACAAATAACTAAATAGAATCAACCCATTATAATTTAACACACATTATAAAATATTTTTGATTTTTCATATTTTTTTAAATATGTAAAATATTAATATATGAGTATATATTATCTTTTCTAGTTAGTTATGTCAACTATTGGCATTAATATTTACATAATTGGTTATAATTTTGTCTACATTCTTTAATAAATTGTCTATGATGGTACAGTATATTAGCAATAAAGAATAGCTAATTAGAGATCGTTGTTAATTGCATCTATGTACTATATGAAAAGCAGAATATTGTTATGACTCAAATGCTGCTTTAGAAGGTAGTAACTATTATGAAGTCAAAAATATATTTGAAATATTAAATATCTATATATAAGCATTATATCATCCTGAAAGAGAGACTAATCAGTTAAAGAAAAGTTAATCCTTCCATAGCACTATTGATTATTCAAACTCAAACTAAACCTTCGCTTGAGCTTTGCTTGGCTAGAATAAAACAAATAATTGGAGAGGAGTTTGGCTTAGTCTTTGTCGCCTGTACAACTTCCCTAATTATAGCTCTGACACAAATAGCTTTGATATTCTCGTAACATGGAAAGTTGACAAAGAAAGAGTCAAAGTGTGCGTCACTGCTGTGATTCTTTCAAACAAATCGTTCAATAGCATGGGAAAAGAAGAAATAAATAGATATTTAACTAAAGAGTACAACTCACTCAAAGTAGTTTGGAAACTCAAAATACTTAAACAAGTTTAAATCGTTTAGTTCTTTCAATGGAAAAGTTAGTGAAATTGAATTAATACTAATATTTTTATGATATAAATATATTCCAACAAATACCAACTTTGGTAAAAACAAATTGATTATTTTAAATAAATTTTGCCATGGATTTATTAATTTATAAAAAAGTTTTTTTTTTGCATTATTTTCTAACTACTATTCGTCCAATTTATCCATATATAATATACAACTTTGAGCTAGGGTTGATGAAGTTAGATTTTAGAAGGATTTTATCACTTATGCTTAAAGAAAGGGTAAGATCCTATTTAAAAAAACCTCTCACAACAATTAGCCGTTGCTCAATTCTTGAACTCCACTTCACCTACAAACTGAGCTTGAGGTTTCTTCCGTTGTCTCACTGATGCATGTCTTGCCGGCCCTTCTTGTTAAGTTTGAGAATATATTTTGTTGTAGATCATTGTTATAATACGTACTATATTGAATAATTTCCTTTGACTAATATTATTTAAACTCTTGAATATTAGACGTAGGATAAAATTTGATTTAAAATGTTTACACTGTCGAAATGCTATATTTTATCATCTTATTTATCTGTAGCCTTATAATTTAAAGGAATATTACTTGTCTTAAAATTGTATTGAAATCAGATGAGATTATTTAATTTAAAATTAATTTTATTATATATTGGCAGATTAATTTCAATATCAGTATTATTACAATTTACAAACCATTTTAAAACCAATAATCAATCAAGTATATAGCTGCATATAGAGCCATATTATCTTTTATGAAGGTATTTATATTAACTGAAGAAAACATTAATAACCATTTGCTCTTACAACATGAGCGTAGTCTTACATATATTTATTGGTACTTAACTGACAAAACCAAACGTTACTGACTAAATTTAATATTAATGAATCAGATAGCCGAAGCTATCATCCATGCATTCTAGTGAGGACAGTACCATTTAGATATCATATTCTGAAAATTGAAAAATGACACCTGGACATGGGAATCTAGCCCGGGACCTTCGGCTTAGTACGCCACTGCTCTTACTACTGAGCTATCCAGGATTCGTCCCGTGCCCATGGTCATTCTTCACTCTTCACTCATAGTTTAAGGCAGAGTCTTTGATGGATGTGAGTAAGTCATCAGCTTATAAATACGTGATTACAATTTTCAGAATATGATATCCTGATGGTACTGTCCTCACTAAAATGCATAGATGATAGCTTCGGCTATCTGATTTATTAATATATGCAATCCCGTACAATTACTATATAATTGTCAAATGGCTGCAATAACATATGCCAATCACAGAGTCGTGGATGGCTGCGTTGTCTGATGGCTGTGATCTTATGTAATCACGTGTTTATAAGCTGATGACTTCCACACGTCCATCAAAGACTCTGCCTTAAAATATGAGTGAAGAATGACCATGTGCACGGGACGAATCCTGGATAGCTCAGTAGTAAGAGCATTGGCGTACTAAGCTGAAGGTACCGGGTTCGATTCCCGTGTCCAGGTGTCATTTTTCAATTTTCAGAATAAGATATCAAATTTATATTGGTCTTAACTCATTGGTCCATTCATTAGAGTTACTAATTATTACTAGGCTGAGGATCCAATGTTAAATTTTCACAATCGCAAAAAACGTTAAAATTGACTAAGCTATTATCTTCTCGTTCACCTAAATGAATATTCATTCAGTGGCTTAGTTCTTTATATATATATATATATATATATATTTTTCTATCATTAAGTAAGTTGATAAGTAATGTAGATATATAGTAATTTTGTTATGAAAATTCACTTTAAATACATAACAAGATATTAACTATATTCCAGATTTCAAAGATATTGCTTTATCTGACAGCTTGCAAAGTTTTTAGATTTACTTTCACGTATTAATACGTCAAGTAATGTGATATACAGGTGTAACTATTAAAATATATCAATACCTATGAAATAACAATAATAAAATAGTAAAATGTTAACAATTTGGACGGCAAAATTTTTCCCCCAAGAGAACCTTCCTATGAAAATGGTGCCATATTTAAATGTTTACTTCTCAGTAGTCTCTTCAAATATGTCATGCCAATTCTGAGAAGCTTGAAATATGTTATATTTATCAGTGCTGGGTAATAATAAATTATTTTTATATAATTATCAAGAGCGTACAATATTGGTTCATATGAATATATTTTAAAAGAGTAGGTACTATCAATATATTAAATACAGTACAAATCGTTATTATTAATTTGTATCGGAAGGTTTGTGTTGAATTACAAATACTGAGGTGCCTTAATATGATTTTCCCATTCTCTCAAAGTGAATACTGGTAAGTATTCATTTTATTTCTATATATATCCTTCCCTAATTTGTATAATATATCATTAACATCTTCAACTATGATTTGGGGGATTTATTTAAATCTAAAATGTACCTATTTACGAATTAATTTACATGGAATTTGTAAGTAGAGTTAGTAATATTGATCATGCCATAAGATACGTTTTAATGGGAGGGGGAAAGTTAATTTTTGTATTTTGCTCAAAAAATATTAATCTCATATTATTAGAAATCACTATTGACTAAATTACTATTTTCCATATACAAAAAAGCATTATTTAATAAAACCAAAGCTCTCAAATAAAAATATTCTAAAAAAACTATGTAAAAAATTAGTAGAATGGGAAAATATGTATTCTTCAAAATCATTTAAATATTTTTTACTTTATTATCAGAATTTTCTTATTAATATTGATAATGTTTATCAAATAAACCACTGCAGATCCCATGACTTGACGTATAAATACTGGGAAGTAAATCTAGTAATTTTTTAGAGTTGTCAAAATAATATACCTGTTTGTAAGAAAATTGTGATGTAATGTACCTAGGAATTAAATAATAAATAGCGGAGTTATTTCATTGTTACCTTTATTGGTTTGAATTTAAATTTAAATCATTTACATATAATTTTATTTTATTTCCTATAAGCCGGAAAATTTCTGTGCACATGCTTCAAGTTACACTTCTAAGCAATACTCAATAGTCCAAGTCCACTCAAACCCTAGATTTAAATAAATCAAATATCACCCCTGAGTCCTATTCCACCAACACACTTTGCACTTTTTATTCCATGTTTTGTTCCACCAAATCTTAACTTTGCAACTCAAATTTTGAAAAGTGAAAAGTGCAAAAACTTTGCACATCTAAGCTTGTTTCTGTTCCACCATAATCTCTGTTTGCAAGGTCAAGTAAATACAGTTGGCAAACTTGTGACTTTTTTTGCAAAGTATAGATTCACTTTGCCTTTTATAATTTTGTTCATTTTAAGGTATAAATAGGGATTTTCTTATATTAATGTGTTGTATGACTGACTTTTGAATGGAAATATCATATTGGACACTTTTAGAAGTATTAGCATTAATCTTAAAAAATGAATTAAGAAACATAACCTTAAAGCCTCTTTACAGAGACTACTTGGATAAGTTACTACAGTAACAGTTTCATCATATGGATTTCATGTTATTTTTTCGTTTAGAAATGTAGTGTTTTTGTGTAAGCATTTTTAATTTTATTATTTTAACAGATTGTTAAATTATAATTTACACGATCAAAACCCTTTTAAGTTGGATTAGGCAAAAGTTGTTGCACACTAGTGACAATTCTGATACTGATAAAGAATACGTTTTGAAAATGATGATTATCTTCAATTAAAAAATGTTTAAGAATACTCACTAAACAAACAGCATTTGTTTTGAATGAAATCGGCCATTTCCTATAAAGTGTAACAAAAAGGAATAAATATTTATCACCCAAATGACAATTACTTAGATGTTTACACTGTCTTGGTAATGGTGGACAGATGCATGGAGTGGCTTCCATGCACGGGGTAACAAAATCAACTGAATGTCAGAATGTTACATTAATAATGGACACCATCATTGAGGTTGTGTTTCATAGCACCATATGTTGGCCAGAATCCACAACAAATATTGAAAGAGATTTTATCGTATATGTGGAATTGTTGATGGCAGGCTGATAAAAATATATGCTCCCAGAGTTCATGAGGAAGTCTACGTAGACAGACATGGTGATCATTCCCTAAATGTAAGTTATTACAGATCCAGACCACAAAATGTATAGCCTAAATACAAAATGGGATGGACGCGCTCATGATAAAAGTGTGCTTAGGAACACTGCTGTTCACACTAGTTTTAAAAATGTGGTGCGACCTTTCCCAGGAGCAGTTATACTAGGCAACTGTGGCTACGGTCTTAAGAAATGGTTGATTCCGCCACTCAACTGAAACCCTGATGCACCTATTGAGCAGCACTTTTAACAGATGCCACAAAGGAACAGAAGGCTTGATAAAAATATTATTGGTATCTGGAAGAAACATTTTTCATGTCTGAACTAATTATGACCATCCCTTGTACAGGCAAATAAAATTGTTCTAGCTATAGCAACACTTTACAATATTATTTTTGATGCAAGTCACATGCAGAACTCTCAACGGAGCGTAAAGGAGTTGAGTGTGAATATAGTATTGCCAATTTCATAGAGTATGGTGTTGAGGAGAGACCAATTGGAGCATAAGAACGTCTAAACTTGCTTTTTAATTATTTTGAAGCTCCTTGCTATTATTATCTATATTGAAAGTATGTACAATTTCGAGATTAATCTGTAAAATTATATTATTATTGTTGCTAAAAAGAGAAGTAGTTCAATAAAAAGGTAAATACGTAAACTAACATATTTGTTTCATTATCTGGGTTTCATTAAAGATTACACATTCTTCAAATTAACACTCAATAAACAACCTAAAATGCAAAGACTTTTCAAACTGTCGTGAAAAGTGCACAGAGGATCATTTTATTTGAGGAACATATTTACTTTTCACTTTACAAATAAATGCAAAGTGCAAAGTGAAAATAGAAAAGTTACAAAGTGGTTTGGTAGAATATGGCTAAGATCTCTGTCTGCAGTAAACACTTTTTGCAGTCTAACTAATACTAACCGTTCATATTATATTCAGTTTACTGCACGTTTAATAAACAATCTATTAAAGAATTAATATACAAGTTAGGATTAAAATGTTATTTTAAAGAAAGTGCACCCTAATTAGATTATAGAAAGAGTTTTAAAATTATTATGCATGCACTTGTCTGAGATTCTAGCTCAAGTATGAATGTAAATGATCCTTTTTTTAGTTTAAGTCTTACACTTAGACCATCACAATACAATCAGAGAGGATTGAAAAACCTATTATACAGATCAAAAAGTTCGTGATGCCAAACCTCGAAGTAAAACTTATCTATGTATTTGGACGCATATCCCTAAAGAAATTTGTAAAAAATACAACTTTATTAAAAGGATTACAAATAACCGCATTATATAAGTCCATGTTTCTATAAAGTTACTCTTTAAACCGTCGAATTACTCATGAACGTAAAGTTTTAAAAAATAGAGAAATACTAGAAATCACTTCCCCAGTAATTCCTAAACTTTCTCGTTTCCATAGTGTAATGAGCCGTTTATATAGCATTGCTTTCTGGATTATTAATATTTAGGTTGTGTAAATTTGATTATTAAGGGACTATACTGTCGTTTATTTACTTCCGTACACGTGCAGCTAGCAGTGGATCATGAACATTCAATTTGCTTGTTTACAGCCGTCACAATAATTCAAGGTAAACTTCTCAATGTAGGTGCGACAGAGAGAGCAACATATTTCCCCAGTAAACCTTAGGGTTTTTATTTTAATTTCTAAAAGTAGTTTTGCTTTTGCTCGCAAGAGCTCATCAACTTTCGGTGACAAATTAAAATTAAAACCAGATAATTGGTATTTTTATCTATTCTTATACAGATTTTTTTACTGTGGATTCGGGCTAAGACGTGTGAAGAAACGCGTGTGCCATTATAGCAATTTTTTTATTAATTATAATGTGAATACTTATTCAAACTGAAGTGAAAATAATTTTTAAATAAATACTTTTCCAATTATTAAATAAAACATAAGTTTTGATATTTAGATAAAATACTATAAAAATAACTTAATATGCTTGAAATACAAAATGATTAAATGACAAATCTCAGATCACTGAACAGAATGCGTATCGTGGCAAGAGACCAAAACAAACCGAAGAGTAATTTTAACAGCCATTAAGAAGCTAATAGCGTGCTAAATGCCATAAAGACTAAGTCATTTACCTTTGTGAACAATTAATATGAGTAATGACATGGTTTGAGCTCTTTATTATTATTAAAATTACGTGGAAATTAGTGTTCATTTCACTTTCATACGCTACTCAATTAAGTTACACATAGAATTAATTAGATTTATTTTATTTTCATCCGCATAATATATTTACTTTTATTTACACTAATGTGGTTTTAAATAAACTGACCCATATATACGTATAGCTGACAGATAACATAAGCTGTTTACTGCAAGCATGGGTTGAAAGTCACTAAGGTTAACCTATGGGGAAATTATTAAAATTTGCTTACTATTCCTAAATCAGCAATCATAAGTGTTAATAAATGTTTCTAATAATACTTCCCTTGAGGATTATTGTATAGCTGGCTTTTTATTTTTTTGTAATTTATTGAAAGAACAAAATTTATTTTAATAAATCTATTATGCTTTTGGTCTCATGGTCGTGGTAACAAGACTAATATAGTGTATCAAATTATTACCTCAAATATATTATATTAATATTACTTTTTCCAATAACTGGCCAACATATTAATAAATGTGTTTTAATAAGTTATAGACACAGCCATACAAAATATTAGTTCAAACAAACAATTTTATTTTGTAAACAGACGCGCATTAATACAACCGAACAACCTTTGTATGACATCATCGACGTCCCTCGTTTCCTCTGGATCTTCAAATTGACTTTATTTATTTGTTATCACCACATCTTACTAACCGTTTAAGCTATAAGCATCGCAGCCTTCTATCTATAAACTCTCGTTTGTGAAGAATTTTCAATTGAACCACAGACACTTCCGCAAAAAATAAAAGTAAACATCCAAACGATTATTTCATATCGTCATGATTTTGGTTTGGTGAATGGACGCATGAGAGTATATCTGATAACTTCTGTTGTCGCTTACCGACACTCCAGTTGCGAATCGACTTAATGTGTGCCAAACTAGTTTCACCTAGCAGGTGATTAAGGGTACTTAAAACTTTCATTTCTGTGAAACCAGCAAACCGATTAACATCATCAGGATAAGTTGATTAACGTATTCTTAACATGCCATTTCAGCACCAATATTAATATTCAAAATATCTTGACAATTTTTTTAAGTAATAAAATAATCATAGCTAACCATGCAAAGATGTTTGTGATACGGTTACTGATAAAAAAATATACAGAATAAAAAGTAGATATAATCGTATTAATTGAAAAATTACACCTGGAAGAGGGAATAGAATCCGGGAACTTTGGCTTAAAACGCCAATACATATTAGGCTAATGTGTTTGGGAAGATGAATGTGTAAACTTAAATCAGAAATACCCACATTTACGTGGATGCACAGTGGAAAACTGTTTAGCAATAAAGACACCCATATATGTCTTGACTGGATTATTGATATAATGAAAGGTTTAAAACATGTTTAAAATACTATATTTTATGATAGAGTTAAGATTATTTTGACACTCATAGTAAGTAATATATATGAGCTCGACCATATTTTGAAATTAATTAAATATTTGGCACTACTTAGCAGCATAATATTATCCTTCTATGCTAATAAAAATGTTTATTTATCTATGCAATACCAAATAAATGTTAATTCAGGTATCCTAATATCGAATATTATTATTAATAATATAATAATAATAATAATATTTAGCACCACGTCTTACTACCCGTTCGGGTTATACGCTTTAAGTACTAATTACGCTAATAGATTAGGAAATGGGAAGGTTGAATTAGAGGAAGTGAACCCGCATTTGCGTAGAGGGAGAGTGGAAAACCATTTAGGAAAAACCACTCCCAGTTCACCTGACCGAGATTCGAACCTCGATCTCCCCGTCCTCAGCAGTCGAGCTCAACACGACAAGCGCGTTAGCCAACTACGCCATCGAGGCGGGTCTGAATATTAATATTGAGTAATTAGATATATACAATTTTTTAAACTAGTTGGTATGATATATTTTAATACAATTTCCCGCTTTGGTATTTATACACTGGATAGAAGATTATTAAAGATCGTAAGATCTAGCTATATTAGTGAACAGGTTGATAGCTTGTTTCTCCAAATAATAACTTAAATACGTGTGTAGGGGTATTTAATGATATATTTTATTTAGATTATCATAGTTTGAATACTATTTACAATATTTCACATCTTGCCATGATAGAGTAAGTAGGCCTAGCTCTAATTAACCCAAATAATATACTACCGGTAGATTTTTTTAATTTCAATTTATCATTATGAACAAAGTTCACCTTCATTAAGTATAAATACTTTCACTTTACCTATTAATGTAATGAATATGTTCAGTTATGTTAACATTTAAATATAAATCCCAAATATATTTGAACTATTATCCTATAACACATTTCTCTATTTATTTGGGATGGACACTTCATATTAACTTACTCGAATATACTAGGGATGAGCGAGGTATAGTTTTGAGTTAAGGGACAAAATATTTGCGTATTGAGAGAGTGGCAATCAATTGGATAATATACTATATCCATACTATTAGTAACCTGCAAACCAGGTTAAAAGAATTTGCAAAGTAGACCATGTGCCTGCTAGTTCGTCTTATTTGAAATTATATTTGACAACAATTAATATGTAGTTATTGATTAGCTATTCATTTCAAAAGTGAACGTTATTTTCACTTAAAAAAACTTTAAATAAATCATTTAAACTTATTCATAGAAACGCTATAATTACATTTTATCTATATTGACTATTTTTATAGACAGTTAACTATCCTTCCCAATTATCTAAGATAAAAATTAAAACTACTTTGTAAAATAATGTTTGTTTAGGACTTCATCTCCCTAAAAATATACATCCTCACACCACAATATTTATTATTAAAATTGCGGGTCTAAGGGCTTTTCTATAATCTCATAAATTTCATTAATCTAATAGCTGCAACATTATGTCTGAAAATTCAATGAAAATAAGTTAATTATAACTTATCATCCTTTCCCCGTCAAACCCGTAAACATATGTTGTATTACAACCACCAAAAATAACTCTTCAAGCTTAAAGTTTAGGGCACGGTATATGTTGATTCCTTCCCCCTCCATCTTAGAATGAACCATATGTTTTGAGAAGAAACTACATCTTAAATAATGGTAAATATTGGAACAGCAATAACTTCTCTCAGCACTCTGCTAGGAGTCCCCATTAGACATACGAACATGGTAATACCATATATTGAACATGTCTATACTGGTGAACAAGCAGGTCGGTAATAAAGTTCAGACAGGAACGTGACAATAGCAAGATGCTCCAGCCATGAAACCCTCCACAAATACACAAGTGCTGCCCCCTAGGCTTCTTACACAAGACAGACACTAATTGTGTTACATTTATCACCAAGACTGGCAGTAAACAATGAAATATTCACACAAACGCTCTTGTTTGGGACTGTTACGTATCAACCTGGATACATATTCTGATGTTTTGACCTTGCGGTTTTGCTACTTACTAGATTGTTACCAAGCAATAAGATTCGTCTAATAAATTCATTTTGTGTCTAGTAACACGGTTTATGTTTATTATTTACAAAATATACTTCAGTTTTAATTTGCCTATGAGCTATTAAACTTAAGTTAATTCTAAGACGAGCAAGAATCCAAACTAAAAATAGTCTATGTACTTCTACTATATATTATTTTAAATTGATACATTTATTACTCTAGCGGGATTTTAATTAGTCATTGAATCAAAACATAATCTTACTAATTTAAATAAATTTGGGTAAGTTAATAATGTGTTAAGGCCGTTTATATTATATAATTTTTAAATTAATTATACCTCAAAAATAAAAACTTATATATTGAATATCCATGCGGAGTGTATATTCGCATCTGGTAAAGTTGGAGAATTCAAAAATGTTAGTGAATTTTTCAAATATCGTGTTTGCTCTAATTTTTGAAACACGAATTATTAAAGCCAAATTAAATGTAAACTAATAATTTTATCTCCAATCCATGTGAGTTTTTAGATAGAAGTAACACATTTATTGTCTTTAGTACATTATTTTGTTAGAACTTTAAACAAAACTTTGAATTCATGAAAATTTTAAATATTGCTTTGCATAGAAGTAAGAATAACTTTTTCTCTTGAAAACCTTTAATGGTAATGGACTCTCATATGTTTAAAAGTGGGATATACTTTACTGGGATATACCTTAATTTAAACTTATGGAATCGAGTTATAATAAAAGTAAAATTTAGAGGAAATGGTGTACAAAACTTTGTGAATCTTAATTGGGAAACCATTAATGATAAATCATGCTCATCACATCCGAGGGAAATTTAAACACTAAACACTTCATCCCTGGCGGCAATCTCTTCACTTGCGATATTGGCACTCAGGACCATGTATTTTTAATTCATTTATAGATCTGATCTAATTTATAGATTAGTTAAGGTTTGTATACATATTTAAAAGATTTACATTTCAATAATAAAACATTCTTTAAGCAAGATATACTGACCGAATGTCCGACTATCTCCATTGGTATGGATAGTTCCAACATCTACGGATAGAGAAAGTCATGTGGTCAGCACAACTAGCCATCCAACTGTTATTTAGTTTTTTTCTAAACTGGAGATGCTTGTAATTTATTAAAGTAGCTCCTCATTTGTCCTCATGATGTTGACCTTGACTCCGTTTCAAAATCACTGCTTCACAGAAATTATATTTAAGCACCGGGGATTGAACCTTGGACATTTGGGTCTATACTCAGATATTCTTATTACTAGACCACGGAAGTAGTAAACAACATAATATATTAATTTTAAATAAATAGGATCTAACCAATATGTTTGAAATGAATTATTGTTTTTACTGCTTTGTAGAGTGTGTTCATATCTGCAATTTGTAGGTATGTAGAAATCATCATGTACCGAAATGAAAGGCGTACAACTTGAATGGGTAGTAAGACGTGTTGCTAAAAAAAACTGAAATAGAAAGAAACAAAACAGAAATATTACTACTATATGTGAGCCTTAAAGTAATTTTGAATCAGAAGTTAATTACACAGTAATAACAACATACAGGCCCACAGGCAATAGGTATGCTAAAATATTTTTTCAAAACTTTAAAAGTACATAAGGTAATGTATCTAATTAAAATCTCAAGAGGGATATTTTTTTTACCTCGTTATTTTATCTGTATTACCTTATCAAGCTTGAATATATATAGTAAACTCTAAGAAAATAGTAAGTTTAAAGTGAGTTAATTTTTAGATTTTTTTCAGGACAATGTTAATTTTTGTTTGTATTCTCAATTTTTAACACTCATTCATTTTTCCTGATTCAGATAGCATTTGTTTTGGAAATCATCCAAAACATATGTGACTTAATGAAAGAATAAAATTGTGTATACCTTTTTTTATAATCGGGTTGACGTAGGAACCAAGCAGATGATCCCAAACATAATCAAAACATTTAAAAATAATATATTTGTACAAGTGTTATGGAATTTTAAAAAATAAAATTTTCGTTGAGTACAGTGTGCAATTTTACAAACTGCTTACTTTATTTATTACTAGCGTGTATTATATTTAAACAGATAGTTCTATATATGAAATAAATCTTTAATTTTCTCAATTCAAAATAAATTTAGGTCACATATTTTATTCTAAAAATAAATAATTGTAATATAAGTTAAGTTAAATAGATTCAGGTAAATAATTTATTCTTGCATAAGCTAACTACCCTATTACTGTTAAAAATATGTTGATAATTTATTAATTTTCAATAAAATAATATAACCATATTATTGTTCATAGAATAAATTAGTTTGCTCATATTTTATTTTGAGTTTAGGTTCGTAGTGTCAAATCATTTACTAAACGTTTCATGAACTATATACATATAATATCTATATATAATGTTTTGCACCGCTTCTTACTACCCGTTTGTGCTATATGCCTGTGAACTAATAACACTAATGGGTTAGAGATAACGTGGGTTTAATTAGGATGCAAACATATATTATAATATATATTAGACAGTTTATCATTAGGCCTAAAATATGAAATATTCTATTTCATTCTCTCAGTCCTTGTATCTTCTTTCAAGAATATTAGAACTGCACAGATGTATCTGATTGCCAAACCCTTCCTTCACTTCTTACAAACTTGTATTAATCACAACTTGTGAATGTGGGGAATGCCAGGCCTCCACCGTGGTTCGTATCCCTCGTTAAACTGTAGGTCCTCCATTTCATCTCACAATTCACCCTACCATTACACATGAGCGTAAGTGATATAGCCCGAACGGGTAGTAAGACGCGGTGCTAATAATATTAGAACTAAAGATTATATTTTAACCTAAGTTTTCACACACATAAAACTTGGCTTCTTGATCCAAACAAAATGTTTCTGTGGTATTGTTCCTAAATCAGGTGTTCCCAATTTAAACAAAAAATCTATTTCAATCATTGTATGCACTCAAAAAGTAGCAATATCAAAATAACTAATTGACACAAAACTTGTTGTTATCAAAATAATATTATTTTAAAAATGAGTATATATAAAAAAAATCAAGTATAACTAACAAATTGTTTTTGCCTATTATTTTCTGGTAATATATTTTAAAATACACCCATACTTTTTAAACTATATAATCCGAGAGATGCCCCAAACCTTTAAAGTCGGTTCTCAGCCATGTTTCTTACCCATGAGAAAAAAACATAAAATAATAATGTTTACAGAATGAACCAAAACATATTAAAAAATATTCACTTAATTTTGTAAGTACAATTTGTCTACCCAAGAGGTAGCAATGTTACCTTAAATTGTATCACTGTGGCTTAACTTGAAAACAAATAGGGTCATAGTGTATTCCGTAAAGTTAAATGGATTGTAGTGTACATAAAAAAAATCCAACTATCCTCGATTTAAATAAGCTCAAACCTGTTACTTGGAATATTCCACTAAAGTTGTGGCCTAAAATCAATTTTACAAGAGCTATTCTAAAAATATAATATTTTATCAAGTTATCCCAAGACAGTGATTTATATTGAGGTAGGCCTACTTGAATATTTAAGAATTATTTAAAATATCAAATTCTTCTTATAAAAATCTCAATTAGCTAAATTGTTTAATATATTATTGCAATGCATTAATTAGTTACCTTTATTTGTTAATAAAATGTCTGTTTTAATTGTCCAAACTATTCTAAACTTTGTTTAATAAGCCTTAATGCTTGTTAAATTATAAATACAAATAAAATGTTTTCATTAGAAACGAGAGTAGATGTAGTCTTTCAAAAGATTTTTTTTTCATAAAGTGCTATAAACTAACTTTAGCAATTTTGTCAACATTTGAAACAATGGCTCGGCTCCCTTTGAACAAGACTAGGAAATTTAACTCTCAACCTGAACTGAGCAAATGTCCCTAGACCAAAAGATGTCGTTGGTTTGTTTTTCATTTTACAACTTTGATGGGCTGAATTTATTCATAAGACGAGAGTGAAGTATATTTAGAGAAAAGTGGATTCAAAGTCGTATATGAAATTTGAACATACCATCGCTAGGATGGTAGTTTTGTATAAATTTCAGTCCAAGCAAATAAAGAGGAATATTAGGTTTGGGTGTAGTAATACTTTACTTTGTACAATACTCTTGGATCCCATTTATATTGATGATGTGGTTTTGGATATGTTCTGTTACATTTGTTTTTGAAATGCAACTTGCAACGCTTCTGGGCTATATGTTTTATATTTATAGGTAAGGGGTGAGAAAAGTAAAGAAAATATAGATAGAGTATAGAAATTAAAAGTTGTTTTATTTCTTGTAAAATGAAGCCCGTTAAATCTTGTATTTCTCGTACGAATCCCAAATCCGAAATATAAATCCGAATGTTTTACACTTAAGATATTTTACACTTACAAATGCCTTTTTATCCTATATTCAGATTTTGCATGTGTTTTATATTTACTTTCAAGGGAAAATATAAATTATTTCTAAATATTTACATTTAGTTAATCCTATTATACATTATCTAGGGTCTGGTTATTATTTTTGTCTTATAAATATCCAAAGATAAGTCACTATTAAATATTAAATTCGCTATAAAAATTACAATCTAAATTCTGAACAAATTGAAAATGTATAATTCTCTATATATTTATAATCTTGAATAATAGATGTTTTTCTGTTGTTTTTTTTTACTCTTGAATGGTCTTAAAGATTAAGGGAATGTAACACTATCAGTTTTCAAATGTCTAGTGTCACCGGCTTAGTATTCACATTTTCACCTCATTTGTCTGTAACATGATATATGATTCCAGAATATTTTATATTATGGTCAGGTTCCAGGAAATTTGGTTTGGTAAATATTGAACTACTTCGTAGATAAATCTCAGATTTTGTTTTATCACCACCTAATACCACCTGTTAACTTCATATGCATATATGATATTTACTCTAATGGGCTGGGGATTAGTAAGGAAACATTTTAGACGTAATATACCCAGATATATATGGTAGTAGAGTGGAAAATCATCTATAGGAGAAAACCCCTTCAGTTGACCTTACCATCTGGCCAGTCTAACAGGAGAATGATGCCTTAGACTATTCGGCCACTGAAACAGTTATCAGAATTATTGTTTCTGATTTGTTTACTAAACAATTTTCTATATTATAATGTTAACGTATGAATGAGTAAGCTCAATCCTTACTGATGAAGTGTTTTTCGCGACTCGAAACCTTCTGACTGCCAAACATCCTATTTACTTCAATAGTGGAATAACAAGGGTGATCCTCGTAGCCCCACGGCCCTCCTAACTGAATACATTCCATCACAGTTTCTCTTCAACTGTATTTTAAAAAAATTATGAAAGGATAACTTCATTTTATCTAGATTTTATTTAACTAAAGAAAATATTATATTTGTAAATTGAAAAATGACACCTGAAGATGTTAATCAAAATTGGGACCTTTGGCTTAGTACGCCAATGTTCTAACCACTGAGCTATCCAGGGGTCATTACTTGCACAGGGTTATTCTTCACTCAGATTTATAGAAAAGTTTATGCTGGAGGAATGGAAATATATAAATGATCCAATTATATTACGAGGTATCAGATAAAGAAGCCATATTAGACTCGAAAGGGCTTTTTGCTGCCAATCGTACAATTACAACTGTAAGCATGCGCATATTATGATGTTATGATGGATTAAAATGACTAAACTGTTATATTTGTTAGTTACAGTTTTTAATAAAGCCTAATATGTTTATTTAAGTTACAAATGTGCTATTTAAGACAGCCAAGTCCGTTCATGACGATTTCGGTGCAGTATACCTGTCGACAATGAAAAATACACATTAATTCTTGCTGCGACGATTTTCGAGGTATAATAGTGTTTTGGAACCTATCTTGTGGCAAGGGAGGGGTATGCCTTTTATCTCCAAAACGTGGCCGTAACAACATGATAATTATTCACCATGCATCAATTGTTAAAACATTATTTTTAATCATATTATAAATTTGATTAGAGCCTACTTTTAATCAGCAGATAGTGGTAGTTAAAAGATAATAGTAATTATAATATTCCAGTCGTTCAACCCAACTCTTAATTAATAGACAGTGGTTATTATACACGTATCTTAGCAACATGCTTCTAAGTCACCAGACAGCAAAAGTTACAATACACCTATTAGTTACCTTGCGTAAGTCCTTATATTATAACTTTTAATTAATAAAAATATTACGTTACAATAAACGCTATATTCACACTAAAGTTATAATGTTTATGGAGAGGAAACCTTAACTGGATTAGAATCAAGACTTTTAGAAATACCATCGTTGTCGTCTTAAAGCTTTAATGCTTTCAACCATGGACCATAGGAAAAAGAAAAAACCTTGTAGGGGGTCCAGATGGCTTTTATTTGAATCTCACCCTTTTAATACATAAATTGTGACTGAACTAAATTTTATTGTGACCTAAAAGGAATATATTATTTTTTATTCAGATTTATAAACAATTTAAAAATTTACCATTCCAAAAATAGACAAGAAATATGCAGACCACCACAGCAATAGATCATCTATTTATAAACAAAAAATAGTATGTATATATATATATATATATATATAAAATATCATCCCGGCCAAGTTACACAACGAATATTTGATTTAATGTGGCCTCGTGTGTATTTACATACGAAGCCGATGACGTTATTTGGTTTATCCTTCTCCGTGCAAGGATCTAGAATGTGCGTATTCGACACTATAGAATAAATATTTTAACTCTCTTAGCTATAATTCACAACTTTCGTCTAATAGGCACGTGAGTTTGTGACAAGTTCTAACTCAATCGAATTCTACTGAAACCAAAACAATTGTCTACTATGAGCTAGTTGAAACCAATAAAAACTTTTTTCCCCCATTTTATCCTATTTACTCCTGGCAAACAATGAGATTGAGAGTCGTGTGTTCCCAGGAGGCAATGCGAATGTTTATTTGCTGCCAAACTTTTTAAATCTTAACAAAATATTTTTGCCTCCAAACCCGAGTTTTTAGCTTAGAGAACCAAATGTTTAAAAAAAAATAAGACCCCTTTATTGTATAGTTACTATTCTGTCTCTTAAATGACTAAAATCAAATGTCCAAAATTTTAGAATAGAGAAATAAATTTATCGTTAAAGTGTGCATTTGAAAACTTCACATACATAAATGTATATTTACTGAGTATATTAATATCAAATATATTTATATATATATATATACATATAAATATATTTGATATTAATATACTCAGTAAATATACATTTATGTATGTGAAGTTTTCAAATGCACACTTTAACGATAAATTTATTTCTCTATTCTAAAATTTTGGACATTTGATTTTAGTCATTAATATCAAATATATTTATATGTATATATATATATATATACATATAAATATATTTGATATTAATATACTCAGTAAATATACATTTATGTATGTGAAGTTTTCAAATGCACACTTTAACGATAAATTTATTTCTCTATTCTAAAATTTTGGACATTTGATTTTAGTCATTTAAGAGACAGAATAGTAACTATACAATAAAGGGGTCTTATTTATTTTTAAACATTTGGTTCTCTAAGCTAAAAACTCGGGTTTGGAGGCAAAAATATTTTGTTAAGATTTAAAAAGTTTGGCAGCAAATAAACATTCGCATTGCCTCCTGGGAACACACGACTCTCAATCTCATTGTTTGCCAGGAGTAAATAGGATAAAATGGGGGAAAAAAGTTTTTATTGGTTTCAACTAGCTCATAGTAGACAATTGTTTTGGTTTCAGTAGAATTCGATTGAGTTAGAACTTGTCACAAACTCACGTGCCTATTAGACGAAAGTTGTGAATTATAGCTAAGAGAGTTAAAATATTTATTCTATAGTGTCGAATACGCACATTCTAGATCCTTGCACGGAGAAGGATAAACCAAATAACGTCATCGGCTTCGTATGTAAATACACACGAGGCCACATTAAATCAAATATTCGTTGTGTAACTTGGCCGGGATGATATTTTTTTTAGCCAACCTTGCGGGGGATTCAATCCACAGAAGACTCCGTTTGCGAACAAATCACTGTGAGATTTATTCGCGAGTTTTTGTTTACAGTATCCCATATTCTCCACACTTCATTGATAATCTGAGCTGAAATAAAACAGTTCATGGTTCTAAATTGTATCTGGATCCTTACTCAACAATTTTTGGGGGCAGTTAGATATGTAGAACCAAAACTGATTGTTACAATAAAACCAATAAGAATAGTATTTATTGAATTTCCTTTAAGCTTCATGTTATGATTTTATATCGCTTCAGAATGTAATACAAACTGTTTGACAAGAAATTGATGTTTACAGGAAAAAATCTTGTAAAAACTACACAAAGAAAGTATAGCTGTGTGTTTATTTTGTCCTGTCAGTAAGAAATAACATGCTAAGCAAGCGCCAATAAAAACAAACCCGTGATGGTAGGATGTAACGGGTATAAAGGCGTTAGTATCGTCTAGTCTGGCTTGCCAGTAATGGGAAAGTCAGGTTTGACTGCCAGATAGGTGTACTGAGGTTTGAAATGCTAAAAGGTTAGACACTCTACCCCAACTTAAACATGAGTATGATTATTATAAATGCTAAATTTCTCCCCTATTCCATATATAAGAATATCTATATTCGGGATGGATAGAAAGATGTGGAGCAGAGCAATATTTTCTAAATCAATAAAACACAAACTACAAAGTAAATAATTTAATATAGAGACTATTTTTGTGAATTTCAAACGGATCAGTTGTGGACATTTTCTATCAACAGTCCTTATACTTTTATACTGATGATCAGAATACTCTAACCACAGCAAACATTTATTCGAAGAAGCTAATATACTCGTATATGTTAGTTTCGTGACATAATGAGCTACACCGTAAGCACAAATTGTATTATTAAGTTCTTAAACTACACTTGGTCACAGAAATATTTTGATTTTTGGACAATAAATATAAACCATGTGAAACTAACACATTTTGTCTTCAGGTCTCTTGTGTGGGAGCAATATTAAGATGATTTGGAGGATATTTTAAAATACAAACTTGAACTAAAAGTATTGATGTTTAGCTTTCTACTAATCTTTGGTGTTTTATATAATACTTCAACAAAAAGTGTTTAATTTATATAACAGTGTATAATTTATTGTATTTGAAGGCTCATTATTATATAAATTGTATTACACTGTAATAAGGCTTAGTGATATAAAATAGTGTATTACACTGTGTAGGAGCTTATTAGAGTATAATATATATTTGTGTATGGAGATTTTTAATGTATGGAGAAAATAACTTTCTGGAGTTTATTACATTGTGGAGCTTAATAAAGTATAAAACTTATTACATTTAGAGTGCATCACATTGCATAATTGCTATAAGTAGCAAATAGTGATGTATTTGAACATGCGACCACCAAACTGGGCAGTGTGATAATTGTTATTTGACTGAGTAAGCCGGAAGTGTAGTTTATCTTCCTTAAATTCCTCAATTATTTCTGAGGAATGTATGAGCTCCCACACGCAGGTAATTAGAAAGTTTTATTTTAAGACCTCTCACTTTTAGTTAATGAGTTATAGATAACCTAAATACTAGACTAACATTATTATAATGTGTAAAATTATATCTTGTTTTGTTTTTTAAACAGAAAATAAATCTTTAAAATATTTTGTCGGTGAATTTATAAGACCCCAACGGATATGAGTAGTTTTTAAAAGTAGTATTTATTTTCCAACTTCACACTAAATAACATGTCGAAAAACATATTTTTCTTAAAATGTTGTATAAGTGTTGTCTTAGTGTCACTTCTTAAGTGTATTTTAATATATATCTTAAAAGTTTTAAAATTACAGTAGGTATTGGTAAATGTTTAGTGTCATACTTTTCACTATTAACAAGGGGTATTTTATTTTCAAATTAGATTTTTATTTAAAATTTTACAACACACTTTTAATTAAATATTTTACTATCTAGAAAATGACGTTGATCCATATCATCTCAATATTTAATATTACACGATTTTATCAAAATTAAATATCTTCTTATGAAACGTGATTCTAAGGGTTTTATTTAATTTGAAAAGTTTTGTTTGATTTTTATAGTATTTATATTTTTTATAATGGTATGTATGACATGATAGAACCTTTAAAAAAAATTAATATAACTATATAAAATGAAACTGAGAGCTTGACAAACTTCCAAACCACTCGCCATATAAGACTGCAATTCTATTAAAGGGACCTGATAAAAGCCAGTGCTTATTTAGTTTTTTATAAACATATTTATTGGCCAAAATAAACAAAACATTGATTGCTCCAGTAGAAATATTGAAATTAACTTATTTCCCAAATCTATATCTACAGTTCTTGAATATATTTTCTGAACATCTGAGGCATTAAATGAGAAACTTTATCAATTAATAAAAAAGTTGTCATTACATTTTATGACACTATGGCCTAACAACCTCGGTTATAATCCTGTTTCTCCTTGTATGAGCTAGTATGCTCCTCATAAAGTTCATTTCAATCTTATGATCTTTCTTGATAACTATCAGTATTGTTATTATATATATTTAATCTTCTTAAATCATTCGATTCTTTAAAAACATACTAAACTATCTCTATTTTATGTTAACATTCTAATAAGGAATGTTCTAATACATTTAATAACACAAAACATATTCTAAAAATATAACAAAATGGAGTAATACTTTTATTATAGCTGATAAAATTGTGGATGGATTTGAATAAATTAACTTTGACATTATGTCCTGATTTTAGAGTTATAGTCTAAAAATCTTTGCAGAAAATTTATAGAGATTTTAAAATATGTTAACTATGAACCAAACAGTACTATTAATATATGACTGCACACATATTAGCTAAGAATAAAATTTTCAGATCGTTAGAACAAAATTAGCGGTAAAACTAATGTAAGAAAATTTGCGCACTATTTATACTTCTACAAGAACCGGGCATCGACGAGCACGGCCACATACTAGATGTAAGGCTCATCTAGTAATTTTCAATAATCACAAGGAAGTTATATTTCAAGTTCTTGTTGGATGTTATTAGTGTTTAATTCTCAATTATTCCCCTTCCTCTCTATACATATATAAACAATAGACCATTTCCTTTAATTAATAATAAATGTCTCACTGTTTTTATTAATTTATTAAAACCCAGAGAGGCAGTACGACACAGTGTAAGGATAAATATCCTTTAAGCTATTCATTTATATCACCTAAGTCAACTTTGAGTGCTGTACTATTTAAATAAAAACTGTATATTTTATTTAAACATAAATAGTTGCATGGGTACGGCGCAAATCCAAAGCTTTCCAAACACACTCTCAACCCTTGTATTACAGCGCTAATCAATGGCAAGGTTTGGAGTTACGGCATAAACTCAATTACCTTCAATAAGAGCAATTAGCAAGCATTAGTAATCCCCATACACTATGAAACGGACTAACTCCGCGTTAGGAAACAGCGAGTAAGATGGATACCGTGTTTGCTAGACGTAATGATGTGTGGCGGGGTTCGTTTATATTATATATTTGAACCCTCCCTCTATCTCTTCTAACCCCTTTTCTTTCTCATGTTCCCTCTCGTGTGTTTTCTTCTCCAACGAACGTTCCTCCCCCCCAGTAGGAGAGGCGTGGCATAACATGGCAATTATGCCACAAACATTCGCGAGCTTGAGGATAAATCATATCGCTAAGCAACTTCGTCTAGAATTACCTCCAAACATTTCATTTTACAGCGGGCTCGCGCTAGGCCTATACATCTGCAGTAATAATAATGTTTCACTAAAACCGTGAAAAACTTTGCATATCAACGCTCTTCGCAAAATGTTCAGGATGGTAAAAGGGTGAAGTAGAGTCACTTCTTAATTAGATGGAGTATTATTTCACAACATAATGTTAGCCATTTAGTTTTGGAGGGATGTTTCGGGCTTGTTCTGACAAAGCATAGTTGTGAATTAGCGTGGATAAATAACTCATTATTGACGTGTTTACTATAAAGTTGGCTTGAATGCACCTTTCAAATAATTCAACTCTTCAACCTAAACCCAAATTTTATCGACCACACTCAAATCTCGAATCTGATTTCAAATATTTTAAAAACATGTTCAAATCTATATTTAGATGTTAAATGGTCATGTTTTGAGACGAAATTATAATTTTAGCTCGAGCTCTAAGATTTGGGTTAGCTTAGTAATATTTTTTTTATCATATTTGAAATGTTAATGTTAAAACAATGGATATAGCGATTTGGTTCAAATTCTACGTCTGGGCAGTTTTTTTTTACGATAAGTTAAACTGTACATTTCTTTGTAGTGAAAACATAATATTATGGATCGCTCGCTATAAATGACTGATTTGTGAACTTTTTAAAAATAGAAACAACAATTTTGTTGCATATTTTTCTTAAAGCGTATTTAATATGAGTATTTCTAAATAAAACTTATGGAAGATAAGTTTAATTAAAACGCATTTTGGAGAGTGTGGTCTCAAAATATAATTAACTTAAGAAGAAACTATTAAATTGACTCATTCGTACAGCTAACTTTTACATAGAATCTAAGAATTAGTCTCTAATCATTTAACTTAAGGGATACACAACTATTATAGTTGTACCACTACAATAATTGTATTTTATGGAAATAAACATAATATAGTTTCACTACAGTAAGTTATTTAGTAATAATGTTGATTTTGAACTTGTAGCCTGTATCGTGTGAACATACTACACTGTAATTCTCAATAAGTGACTTGTTTAACGTTTAGCATGATACCTGGAATCCAACTAATATAATTTTAACATTAATCTAGTAGTAGACTTTATTCAATGTGTTGTTAATAGGCCTCTGTGCTTTAAATTTAAATATATTTCCACTAAAGTATTTTAACAGAAAATTAATTATTACCCTTTATATTATGTGGAAGCTTTGTTATATAGTAAACAAATTACTTTTAGTAATATTATTAAATAATAGATATTTTAAAATAGTTTCATACTTTATAAATAAATTAAAAATTTCCATCACCACCATGTAATTTAATTTACTTGTAAAATATTGTCATGTTTTAATAATAACGTTGGGTTTATTTATGTCCGCGGTAGGAGTACCCAGATATTAATTACACTCGTTTTGGAAGTTCTATCATAATTAAATTAAATGCATTACAGATCTGATTGCACTAAATAATTATGTTTTGTTTTTAGGTTTCAGACTACAATTTAATATCTCTTTAAAACACTCATTTAATACACAACACATTGTTAAGTATTTTACTGGTTGTCCTGGTTTAGTCTTGGAATTATATATATTTATTTTCTCTTTCAGGCTAACTGCATATTTAAACAAAAGGTATAATGATAAATAACATCAAGTTTGGACTTTGAGTAAGAATGCTTACATTTGCTTGAATTATGATTTAGGAAATAAAGAACTTATCTCATCCATCAGGAATTTTACGTCCGATATTCCCATCATAGGGAAACCATACTAGAAGAGAGACTGATGACTTTGTTCACGCGTCCATGAGTTTAAGATTATCTATGTAATTAGATTCTCATTCAATAAAATAAATGTAATTTTTATCCGAGATCACGCCAATACCAAATTTTTAATCTCTCATACATAGGCTGGTTTTTATCCTAAACAAGATTAATAAAAAACCTCCACGTCTTAAGCCTGCAATCAAGCTACACCAATCGTGCAACCACCAATGATAGTGCCAACTTCGTCACATTGGAGGTAACATTTGGTCAGCACAACGATCCCTCCGGCCATATATCTCAATGCTATAGACACAAGCTGCTACATTTCCATCCAAGTATATCCTCATTGGTCCTCACAAGGCAGAATTGACCCTTTCCTGACCCAACAATTCGCATAAACATCTTGAAGTGCCAGGGAAGAAAGAATAAAACCAAACCATATAAAAATTGATTTAACTTCCTTAAAAGGAATTTGTATAGCCGTAATTATTGCGATGCCTCAGAGATATTGACTATGGTTGTCCGACACATTAGCTCAGTTGCTAGTTTATCTATCTACTAAGCTTGAAGTCCGGGGCTTGATTCCCGGCATCGCCAATACATATTTCATTGGTAAAATGTGAGTTTATCCGGTCACAATGATAAATTAACCTCTGGGGTGAAGATGTTTTATCTGTTCTAGATCTATGTCAGTTTATGAGTCGTGTGCTGATATAATTAGTAAGTTAATTAAGATTATTAGTATTAGGGATGTCTCAATACAGGTATATTCTGTTTGTCAGTGAACTTAGACCGCCATTGAGCCCTGTCCTATGCCTCTTTTTTCAGCTTCCAGAATTGTCTTCTTTCTTTAAGTCATCCAATATGTGAATCCTCCTTCCTGGACTATTCTTTCCCTCAACCATTCCTTCTATGACGTGGTGCAGAAGATAAATGCTTCTTAAGGATGTGCCCAATCCAGTTTGCTTATTACCGAGAATCACATCCAAAATTGTTCTCTTCTAACCCACTCTTCTTAGGACTTGTTCATTTGACTCCCTCTCTGTCCACCTGATTTTCTCAAGTCTTCTCCAGCCCATCATTTCAAAGATCTCCAAGTATTTCTTTCCCATCTTCCTGAGAATCAAAGTTTCTGCTCGGTTCATAAAGTGAGCATTAAATACCTCAAATAAATAAAATAAAATGTTAACCATCGTTCATAAAACTTTTCTACCCTTTTTTTGAGTCTAGATTGCAGGATAAAGATCTCAAACATGGACAATTATATTCGGATATTCAATAGAAGAGTTTCATTTGACATTTATAAAATGCTCTATATTTAGGTTGATTTATTTAAATTCCAAGTTGATTATTATGTGTTTCTCATTCTTGAGAAAGTTTATTCGAATGTTGTACAGTACATAGGTTAAAAAATATGTCACAGAACATTATATTATCAAATGGTTCAGAAAATGTATATGTACCTTTATCCATCCTAATCATAGTAGATCGAAAACACCATCGATGCACGCTTTCACGCACGTAGAACGTAAATACGCACTCTCATATTTCAAACACGTCCTTGAAAGAAATTCATCGGTTTATGCTCCGACGGACAAAGGGGATGCTGGTCGGTTATTGTACGAACACTCACAATTGAGCTATACCCCCCCCCCACCCCCTCGCCCCTTTCCCAACCAACGAATGCCGCCTTCAGCAACAACTGCGCCTGGCACGAGCGGTAATACATAGCTCGTACGTACTTATGTGATGTATATGATATGTGTATGATATATGTGGGAGACGCGAGCGAGCAAAGTATCGGAATGGAGATACGCGCTCTTACGGAGTAGGTGCACTTTCAGAATGCAATAAAAGCAAATGAGATCCCTTTCCTCCCTGACAAAAACCCACACTATATGGCACATCAATAAAACGCTAGTCTTTTGACTTCTTCCTTGCATTTTATGAGACAAGGTGGTAGAGCGACGATCCGTTACTAGTGTGCCTCCCCTCCCCCCCCCCTCATTCACCACCAAGACTATATCATAGCGTTTAGGAATCGTTCAAATTGAAAATATGGGGGAGGGGGCAAGTGGGTCATATATTTCAATCTTCATAGAAACGGTAATAAAATTGTATCGCCTGCTTTATGCTCACCATAGGCATCTCCAGGCGGCGTCTGTGATGCAAAGAGTATTAACAGAAGGTCGTGTAGCGACGTTATTAAAATAAATAACACAAGGATATTATATTAAAATATAGAGTTCTAGATATGTATTGTGATGCTACTTGCTCGAAACGTGTGCTTAAGGGTATGTGTATTGTGTATCAAGTGTTAAAAGACCAGAAACTGGGTGAAAAATTTAATTTTTACCACCAAGTTACAATGATGTACTAGAAAGTTTATAAAATATTTATTTTTCACATAAAACTGTTTGATGTACGTTCATTCGTATGACCCAAATGGACGTATCGAAAATATAAATTGGCATTTTAATGAGTTTTTTTAACATCGAATCTGAATAAACATTCATGTTGTAATTATATGGTATAGTTACGCTAATGGTTTAGAATTGAGTAAAGTTTAATTTAGAGGAAGTGTACCTGTATTTTCATGGAGGAAAATGGAAAATAATTTAAGAAAACCCAAAATTAGTATTCCGGACCGGGATTAAAACCCCCAATCTCCCCATCATCGCCAGTCCAGTGTATTGTGAGAAAATGCCTAAGAAAAATCGAATACAAAATTGACTCACTTTGTGCAAATTTATAACCAAATATCTTATATACACTTTCAGAAGTTGTTTGAAAAACTAAAACTAAAGATAAAGAAAATTTCTGGAAAGTACGTTAAGTAAAATCATATTATTTATTTTACTAAGGACGATGCCCCCAGTTAAAAAAAAATATTCACTTCTAGTTTATTTTTATTATTATTACTAATATTCCCAAAGCAAGAACTATTAAATACTTAATTTATACATGATGAGGCATCTTTAGGGAAATTAATTCTTATTAGCTTGGATAGAGGACGAGAAAACTACAGAGAAAATCACAATTGAAAGCAACTTCCACGCAGGCCACCCGTACAGGATACCATACATCCCCTCACTTATACGTCGACGGCACCCAATTTCAATTTGAGCTTTAACGCCCTAGATCACTTGGTCATTGCTTCAATTTATAATAAATAGTTATTTTAATATATGTCATATGAAACTATATTAATGAAAATTATTTAGCTGTAAACACTCTATGTAAATATTCAGTACTAAAGGCTGAACAACCCACACTCTTGGACAAGCAAACAGGGGTGTTGGTCTCGTATTATATGGTATGTCTGTGGTGGGGAGTTTGTAGCTAAGATCCTGCCTGGGCGTGCTGTTTTATTTTTATAAATATTTTAACACTTTTCTCCCAACTAAATTCATGTACTTTAGATTTCCTCTAATTATACATTCCTCATCTATACTCTATAAATATAAATATATGTATACCACGGATAGATCGTAAGGCGCAGAGTACGGATAAAAAGCAGGCTTGGATAAAGTTCGCACCAACAAACACTCTAGAGAGTGTGTAATAGCATTTTGTTTATATATAAGTGGTGAAAGAACTTGGACTCCTAAGTGGAAATAGAAACACAAAGACACACCTAGCCATGTTAAGTTGGTAAATATAATAAACGAATAATTGTCTAAAGGCCAATAAAAGTTTATTTAAAACTACGTGTCAAAGTGGCATTCTTCCAAGCAATGTTTTATCTGAGCCTCGATAGACTTATTCTAGTCTACACCTCCACCCCCCCCCCCCACCTAACTCTTTCCCCTAGCTCATTCACTCAGAAGTTACTAATTAAACTATGATTAAGGTGAATACAGTAACTACCTCAATCCTACTTTTAAGTTATATGGTCTGTTCAATTTTCTGGAAATCATTTTCACAATTTTAGTTTCAAAATAATAGGAAAATTGTATGTTTCGGTAGAATGTCATTTTAGTTAATAAATTTAACAAAAGTTACCCTAAGGATCCAACTAGGAATAGAAAAGTTATTTTGAGGAAGAGATTTCTAAATTGAATTGAGAAGGAATACGTAGAATGAAATAGTAGTCTACATGTTGACAACCCAACTAAAGAGGCAATATCCTTCAATATTTCTAAAGAAGTTACTTCCAATATTTTTACAGTTTCTCTTTTATCGATCAGTGACACCATTTCAGGTTCAGCAGGTTCTCAAACAGGAACCGGTACCAGGGTAAAAGCGAGGACACCCCTTCTCTTTGAACTTCTTGACTTAGGTTTGTACAAACGTTATCGTCACATTTCAAATTTAGAGCCGAACTCAGAAAATAATACATCACTGGAAACTAAGCTGTAGTAGTGCACATGATGAAATACATCAAAAATTAGATTAAATTTAACTTGCAACCTGTGGTTCAATGTGATCATTCCTTTGGGAGGGACAGGTCAAGGCTTACCGGTAGTTATTCTTACTCGCCACGTGTTATATTATTATTATTATTTATTATATTATTATTATTATTATTATTTATTATTATTATTATTAGCACCACGTCTTACTACCCGTTCGGGTTATACGCACTTACGCTAATGTGTAATGGTAGGGTGATTGTGAGATGAAATGAAGGACCTACAGTTTAACGTGGAATCCGAACCACGGTGGTGGCCTGGCATTCCACACATTCACAAGATATCTTGTCAGAGGGTAGGAAGGGTTTAGAAATCAGACAAATCTGTGCCGGACGAGGATTGAACCCCGGCCGCCAGCACAGAAGTCTGACACCATACCCCTAGACCACCAGGTCACCCACACCACGTGTTATCATATTAAATTAAATTCATTTGAGATTTCTTAATTATTTTTTTTAAATCTATAAACAAATCTACAAACAGAAAGAATTAAATAATACCGGTTTTTAACAAAGCTTACCAAGTGATGAATAAAACAGAGTTTTTAATAAAAAACTAGTTTATTAACTTTAACTAACCACATTAATTCTTCACCTTTTATCTTGTGTCTTAACAAATACTAAAACACAGACACACAAACGCAAAAGCAGAGTATAGCGCTATGCTCAGACTGGCCCTATTTGCTACTGTAAGGCTCGCAATGAATGGTAGGGTGAATTGTACTAGAGAGATATCTCACACTGAGCGTGAAAAATCCGTGAGAGCCTTTCACAGCTAGCCCACGTCAGCTTCTATGTTAGTCACTTATTCACTGGTACAGTCCTCGCGTGACGATTGGAGCGAGAGCTGAATATTCTTGACTGGAATACTCTTTATCGAATTATAATAACTCACTGGGTGTAGATAATGGTGCTCCACTTCATATTCATGATTTTTTTACAAAACATTTAAGAGGATTGAAAGAAAGAAATATTTTTATGTTAAAAATATGTTGTTCGGGCTGGCCTTTGTGGCTCCTAAAGACAATTCAACAGTGCTTGGAAAACTATCTTACTTATGTAGCGTGTTAGATTTAAATTATTTACAAAACTAGTTCTATTTAACTCAAACCATGATGCTCATATTTTATAACCAGTAGTTGCCCACGACTTCTCTCGGGTTAAACAATACATCAACACATTCAACATTAATATTAAAATTATTAAAATTAATATTAAAAGGTTGTAAAAAAATTAACTTATTATAGAAGTGTTTTGATGTGGTACAAAGATTCACTAATAAACACGAGCTCAACGCCATCCCCTCCCTTTAATACCCCTGATAATATCACTTGCCATCTTCTGTACCCGTAATACCAACCACAACAAATGTTCATAACGTATCCACTTTTTTTTATATTAACCTGTTCGCTAATAAAATAGTGCACCATGGTTACCTGAAAAAAAGAAGTAACCTTAACAACAAAATCCTGTCTTGATCCGATGATCATCGACTGATGGGTGAATACATCTACGAGTTGATTAGCTGTACGTATGAGGATTATGAAAATGATTTAAGTAGTATCGAAAGATGCGAAGATAGCAGTATTAAAAAGTTTGTTAACGACAGCTCTGTTTTATAGATATGGAGCGTGGGTTTGTTAGAAGAGACATAAAAGCAAGGTGAATGCAGTTGGAATGAGATAGGGCCTACATAGGAAATATATTTGGAAAAATCGTATAGACAGAGCTAGTGATGAATGAGGACCGAAGGAGTGTTGTTTGATAGGGAAACAAATGGTTCGATGGTAAAGAAGCGTCTTACGTTGGTTTGGACATGTTGAGAGATACATACACACACACATACATAATCACGCTGTTCCCTTACGGGGAAGGCAAGAAACTGTGTATATAGCTCATAAAACAACAACTCCGTACTAAAGCCATCATACCACACACTTACCTATCCTTACATACTTCCTGCACTTCAACAACATTAAAACATTGAAGTCATAGACTCTCTTTATTTTTTGATACTCTTAATATTTCTTTTTACCCCACAATCGTCCACATTTAGCCCGACCATCTCTATGACATTTCATACTAATAGCATGCAAGAGTTCTAGTTCAGTGATCAGACATTGAAGTCAAAAAGCGCTAGTATCTTGTATATTAGCACGCGCCCAATTCAAATATTCTTAAGAAGTTTAAACTACCACGTTTACATTTGATGTTATAAGGTAAAATGATGAGTAGAGAAAATAATTAGATGACAAAAATAAGAGCTTTTAGTAGAATACATATTAACTATAACAATTGATCGCGCGCATTTTTTAAAACATTAATTTAAATTTGCTTGGTTATGCAATAAATATATATATTTTTGATCAAATTTTGTTCGGTACATTGTGTGAAGAGGGAAAGGGGGAGATGAGGGGTGATTTTACGCAATCGTTTAGGATTTTTACATTAGTGATAATATTACAATGCTTTATTTTCAGTTGTGTGTTTAATTTTGTTTAATTAACACCACGTCTTACTACCCGTTTGGATTGTACTTTATATGCCTAGTTATTTATTACTTATTATTTTTCATTGTTTAATGTCTTTATAACCTCTACGGATCTTAATATACTGTATATAAAAATTATTAAAAATGTCACCCTTTAGGAGTGAGATAAAAATTCCCTCAGGTATCGTAAGAAAGTTGATGAGATTAGTTCCATAGCACCCTCCAACTCTACTAGAGTAGTTTCCAACCAAGGGATTACGAACCTATTTGGGGTCATAGGTGTGCTTTCGCTGTGGTCATGGAACTTGTTAAACCTATAGATATATATTTACTTTGTTCATCTATTAGGATGACTATAAGAAGGTGAAAAATCCGAATTAATAGAAATGCAAGCGTTTAAAATGATCAAATACAACTTATGTTCCTTTCTGTTACACAACTCTGACAGCTGAGTGTAGCAGCCTAGTATTTGGGCGGGTGGTGCTGATAACATATCATCCAAAATACCACTGGGTTGAGTGATTCTCTTTTCCAACGTCTCACTCACATTCGTGTTGCCATTTTATAAGCAATTTTAGTAATTAAAACAGTTATCGGTGGGCACGTGGCCTTAACATCACTATCATTCGGTCGGAATTCAAATTTTGGACCTGTGTACAGGGAGTGATATATCCTAAATTATATCCACTTCTCCCTACAAGTAAATAAGATCCCACCTAGGTGGCGTGTTAGCTAGTGCGCTACTTTAGTGTTGAGCTGGACTGCCGAGGACGGGTAGATCGAGGTTCGAATCTCGGTCAGGTGAACTGGGTGTGGTTTTTCTTAAACGGTTATCCATTCTCTCTCCAAACAAATGCGGTCTCACTTCCTCTTAATTCAACCTTTCCAATGTTTACCCACTAGCTTTCATATGTTTGCTTCGTCACTTGATACATACTCATCTTCTCAAATGCCAAAACCAGCGTAAGACGATTAAGTGTATATTCAAATATATATATAATATATGTGAATATTACGTGTTAAATAGGTTTAATAAACTGATAAACTATTAAACATAGATTAAATATGCCCTCGTTTGCAACAAATAAAGCGAAATAAACAATATTTAGCCGTATTGAATTTGTTAAATATATGTATAAAATGTAATTATTTTAAAATTATTGGTTGCTATATAAATAGTGTAAATAAATCACTACAGTATACTAGTTAAAATGGTTTTCATAGTCCATGACTTGATAAATGTAAACTTTATTACCTTTTTTAACATAGGTGCTATGTATGTGCAAAATACTCCAGTGGCAAGAATTTAATTAAAAAATAAAGGATAGAAAGAGGGCATTGATTGATACGTTTATGCTTTGACTTGATTACAGAAAATATAAATAAAAAGGTTTACTAATATTTCAATAACATAAAATCCTTTACTTTTTAATTAACAAGATATAACCAGTTTTTGCTGCTTTTTTAAAAGTGACAATAGCAAAATTTAATCTTTTAATTAAAATATCCGTTGTGTGGTTATTACATAAAGTTTGTCCTTTAACGTTATGGTTGCCTATTATACTTGATTGCCGTGTTTTAAAATGAACTTCAATATACCATGTAGGCCTATAGTTATTTATTTATATGATTCCACAAAGTGACTCACACAAACCCTATATAATAAGTACATAACATGCATGGAAATTAACTATCAAAAAGAAGCATGGATACTATAATCTTTTGTACATAATGATCATATGAATTGACAGTATATTCATGGAAATAATATTGTTTTTTATAAATTTTAAAATAATTGGGATAAACGTCGTTAGATTTAATATAACTACTGATCACTTTACTTTTCGTGTCATTTGAAAATATGATAAAAACCAGTATTTTTGTAAATATAATACTAGTCTGATAGACCATTTTTTTTAACGACGTGGGATTGTAACTTCTTTATAATATTTAAATTGACATATTTTATCTCAATTTGATGTGTGTATAGGCAATATATCTATTTCCTTTCAATAATCTTAGTTATTTCCCAACATGTATATAACCTTCTGATGATTTCACGTACTGTATGTGAAAAAAATATAAAAAACAAACTATGAACTGTTGTTTATTATTTAAAATAAAAAAATATATTACCTCACTCATATCAACCGGCTTAGAAATAGACTGAGCTAAGCTCACTGCACGAAAATCTATTATCCTGAAACTACTAACTACTGGGATGGCCTTAGAATAATTACAACCTCTATTATTCTTGGCAACCAGCCAACAATCATAATGCTCCCCCACCTAGTCATGGATGTCAACAATACCTTATCCTTAAAAAACTACACAAAAAACAAAATATCTTCAACAATGTAAATATGTTGTCTTGTGAATAGACCACTTTTGAGGTAAACATTTAATAAAGAAATAAAAATAGTTTGAATCACTTGTTTGGCTTATATTTTTAGTAAGATTTAGATTTCCTTAAACTATCCCTGTGAAGCTTCACTAATACAATCTAAGATTAACATGAAATCAGTAAAATTTACAGAAAAAAAAGTAATATTTCACTTGACCGGAATCAAATTATTATGAATAAGAGAAAAGAAAATTGGTGAAATAGGATTATAAATCCGACCATTCTTAACATAATAAAATTAATTTATGTTAAAATTCAACAATGACAATTATAAATAAATTTTTTATACACAATTAAAATTTTAGTAAAAAAATGTCTTTATGTTTCCATGAAGGACAAAATTCCAGTAATTTAATTGACTTAATTGATTGATCTAAATTGGTTCTTGTGGCTTGCATCATCGATGATTGTAGGATATAAAAAAATATGAAATGTATAGGTAAATGGATAATTTAATAAATTATCATCTTAATTAAATACATAATTGATCATTTGATGTATTTATTTCTATCCATACGTTCAGGCTATCTATACGCATTATGATAATTGCTCTAGGGGTATAGGATGATGAAGGAACTATTTTAGAGGTAATTTACCCCTATTTTCATGGTAGGAGATTGGGAAACCATTTAGGAAAACCACTCTCATTAGAGCAAACTGAGACTCGAACCCTTATCTACCCTTCATCAGCAATCCAGTCTAAATGAGAGTTACGCTTTAAACCATTTGGCCACTAAACCATATAGCTGATTGTTCTTTAATAAACATATTGGTTTATGTTCTCATTCTTTGCACATAAAATACTCTACGTCACATTATTTTATTACAATTTATAAAACATATATTATATATAAACAAATGATATATTACATTATTTAATTATAATCTGTCATGTTATATCAATTGTTTGTTAGTTTGCCTATCAAAGTAAGGTCCAAAGATTGATTCATGACATTGCTAAAAATGTATCATTGGTAAAATGTGGGATTCCTATTTAACAGTGATGAATAATTAACTACCGGGGGTCCGGATCGTAAGCATATTATATATATATAATTAACTATGCATAACTCTGTGCATAGAAAAAATCATAATATTTAACAGGTAGGGCAGTGGCATTAAAAGTCAAAGAGAAATGTACATGCCGTGTTTAAGTGCCATTTTTCAACATTTATTCTAGTAAGGAATGAATAAAATTAATAAACCTAAATATACGAAATAGGTAGTAATGCTTAGTTAACGTTCACATATTACTTAACAAATTCTATCAACTCTGAAGATAGTCGATGAAATAAAGCTAATGTAAATGCTGCGTCTTCCAAAGGAAATTTTAAACACTCCAAAAGCAATGCAATAAAAAAGGATGATTACATACTGCTTCAGTTGAAACTCCATGAATTCGTTTTATGGTTCTTTTCTTTCCCTGAGTCTCATCTTCATCAATGCACCTTTCACAATAAATGAAATCAGTTTTCAGCCAAGAACCTACTTCGCCAAGCAGTCTCATAGATAGAATTAACCGTTGAAATAATTTGTATAATATAAATTAGGGAAGGTTTTGGGTTGTAGGGTAATGGTGTGCAAAGACCAGTACATATTGTGTATGTATATATAAAGTATATATATATATATAAACAAATACTATAAATATAACATATTAACTAATTTATCACCCTTATTTTGCTCAAAAATAAAGGTAGAATCACATGATTAATTTATGATTAATCATACTTTAATCGCAAACCAATATATTACCGAGTAAGGACACTGGTATTCTATGTGGACTATTTTACACATTATTAGTGTTGATTAAAAATTCTTATATACATCTCTCTATTTTTTTTTGTTTATTTACTTTCAACGAATTATAATTTCTTTTTGTACGGTGAGCCAGTTATTATTGCAGGATTATCTCTCTTGCTAAAGAGCCAGGAATTACATTATTAATTACCGTAAGTGATTGAATCGTATTCATTCCAGCTGATTAATGGATTGGCTAAGGTCTCTCCAAAGTAGAAACAAGTTACTTGTAAAATCTTGTTTTAAGCGGTTTAAAACCATTTATATCCTTTGTGAAACTGCTTAATTTAATTTCCGATTTAATAAATATCTTATGAAGTTTGTTGGAGGGATTTTAGAGAATTAATCGATTCAATAGCATCTGTAGTGTTTAGGTGACTGTGTATCTTGTATATTATTTTGGAAAGAAAATATTTTTTCTCATGTATGAAAAAGTCACTTGGACTTAAAAAAAAAATAGTTTGACTATAATAATTTGTAAAATGTTTTCACAAAACCATTGCATCGTTTTTGTGATTTCAGATTGTAGATAAGTATTAGCCAAACATTTTGGCCATCATTTGCAGACTGAGCATTCTATAGGTACTATTTTTTATTTGAAACTAATTTTCTTGCCTGTAAAATCTTTATAAGTGCTCCATGACAAACACCTAATAAAAATATCAATTTTTGTGTTTTATCTTGACTGTGCAGTGAATGGCGAACTAAAACGACACAAAACTTCCAAATAAATTACACATATATTTGTATAGTATAAACCTTGATAAAATTACAACTAGACCATATACGAAACGAGTAGAAATACTGAATTTATCCTAATTCTGTACGGAAAATATCAGTCTGAGAGTAGAGGATATGGTCACAATCAGCCCTTTCCTTTTAAGCTTGATACAAACTAGAAATTTGCCTGTGGCAACTGCGATGACCATCACATCTATTTTGTATCTTCGAATTGAGTTAGACTTTTCTTGCTCATATAAATCAATGTGTTGGAATAATCAAGAATGGAAGACCTGACTTTAACTGATAGAATTTATATCGTTATTAGACACATACACTCTATTTGAAAACATTTTGTAACACATTTTTCTTGCTTGGTATTATTTTTTATAGAACTAGCTCGGCTAATTATTGCTTTTGCTAGACAAAAATACATTATCTGCACAAGCACGAGTACCGCCATAAAATGTTTCTTCTATCTTCAAGTTGTTAGTAAACTAAATCGTCTTATATACGGTTAGTAATAACTGTTCGTCATCATAGAGTGGTGGCGACAGCTTGTGACTGAGTGGAATCGTCTCGGATATCTCTCTCTAACGTATCTTGATGAACACTGAAGTTAATGGCAGCTTTAAACTATCATTTCTCCTCCTTCTGCCCTTCAATGATTAACTCTCCCAATAATTTGGTATCCAAAGTTTATATCTTGGGCTGCATCTCAATTCAATGTATTACAATTATTACTGATGTTCAAATTATAAAACAGTAAACATTATAAAATATCTTTAAGAAAATAAATTAAAGATTATTCACTATATAATACAGTAAATGTTTTCAAATAACCATACAAATGCGATGTCCTATTATGGTGAATTTGAAAATTCACTTACTCTTGGAACACTAACAAATCATTTTCAAGCCAAACATAATATGTAGCTATTAGTTTAAGTTATTTTTTTAGCCCCTATCTACCTACAGTTTGAATAAAAATCTGTTCGAATATATATCTATTATTTTGTTCTAATATAAATGTTTAAGGAATTATATGTTATAATAAAGTTAAGTATTTATCTCCCCCAGAATGTTTGTAAATACCCCCACATAAACTTCTGTTACCAAATACGGATAAATACCGATCATGTTTAATGTTAATAAAGTCTTATAGGGTTTTGTTATAGTCACTTGGCTTTGTAACTTTACAGATGCTTTGACTTCTCAATTTCAGGATACTTTAATATTATTATTGTAAACTGAACTTCGTATGAATCGATTCTTTTAGCTCTTTAACTAACATACAGCAAATTACTTAGTTTACTTCTAATATTCTTGGAGAATTTATGAGGGTAATTTTTTATGTTTATGTTCAAAATGAAGATATGTTATATTTTTTTTACTAAAGGTAACGCTACATATTGTTACTTTAATAACAACATACATCCCATTTAGGTATGTTTTATTTTATTTTGAGTAGCCATGGTGCAAAATGAAGGTGAGCCTCCAAGGTCAGACCAAGGTAAACTTTTTAGCTAAGTTCAATGTGTAGGGATACCTGGTTAGTTTAAATATATATGGGATGGCCCTTACCTAGACCCGTATACTGTGGGAACCATCCCACCCGATCCATAACACCGCTGCACAGTGAACCAGACGTGACGTCAGTTGCATTCGCCGGCCTGAAGCACTAGACTATGGTAATCTTGGGAAATCTAGAGGATAGAATATACGACCTAGGAACAATATTCAACTTGGCCTCTTGAAACCTCTGTAGGTAAGGTATGATTTTGGTAGGAAGAACAGTAGAAGTTAATTACTAAAGTTACTAAAACAATTTTAATATATTCATACATAAAGTCATGTTATCTGCAGCTGTAACTGTTGATATGTATTATTAATACCAATAAAATAACAAGTAGTATAAAGAAATTGTTAATTCAGCCTAGAAAGCACGCCCCTCCCGGGAGACTAAATACGACTAGATTAAAAGAAAGTATAAACCACGTCAATAATAATTTCTTATGATAAAATTTAAATAATTTTCAACATTTATTTTAAATGGATATGTTATATTTCTATATCATTAACTTTCGATGGTAAAAATTGAAATCATATGTTTTGGCTAACCCATTGGCCTAAGAATATATACTATTGTAAATTTACTATTTCATGTCATGGCGTACTAAACATCACAATAGTATTTTGAAATACTTTTTAAATGATGATTTATTAAATGAGGAATATTAAGTAATGGTAGCATGTCACTTAAGTAAAATGACATCTACAAACCGTAATCTGCAAAAAATACTAAACTGAAATAAAATAATCTAAATAAGAGAATTAAAACTGATATATTCTGCATTAATATCATTTGTGCTCTACTTACATTAAGCGGATATTCCCGGATACAAAACCATGCTTCGACAAACTATTCTGCAAGTATGGCGGAAGTGAAGGCGTGGCAGTTTTAATAAACGTCTGAACCCTTGAACACTCGATGTTGAAGAAGTACCTGAATGTCGTTGGTTCGATACCTGAAGCTACGAGCATTGCGGCCCTAGTGGACTTTATCGGCAACTCTTTCTCTACTTTTACCACATCCCCCCTCCCCCCTCGTTCCATTCCTTATCCCTCATTACAAGCCCATATTTGGTCCTATTTAGAGACAGAAAAATGAGTATATAACGGGTGACCCCCAGGTTAATTCTACTGTAGTTCATAATTTTATATCCTCGAAGGAGGAACCTCTGCTCCAGCACCTGAAGAAGAAACTGGTGGTTCTCCACACCTCGACGCCGAGGGAATCTCTCTGACGTACTAAGTATTCGACAAATATCCAAGTCCTTCAGACTTGTTGTTGTAGTCAAGGAGACTATTCATGTTTCTGTTAGTTGAAGCGGCTATAATGTATTCTAAGTCCTAAGAGTGACTAAGTTTTGTCTCCGTGACCTTCTGACTTAGTTTAGTTAGTCGAGGCAGCTGTAATGTTTTCTAAGTACTTTAGACTCGTTATTTTATTCAGAATGTCTAAATTTGGTTTTGTGTCAATCTGACTTAATTTCTTTAGTCAAATAGTCTACTATATATTTCCCCTATGTCCATATGACATAGCTTAAATACTGGGGCTTTGAGCTATATATGTAATAAGGACCTTGCTTTAAGGTTCCTCTTCTCCATAAATTCATTATTCAGTTTTAAGTCCTTATGACTTCACAATATCCCATGACACCGTGGACGCCATGTTCAGTTGTTCGAATTTTGTATGGCTACAAGCCGGTTGTCTAACGCCTTTATTTGAGGACCTAGTTAGGTCAGTATCTCACACATTCTTGTTGGTACCCTCTTTCTGTCTGTGTTACTAATTTGGGTGTGCAAAGTGTGGAACACGGCTAGTGTTGTATAGTGGCCCGCACAGATAGTATTTTCTTTTCCCCTTGTTGGTACCTCATTAGTCCAAGTGTTTAAAGTTAGTTGTACTAGATTTGATGTATACCCCAGGGAGTGGGTAGTGGTATAAATGTACTATTGAGTGCTCTGGCAGTACCCACTGGGAGAGGACCAGCCATAGTACAATTTTGTGTGACACTGATTGTTGCCATCTTCCAATGTAATTGGCAGACCATCCTCTTACCATTTATTAATTAGTGTGTCTATGGGACCTTTCTTAATTTCAAATCAAGCTAGCTAGCTTGGCCGACATTTAGCTTAGTAGTTCTAAAACTATAGGATTTGCAATTATATATGTATTAGTAATTAATTAACCATGTATTCTGTTTAGACCCTTCTGATGGTAGTCTGGCTCTAGCCCGGATGTTTTTGGAATCAATACTCTCTATCAACTTAACTTCCTTTTGACTGTTCCGTTTCGTCTTGGACACGTATTCTCCCGTGCTACAGGATGTTCCTATATTTTTGAATTTGATAAATCCTATCATATTTGTCAGTTTAAAACTTAATGTTTTCCTGAGTTACAGGTTTTCCTAACCAATTTAACGGACATTTATTACTGTTTATTATTCTTTGGTCAATTGTAACCCTATATAATCATTTTATGTTTTTCTCATAATGAAGCTATTATTGTTACCTATTTATTTCTCTTACTCTTACGAAATATTTCCCAGTCTCTACTTTGCTATAAATTTACTTTGTAATAATTATGGTTACCTCCTATACATATTAGAGTGAAGGTGAAAGGACGATACATCATTTATTATATATTTCATATAATGTTTAAATAGTATCTTCAGTGTGAAATATAAAATAATAATAATAAATATCCTTTTATAAATAGGTGTTTTATATTACATATTGAATACATATATTGACAACTAATGTCTTAAACTTACATTTAAGTTAAATACTCCAACCGTACAACATATGTTTAGTTTGAATTTTGAGGACTAAAATAAGTACACATCGACAATTATATATTTTTAACTCTAAAGAGAATATTATCTAGGGCCGTATTGTTCTAGATTATAAATAAACGCACTGCCACGTTTTATTTCATGAATTTCATTATTATACTTTAATTTATGTAATATAAGCTCTATTATTTTCATCAAATCTTACTTCCTATCCAAGGTGTATGTATGTTATGTATGCTAGTGGGGTAGGGATAAAAAAGGTATGGTTTTGAAGATATTTAGGCCTAACTGTGTTTGAATAAAGATATAAACATCAACTCAGAATTCAAGCTTCGATATCTCCTTCATTGAGCAACCAGACTTGATGAGCATGACATTCAGTCTGCATTACCACCGATACGATATATGTGATATTTAATATCAAGAAATCAACCTTGATAATAAATTCCTTCTCAAAATGAGGTTGCTTTTTCTTCCTCGTAAAATAGTTTCATGTCTGGATGAATGTGATTGTTGCAACTCCTACGGCCTTGTCCATCATCCTGTCAACATAATTTTAAAGACTTAAAAAAAAACAAGAGAAATAAAGAACAGGTCTTATCATTAACATGCCACATTTCCCTTATCACAATTAAGAACGACACCAGTAATGGCCCAGGGTGACACCTACCGGAAAGAGAGGAGAGTTGTGTTTTCTGGTATCAAGATCCCTTCTACGTTTACAGCGTTCACTTCTGATTGCGTGCCGCCATGCAACACGCTAGGTAAACATTGCTCCCTGAGAGTCTTATCGACTATTTCTTTCCTCTGCTCTGATTTCTTAACATCTTTGCTTCATTTACTGTCTCACTCGAAGATTCATTGGAGTTTTTATATTAATATGGTCTGTACAGTACATAATTACTAACAAATATGTCAACCAATTTTAACGAATTTTGGCAGGGAAATTCTTTAAAATTAGGCCGTATGACATATATATAGTATGTTTTATTTTTTTCTAATTTTTACATTTAACGAATGGCTGACATCTGAACCTACTTGAATGGTGTTATTCTCTTCCATTTGAATGTAGTATTCATTTGATCTCTTTATAATTTAATCACCAAGAAAAAATAGCTCCTTCAAATCCAATAAGAAATTATTGGAGATATTTCAACTTGAATTCCAAAAGTAAATCTTA